>JAOUZG010043946.1:1106048-1210796 GCA_026289955.1 Argiope argentata | reverse complement strand
AAATGAAATCGCTCTTTAGATTTAAGTTTTTACGTATACTTAACGAGTATAATGAACAATTTTATAATTTTAACATTAAAGGTATCATGATCATATAATCACTTTTGATAGCACTTTAAATGCTTTGGAGAACTTCTGGTACTTATAACAGTAACAGAAGACATTTTTGGGGTTGGAAGTTATATCCGCATGCCTCAGTAATCATAATTAAATGTATCAATTAGGTTACGTTAATAAAAGGATGCATATTCGGAGTTAATCTTGGAAACCTTCTGGAGTTGAAATTTTATAAAAGTATTAAAAAACATTCATTATCACGGTAAAGAAGAAATGATAATTATTTTTAACATCGAAACATAATAAACATATTTTTTAAAGCAAATAAACAACAAGAGTTCTCCTTCAATGTATGAAAATTATCCTTCCTAAAAATTCATCAGTGATAATACCAGGAATGTTTAACAGTTCAAACTTTTAAAAATGAGTGCGTAAAGAAATACAGCGAATGAGAAATGCAAAATATTCCGAGAAAATAAACGGTCTGTAGTCTCCATTACTGCCTGTAAGGGATCTACAAGAGTAAGTTGAACGTTTAATCATTTCTATTTTGTTCTCTGTCTAATAATACGAGTAGCATGACAGTGGTTAGTTCAAGAAAACTGGTTTAAATCCCCGAAGGGTATTTCTTACAAAGACAGGAATATTGCAAGAGTAATTCTCGTGCAGGTTAAATCCCAGCTTAAAGTAAAATGAATATTTTTTCGAGCTTGTAAGAACTTAAAGCCGGTATAAAAGATTGAAATTTTCAAAGCAGTAATTTATACAGCGCTATCACAAAGCTCTCGTTTTAGTACCAGTGAGACATGTAAATTTTAGTTTTCACGAAAATTATGAATAATTTTATTCAAATTGACTGAAAGCATTGGTGCATTATTAATCATTTTATTTAAAGTATCAGTGTGGTTTCGCACGTTTTATGTTATAATTTCCTAAATTCTTTTCCTTATGTGCGAGATGTTAAGAAAATTTCGACAAGAGAGTTTCCAATTTCTTTCATTTTTCACGCTTAAGAGATGAGCTTTTGTTATTACAAAAAACTTTAGGGAAATTAAAGTATTTTCATCCATTAGGGGAAAAAATCATTATTTATTAATAATAAATAATTTTAAAACTTAGTATTCTTCGAAATTGTTTTCTTCATTTTCCCAATTTAATATTTGAAGTTTAAAAGTGTAAGATAAACGTATGTTCACACTTTTAACATTTTAACACTTTCACTAATGGATGAAAATAATTCCCACTTTTAACAATACAATATTAAACAATTCTCCATAATGTATAAAAATATTCTTAATTTAAATCTCTTATAAAATTTTATCTATGTATTTGTCTGAAATTAAGGTACTGTATTCTAAATATGAAGTCATTTCATCTAACTGTAACTAATTAAGGTACTGTATTCTAAAAATGAAGTCATTTCATCTAAAGACGCAACAACAAAATAAATGTAATCAAAGATGCTATATATCAACTAAATATAGCTTTAACCACCACGTCAATCATCAGGGATTGACTTTGAACTTTTTATTCGGGCTGTGTCAATCGCTGGCGACTGACATTAAATTTTCTATACTGACCACGACAGGCGTCAGTAGTCGACAGCATAAAATACACGATATAACACACGCGTCTAAAAACCCCTTATAAATAAATTAAAAATGCGCTTAAGTGTTCAATATCAAAATATTTTAAAAGTTTCATTAAACATCTTCGGTGTAAAATGAATCTAAACATCGGGAACATCAGCGGATACCTAACTGGAAAGATGGTAATATCAGTATGGTGTTTAACGTGTTATCGGCGTAGTGTTTAACATGTTAACAGCATCCCTCAACGTTAATTGCTAATGCGATTCCCATCAATCGCAGAACCGAAGAGAGTTAAACACCGCTGGAAGTCATACCTGTTTTTGTTTTTTGCACGATATGCAATGGATTCCAATATTAAGCTAATTCGGTTTATGTTTCATGATTCTGAATTAAGTTTATACTGAAATAGTTTTTTAAAATGATTTTAATTGATTTCAGATGTATATCAAATTCCTACTCTGAAAAAATGATAGGAATATTCTGGGACATACCTCATTCTTCTGAAGGGAGGTCTCATAAGGAGGAAGAAACACCAGCGTATTCTTCAAACCCACCATTTTTTAAAAACTTTCACACCACATTAAAACCCAAGAATGTTTGATCTCAAGATTCTAAAACAGAAAAACCACTCCCATACACATTATGTATCTTCGCTGTAATTGGGTTTCAAGTCAAATATCTTCCGATCAAGAAGCCACGAAATCAGTATTAATTTCGAAAAATATGGTGAAATATTAAATTTCGAATATAATAATGGATGCTAGGTGACTCACAGTTAATACAATTCTAATGACGAAGGTGAGAAAAAGTCACACATGTAGAAAAGCCACTTTTTAACAATACTGACTGAAGAAAAACTGTAATAAATTGCGGATTTTATTAGATTTCATTACGATTATCACGGCAGTAGCGATGGAAATAAATTTTTCCCAACACATTATGCACAACAAGCTGAAAACGCAAATTTCACTACATAGGCACATTAAAGAAAATTATTGGGCACTTCTTTCGTTCTGTCTTATCGGAGTACTTAATTAGATGCAGGCTGTTTATCGCATAAAAATAATTCAAAACTTCTTGAAAAATGTGTTTAATGCTATATGTAATCATCTGCTGCCGAGAAAAAAAAAGCACTTTATTGGTTTGACCTATTTTCCAGGAAAGAATACGTTAAAAGCTTTTAGTAATAGATTGCAATTTCAGCTGTTTTATGCGGTTTTCTAAGGTCTGACACATTCTCGCCTATCTTCTTAGAAACTTTTGACATCCGCAAGTGAATTGCTAATCATGAAATGCTCAAACAAACCGCATCTATCTATGTTTGATTTCTGAAGTGTGCAATGCGGTAGTTCTTATTACGAGTTTCACTTGAAATAATTATAGACAAAACTACCGTTACCAGTTTAGTATCTCCATAAAAATTACGCTTTAATGATGATGAATCATGTATTAGCTGAAGGTCTATGATGAAGTATGTAAGAACTGAAAGTCTATGCTGAAGTATTAATTCTATAACCGAAACAATAGATCAGATTATTAAAAGAATGCATAATTTTTATGAAATAAAAAATCCCCCCGAAATGTATTATAGCTTTATATTGTTGGATTTTTTTTTGTCAGTATAAGATAATTTAAAATATTTTGAACGTAAAGCGAGCTAAGAAACTTTATGAAGCGCCTTAAAAATTCATGTGAAAATCTTCATGTGAAACTAGAAGAGGCTTTCAGAAGAGTGTTTATTGAATTTTTTCTGATGTTAATCAATGACAGTAAAGTTTTTTTTAGCATTTTGTGTTCGTCAAGAAATTCTAACTTCCTATATTTTAGTACTTGCAAGGCTAATACAATTTAGCTACGTTAGGGCTCCATTTTCAAGCAAAAAGAGGGCTAATTTGGAAAATACTTTATTGATATAGATAGTTGGTATACAAAGATGGAGACAAAACTCATGACAGAATTAATTTTCATCAAATTTTTAAACCATTCTATTGATAGTATAAGGGCATAACCTCAAATACGTGGTGTACCTTGAGTTGATTCAGGTTTCAAACCTGGTATCTTCCGTTTCCCAAGCCGAAATCACGCCACCAAGCATCTATTAAGTTCGCACAAAAAATCATCGAAAAACATATAAGAAACGAGCAGCATAAAATTTTACCAATTTTTCAAATTGAACCTGGACTGGAACCATCACGTAAGAAATATATCCCATTGAGATTGACCAAAACGATAGGTTTGTTTTACCGTATATTCTAAATGGATTCGAAAATCATGTCCACGCAGTATTCTAGAATTGAGGAAAACGAGGGCCAAGCACAATGGGCTCAATTCGCGTGCAAACGTCATCACGCATACCATGCACATTATATGATGCAGTGCGGTGACGTCATAATCCTTTCCCTCTTGCTTGAAACCCATTGGATTACAAAATCGTCACGGGTCGTTTGACGAGTATCATGTGATAGGATCAATTCGCCCCCATCAGGCGATACACAAATTTGTCCAAAACTATGATGAAAAATTGAGGCATATCATTGTATATTTTCAATACATGTTATCGCTGATGATTTTAGAAATCAAATTGATGAAACTATATTTTTCCGCAACCTCTAAATAAGGGCACGAACCGAGATTGTTAATGAAAACATAACTTTCTCGAATGCTCAATCAGGTATTGATTAAAGCCATCTTCAAGGGCATTAAAAAGAAAAATTAGGTGATAAATATTTAGTTAGACTTTAAAGGAAATAAATGCTGACGTCCAACTAAAAGAGTACTTCAGTCATAAAGCCACTAAACCATAATGTTTAGCAGTGGGAAACTTTTATAGTCTTGTCAGTGCCGATGTTTTGATGGTCGATAAAGGGTTTTCCAGTCTCTCATTTTCATATCCGTCGATACGCGGAGCTGCAAAAATTGGATAAAACATTTGGAGAAGTTAAAAGAGGTAATTTTCGAGTAAAATTTTCCCTTTGAACTACTCTCAAAGGAAATTTCGCGATTCGGAACAAGATTGGTTTTAAAAATAAAAGAAGTTCAAATCACGATTCATCTTCCATTTTCATGACTTAAAAATATTGTATTTAAAATATTCTGATTTATATATGGATGTAAAGCGCATGTAATAATAATTTCTTTTACAATAATTAGTAAATTAATACTGGGTACGAATATTATACTATGTATAAATATATTTTAATTATTAACAATAAAATAAAACATAAAATCTCTTCAAATACAGAAACCACTTAGTTTTGCAGACGCTTGAAATTATTCTCCCGTTTGATTAAGATGCCATTATCTACTGAATGTCATCTCCTTCCATTATAAAAAACTGGCCGTGGCGGCCTGATGAAAAGGTATCGGCTACAAAATCGGAGGGCTTCAGATTCGAGGCCCTATTCCACCGAAGAACAGTCGTGTAAAAGGATCTGGTGCATGTTATTTTTTCAAGGCTAAACGTCCTCCCCTGGTGTGATGTGGAAGTTTTTTTCAGGTGAATGCCAGTTCAGGCGTAGTCCTCGTCATCTGATCACGGTTTAAAATTACGAGGGTCTTCCCAAAATAGCTCTAGTGTTTCTTTAAAACGGGACGTTAGTATAATTAAAATAAAAATCCACTGTAAGTAATTACTTTAAAAGTTTAAATGTTTATCAAGTATTCAAAGGAAAACTTATCAAATAATCATGATAAATTTCAATCAAAGAGTTATCAAATAACTTTATAATTAGTAATTTCCAGGAAATAAAACTTATCTTTTGCACCAGAAAACTCTTTCGTTCTCATTGCTTTTACAAAGTAACTGAGAATCAACTCCCGAATGAAAACGCAATTCAAATCCCACTGATACAGCATACATAATGAGATTAAGTTTTTAAACTTCCCTGCGAATAAAAAAATCTGTGTTTTCAGGCATTTCAAATACTGTTCAACAGTCGCAAGCAAAAGAAAAGGCCTTTTAACCAAAACGTAGCTTTAAATTGGAGTTTTATTGAGGTTTCACGAAAGTAAATTTTTATACTTTTTGTAACAGCTTACCTGAAGCTTTATAAAGTACACAGAGTTTTGCCGGAAAAAGTTTTAAAAAGCTTCACTTCTTGAAAAAAAATGATTACTTTCTTTCCTCCAAAACAGAATTATCGATAAACAGCATTGTCAAACATTACAAATGGAGTTTTTGGGAATAAGGGCTTAGAAAACAACAATTCTATGGCTAGGACTCGTGGAATTTCATAAGTGTATTTGTTTAACCTTCTATAGAGAAAGATGATAGAAATCTTAGAAATGGACCTTTATTAATTTTTATCCTTTATTTACAGACGTTCTGTTGAAGTTGTTTAAAAGTAAACAAGTTGGAAGTATTTCTCAGAAAGACCTCTGCAGAGAAATATATTTCTCAGAAAGATCTCTGCAGAGAAGTATATATATATATATATATTTATATTATATACATAAGAAACAATGACGAAATAATATAATTCTTCAAGTAGTTAAAATAGACGGTTAAAACATAATTAATAAAATAAAATAAATAATCTAAATTAAAAAATAATAAATATGCGGCAATGTCTTGCATAATTTTGTGTTACTGGTGATTGTATGATTTGAGTTAAATTCTAAATTGAATCTCCTTTTACAAACTTTCATACCGAACCATTAGGACACAGAATCCCAAATGTATTCAACGTGCACACGCTTATACCCATAACTATTGATGTGACAGTCTTGCAAGAGTGACTTTCCGGCTCAAAGAAACAACAAAGTTATATTCGAGGCTTCACTTTATTACGGACTTACTTAGGACTTGCTCTATGTTTAGACAATACAGAATTTTTTTTATGTTCAAATCTGTAACCAGCCAGTTAATTCCTTTAAAATTTTGTTAATTTTCTAATTAGATAATACTTTCACATTCAGTAATGTATTATCTTTCTTAGACAGTTAAGAATCCACCCACTTCTTGAAGTGCTGAGTTATTAATTTTTGCTCCTAAACATCAAAAATGGTAATTTGATGCCCTTATAATGTGTTTACATGACGATTAAAGGGTTAAGTCAAAGTAGTAGTTAACCCTTTGCACTCCGGTGCTCCTGATTCGCCATTCAAGATTGTACATCTTTTTGAAGTTTTATTTGTTTTTTCAAATTTAATTGTTAAAAACGCCTACATAATGGTTAAGAAATGCAGATTAATTTTTCAAAGAAATTCGACTTAAAAGAATTATGCATATTTATTTTTCATAGCAATAAACAAATCTTTGTATAAAGTGAATAATTTTGCATCTAATTATTTTTCGGTGTTCAAAGGGTTAATTTAAAAATCCTTTAAACACGCTTCAGCATCGTATACTCTCTTAATGTTCTTATATGTATTTGGATTTTGAAGTGGATATTGACAAAGGAACCCTGCTTGCCTATGTTGAACCATATTATACGGATTAAAATAACAATAAATGTTTCAAATAGGATGTGGCATTCAGTTAGGAATTTAAACAAATGTGTAAGTTTATAGATCAAATGTGTCCTTGTCGGTAGAATCCTGACTTTGCTGTGGTATGCAAGTTTCGAAAATGAAGAGTCATTTTCGTCATTTGATACAGTTTGAATTACGAAATCCTTATTAAATATTAATCTAATATTTAAATTTTAAACATTAATTAACCCACATAAATCAGAAATATTTTATTTTAAAATTATATTTTAATCTAACGGAAACACGAGATACCAAAACATCTTTTATCGACATCGAAATTCCTTTACAAGGTCTCATTTGTCAACATGACCTATAGTACATAAGCCACTTTTTTTTAAAGAGTTTTCTCTTATTCTAGGAAGCTTGGAATGTTAATCGCTTATTCTGTCAAGCTTTTAATGTTCATTTAATTTTTATACAATTTTTAAAAAAATGAAATAAAAAAATAGGCAGAATAGCAGTTTGTACCGCTCAAAAGAAATTTTAGAAATGGCTTATTAAATTATTCATAAAGACTTTGAAGAAGAAGGGGGAGGGGGAGGAGTGGCATTAGACAAAAGTGAAACATCCTGTTGAAGTGGAGAAGACGAACATGCTAACAGCACAGTTTTAAAAAAGGAAATGGGGGGGGGGCATTTCAGCCTGGAAATGATAGAAAAACGAACATTTTCCCTTGTAATGTTTCGAAAGGAAAGATAAAAAAAAATGGTAGGACCAAGCGAAAACAACCCCCGGGCTCTAAACGGGGATTCTCAAATACAAAAGGAACGAATTCTACGAAGATTCGCAAGAGGATGGGTGGGGAAAAAAAGCAAGGGAAAAAATTCTATTTGGGTTCGTGTCGTCTGAGCTAATGGGATCCAGCTGTTAGAACTCGAAAACCGAAACGAGAAGGATTTTATTTGGGTTTATTTGGGGTAAAAACGTCTTGCCCAAAGGCAAAAAGGAAAAACCGTGTCATCTAATAAGCTTTCGATCTCTCAGATGTGTATCTGAAAACTTAAACGAAATAAGTGAAAAAAAAAATTCGTGAGAAGTAACCGTCCGAAATCCGCAAAAAGCAAAAAACAAAACAAATATTCGATAAACAAAGAGACCGAGAAGAAATATTCCAAGAACGAAGAAAACTGCAAACACAGAAAACAGGCTAATGTGCACTTGAATGATTATTCAAACACTGAAATTTCTGTGAAAGCCTATAAATAAGTTAAAAAGTTAAACAAAAAATTAAAAAAAAACTTTGCATTGCAAAATTTGGTCTTAGTTACAAATAACTTCTTAACTTGAAAATAAAGTTGCACAGCAAAAGGAAAAGATGAAAAAATTACCGAACTTCCTCATCAATGTCTTTATTTAATCTTCTAATCAACTGTCACATCCTACTTGTGACATTTATCCTTATTACTGTGTATATAAAGTATCTTCTACATCTACAGGACACCTAAGATACTTTTGAGTATCCAAAAAATTAGCTGATGCTTTAATTACATTACAGATTTAAAGGTTAAAATACCAGTTACAGATGTACAAGTAAAACTACCATTCTATGCAAAGGGTCTTGATTGAATCAGAGACTAAATAATACACAAAATCATTTCGGACGGCCGGCTTTCTCGCACAGAAAGAGCGCATCACCCTCCTAATCAGAGAGTCCAGGGTTCGAGTCCTGGTTAGGCCATGGTGTTATTTTGTGTACTATTGTGAGAAGCGTTACGGTGCCCACTGTAAAAAGGGGCTGTGCAAGCGAATATGATGAGTATGTAACTAAGTCTTGGCCCTAGTCGGTGCTACTTCAAAAAATAAGAGACGCTCATTCGGCTTAAAATCGTTGACGGCCGTCAGGACGCTTGTTAATGGCAAGTGCTATTAACAACATCACAACTTCGGTAGAGGAGAAGGACTAACTCAGGATTATGTTCAGAAGCTACTGCACCCTTCTTTCCGTAGTAAAGTGGATAGACCATCATTATCATCATCAAGAACATGTTCAGATTTAAAATAATAAGGCATACTTTCTATTGAAATAATATCTAATAGAAGTGTCAATATAAAATAAAAAATGACGCTCAAGATATTTGAAAAAGATTAAAGATTTTTATTCTTTCAATCATTTAGATGAATCAATGAAATGCATTGCGAGCCGTGGAGTTAATTCTTGTGATAGGACAGTCATGCGATAAACAGATCTCTGTATGTCGTCCAGCAACTCATTATACTTTTATACAGTTTTCCTTTAGCTAGATGTACTACAGTACGGTAGTACAATTAGCTGGGGGGGGCAAGATTTTTCATCATAGTTTTTGGTAATTTGAGCGGTAATATATTACGCTAATGAATAAAAAATTGAACATTTGAATTAAAATTATTTTATGTGTGTTCAAATCTAGTTGATTTACATTCGAATTCCATGTATCTAAAAACTAACTATACGAGATTTACCTCCTTTTTTAAGTATGGTTGGCTTTCATTATTTAAACCCGTTAGATTAGTAATTAGTGATGCTCACTGAGATATATAAATATTCAAAAAGGAGACAATTTAAGATTAAAAGTGAATGCTCGCGTTTTCAAATCATCCTACCGAAGTATTTTATCTCTATTAAAAATAAATGTCTAATAATTGAAAGTTTTTATGTGAAAAAAAAGTGTCGATTATTTTGCAATAACAATCTATTTATTCCTACCTTTAAATTAGGTCGATGCTTCTTAAAATAACCAAGTTTTACAGTTATCGCTACATTTTGCATTTAATAAATTGCATTTGAAACTAAAGTATAATAACTAATTTATAAAGATTGCGCTAAAAATAGATTTATTAAAAAATAAAGTCAACAAAAACGATAAAAATAATAAGGAATACAAAAAAAAATCGCAACAACTACTTTTAAATACCTACTTATATTTAATAATTGGTAATGTTTAAAAAACCTTCTTTGAAATAACCAGGCCCATTTTAAGAGTCAGTTGTTGTAGCATTTAATTAGGCAAAAAATTTAGGTAGCGACTCATACAATCAATTCTAGTTAAGTACAGAACTGAATTGACTGTATGAACTACAGTCAAGGTAATAAATGAAGTGTCAAGGATAAGTTAAAAGCTTTTAGCTTTACGTCACTTCAAACAAAACTAAAAGCAAAAATTAATTATGTGAAGGGAAACATAATTTCATTCCCTTTTAGCAGCAGAAAAATACAAAAATTCCTGCTTTCATTTCTGTGCGAAATAATTTTTTTTTAAAAAAGCTGAATTACATAAAGGGCCTTTACGGCATTTTCGTGACTGTTGTTAAATATATTTATTTTATTTTAAATTACATTACATAATAAAATTAAGAAAACAAGAAAGTCCTGGGAAACTCATAACCCAAAACCCACGTTCACTATCTTTATTTTATTTCTAAATTCTCGGACGATATTTTGCATTTTATGCAGAGCATTAGGAGTTTTTCGTAAATTGATATTTAAGTGTCGAAAATGGAAATAACTCCATATATCTTTGCTGCAATAAAGAAAATTAATATGTGCATGAAATATTTTTTAACGCCAACAACCAAATAATATAAAATAATAGAGACGCAATTCCCGATTTTATCGAGGCCAAAAGGTTAAGTCTCCAACAGCATGAAGAAGAAGATGATGATGACACATTCGCTTTGCAACGGAAGGAGGGGTGCAGTAGCTTCTGAGGGTATGTACCCCTGAGTACCCAAGGGCATAAGTCTGACTTCTAGTTCATATGAAAATGACACACACTTATCCCATTCGCTGGCACATTCACAAAGATAGAATACAGAAGAATAACCATGCCCTGACCGGGATGCCCTGATCACGAAGAAGACGCGCTGCCTCTGCAACAGGACGTTGGCCTCCAATAGCATACTTTTTAAAAACGACTTTATTAGATTTTTTCAAAAGTATATTCAAATAATTTTTAACAAAAGTCATTGTAATGTAAATCCAGCACTATAACAGTATGAAATTTTTTTAAAAAAATTAATTTACTGCAATGATGCCATAAACAGAAAATTGACTTTTATAAATAAAAAATAGAAGTTATCAGCCAACAGGATTGAAAATATAAAAAGGTTTTCTTATTTCAGCAAAAACAAAAGCGCGGAAAACAGAAAATATGTTTAAAATATATATCAACAACTGGCATTCTTAAAAAAAATCTGTTGCATATCTAACAGAATCCGCACACCGATTCAATTTAATCCAAGTACCAGCTTAAATCACAGACACGGCGTCTAAAATAAAAGTTCTACTCGGGACTTCCAGTTCTAAATGAAACAACTAGAGATTTCCGCCTTTGATACAGTTAACCTTGCTGCTTGAACAATAGAGCACTTGATTCAATTCCGCTTCCAAATCAATCCAGATTCAAATTTTTCTTCTAGCGACTCCTTTGGGAAAAGAAGATCTGAAATGAAATAAACCGTATTGAGTCCACTGAATAATTAAAAGCCACTCGTTTACAGTGGGAAATGGTTTCTTTTTGGTGGTCTTTTCGGGACACGAAAATGAAGCTTAATGAAGAAGGGCTGAATTTCAAGGATGGCGTTGTGTTCCGAATGTCACGTCGGAGATTCCAAGCCATGTAGAAGAGTAACGAGCTCATTTAGTTTTTCCCACTGGCATTCCTGCACATACAGAATTTAATTAGGGCAAAGAGAGTTCACCAGAATCTCCTTTTCTTAGTCCCGATTTTCCTTTCGTTTTTCCCTGGGAAATAGCTTTTAGTACGATGCGACGTCAGGATGTCTTGGCTGTTTCGGAAAGTTTTGAAGCATAAAATAACAATTTTTAAAAAATGACTTTTTATACTCGGCTTCTTTATAGTAACTCAAAAAAGTGGTGGGCAAGTACCATCACGAAAGGTTATGAAAGATAGTTAAATTGCTTTTAGAAATACTCTAAGCCTATGATTAAAGTACACCTTGGTGACAGATTTATACTTGACAAAAGTAAAAAGAAAAATTTATTGCCTTACGTTATTATAAATTTATATGCCGTCGAATATAAGTAATTTTGATACAAAATTTTTCATCACTTTTCGAGTAAACGAAATACTTTAATATTATAAAAAAAGAAAAGAATACTCATCAACTTGTATTTTATTAATGCTTAAGTAATATATCTAATAACAATTTACACACATATTGCAATACAATTGCACAACCGAAGGGATGGAAACCCAACATTGATTATATTTATCTTATCGTAGTTTCGTTTGATGAACAAGTGTCAGTCGTTGTGCTGGCCTAGACGATAGCTTATTTCTGAATTTGGAACCGAAGAATTTCTGGCTCAAAATTGGATCAGATCAAATTTTCGCAATGTAGGTTTGCACAGTGAGGGCAAATTCCTCTGAAATGAGATGTCCTGTTATTGGTTTGGTAAGAAGTCGTGCAGGGTAGGAGGATGGAAAGGAGATGGCTTAAGTGTCGTCCTCGTCATCTGACTGCTTGGAATTACTAGATTATTTCCGAAAGAGAATTCATGAAGCTTCAAAATGGTATATTAATCTTTTCTCAACTATTTAATACTTTCAATCCACTTTTTTCATAACGGTTTTACCCTTCCAGCCATAGATGTCAAAATCGTGCTCCAGGGTCTCCCTTTATTTACTGATATTAAAAAATATATATGCACAAACTTTTTATTTTAAATATCCAGTGGTTTCCTCCCCCCAAAAATTTGTCAGACGACTGAATGGTGGTCACGCTCTCTTCGAAATATTCATAATTAATATTTATTAATAAACTTAATAAATATCATTAAAATACTTATTTAACTACAGTTCAGTCATAACAAATTATTGTTTTCACAATATCCATTCTCTTTTATTTTGGTTCAAAAATCAGTTTTTCCGAATTTTCGGTCTTTTATGTCTTCTTCCGAAATGGCAACAACCTCCATCAGAAACTAAGCAATTTATGTTTTAAAGATGATAATGATTTAGTGTCCGCTTTACAACGGAATGGGGAGGGACGCAGTAGCCTCTGAGGATATAGACCCCTAATCACCCGATGGCAGAAGTCTGACTTCTAGCTCATATGAAGATGAAACACACTTATCAATTCGCTTGCACAACCCCTTTTTACAGGGAGGAGCACATTCTCATACCTCACAGGTAAAACATAGAAGAACAACCATACCTTGACCGGGACTCGAACCCGGGACGCCCAAATCACGAGGAAGACGCGCTACTCTTATGCCAGAAGGCCCGCTAATTTTTAAAATGCCGAATAAGTATCAATACAAACTAATCAAATTTAAATGGTTTTAAAAAGTGCAACTAGTATGAATTTCTTTAACTAGCATGAATGATAGCAACTAGCATGAATGATACAACGAATATATACATCTTTAATAATTGTTGTTCTAAATTACCATAAGTTGTCGATACAAATCCCAAATCATTCCCATGTGAAATATCAGGAAAAATAGATATACATGTGTTTGGAAGATCAAATTTACTGCTTAATAATGATTAAAAAAGATTTATCAAAAACAACAATAAAATTTAAAAAAATAATTGTATAAACTCTATGTTAAGGTATTTCAATACGTCCCCTCTCAGGTTTCAAATCTATCCTCAGTGTTCAGAAACACATTCCAGAAGTTATCACCTGAATTACAAACTAAAAAGCGTTCTTGGAGTTCAATTAAACTATCTCTTAAGAGAGGAAAATCTTATCAATTATTTTATGAAAATAATTGATAAGATTTTCCTAAGAGATAGTTTAATCTCTTAAGAGTGCTTTTCTGTGCTCAATAATAATAATAATAATACTATATTTTTAGATCTGATATTTTAAAAAAAAGAATCCATTTTCTTTAAATTTAGTGCTTTAATTTTGGAGTATCCAGAATTTAATAATTTTTAATTCATATTCGAAAAAAAAAAAACATAACAATAAGTACTCGTCTTTTTTCCTCATTTAGATGTTTCAAAATGAGATGAAACATAATACGACAAAGTTAATGAGTTCGGAAAATGCACTTCTACAAAAACTTACTCATTTTGTCCTAATAAAAACGATGGCGTTAAATTTATTTAATTTAAATAATTATTTTATCCCAATTGCATTCAATTGGGATCAAATTCCTTTAATGCGATTCTGAAAGCTATCCTACTTTTTCGATACATAAAAAAAAGAGATTGCTGAAATAAAATGGAGCACACATAATAAATTTTAATTCGTAAATGGCAATATAATTCTTTGGAAGAGGGAAAATAACATTTTTGTCGGGAAAAAACCGTTACGTTTTATAATTACCAGACTACTAAATATAAACCGACCACTTACAACTTTTATGGAAAAAATTATTTTGTAGTTCTTGTTTTCTTGTCTAAACGAAGTTAATTAAGTTTAGTATTCATTCTCCTGCAAAAATAATTTAATCTATGTTAAAAATGAAAATTAATATAATCATAACAAATTTTATTCTTTATTAATCTGCTTTCGCTTTTGATTTCATTTTATTATTTTACTTTGATTTTATTTGACTCGTAATTTTTTTTCTTAAATTGAAAATGTGAATCGATGTTTTCAAAAATACTAATTAATAATACACAAAAATAATAATACTTATACTATACCAACAATAGCAATTATTTTTAATACTTTTTTTCTCTTTTCGTTGTAACTCTAAAATGAATTAATTAAAATCTAAAATTTCACAAAACTCCTACATTTTGAGAAATACTTTATTAAATTTCATAAATAACTTTTTGAAAAATACATTCCCACCCCCACCCCCATTACCAAATTCATATTCCACCCCCTCATTAAGTATCTGCTTACATACACTTGCTCCTAAAGTTATTGCAACCAAATTATTTATGGAATTAATAGCTTTAATATAGGAATTTTTTTTGAAAAATACAGTGATAATAGCATTTTATGAGAGATTATAAACTAGATTCAGGATTCAGCTTTGATATTGGACGGAAAAAAATTCTTACATCATGCTTGATGTGCAGCTTATTCAGCTTATCTCAATGGTACTTTAGTTATGATGTGAAGTATTGTATGCTCTTGTAGCACAAGGTTAGTTGATTAGAATGTGACTAAATTTTTATAATCAACGGAATCAGTGAAATCCCTAACCTTTGCTGAACTTCTTGATTGATTCCGCTAAATTTTTGATCGCAAATACTAAGATATATGTATCAGTTGTGATGGCGGAGAGGGTGTATTTAAATCAAGAAGGATAAGAATTTGTTTTGAGCAATTTTGTACAAATGCAAAATGAAGGAATCATATTTATAATTTGTGATGAATATCAATAGAGTGAACAGATGTGTAACACCAGAAGTTGAGTGTTGGGTGCGTTCGTTTCTATAATTTTGCTTGTCTTTTCAAAATTATTTACCCATAATTTATTTACATACAGGTTTGTTTCGAAGAAATATGAGATTACATTTGAATGAGCCTCAAAATCTTGAGCATTAATCAGAGACGATGACAATACTTGAGCCAACAACCCTCGCTAATGATTTCCCCTCTCACATCATCGAGAAGGCGCCTAGCGCTCACACAGTGTTTAATACGTTCAATGCCATGAGTTACATCAATAATTTGGTTCATGTACAGGATATGATGCGCCTTTTTTCGTAGTAGAAAAGGAGTTATCATTAATTAACAGAACTTATTTGATAGTAAGCATAAATTATAAGCGAATCCCGCGGCAGCCAATGTATTAACGATCACCCAACTCTCTCGCCCAGCCATATATATATATATAGTAAGCAGAAGGGGATTTCGAAGACATAGATGACACTTTGAATTTTTAAGTTCGTTTTATTCCATCACGGGAAACAGGCATTATGTACAAGCAAAAGCGACGAGCACAACACAGAACAGCACAAAACGAAATAAAGCTAATGAAAGTTTTATCCCTATGAATATATGCTTTTATATTGTAATAGAGATCTTTGACGCATGTCAATCACATGTACAGTTCGTGCAAGGGAATTATAGGGATCGTTTAATGCAATGTGCTTAGCTGGACGATTTTTATCCCTTCATCGGGAATGAGGGAATTAATCGGCTTTTAGTAGACTCAGTAATTTTACAAAACTTCTGTTGAATTAATTAACTAGAACAAGTGGAATGAATCAGGAAATAAGAGAATATTTTTAGAATGAAGCTACGATGCCTAAATAAGGATAAAAATTTGGAAATAAATTAGGGTTTAACTTAATTTTAAAATATATATATATATATATATATATATATATATATATATATATATATATATATATATGTAATGATATTTTTAAACTCTTAATTTTAATCCTAATTAATTTCCAAAGCCCTATCTTAATTTAGCCCATAGTAATATCATTCTAAAATATTCTCTTATTTCATGATCCATTCCTCTCGCTCTAGTTAATTAATTCAAGAGAAGCTGTAAAATTGCTGAAACAGCTATACTTTCTCACACTCCGTGGGTGAGATGAAAATTGCTGACCTAAACAAAATACTTTTAAAAAGATCCCTGTGTTTCCCTTATCTCTTATATGTGAGAATTGGAAATCCCCACTGAAATCCACGTTTATAAGCTCTATAAAAAATATTTATCCCTATAAAAGTCTTGGTATTTAAGACCAGGGATAATGATTTCCCGCCCTTTTTTTGTACACTTTGCTTTTCTGTCAGTTCTGTGTTGTTCTGTCTTGTGCACGTCGCCTTCGCTTGTAAATAATGCCTGCTCTCGTGATGGAATAAAAAGAACTTAAAAATTCAACCTGTATTCTCCATGATTTCGGCCACGACTCTGCTATTTATTCTCAGCAAATTATTTAAATGTGTTTTTCATTATATATACATAATTTAATATTATGTGTAGAAAGAAATGGGATTCTAATTTAAGAGGTTAAAGTTTTAAATTCACGATTTATGTTGCGTAACTATAAATGTTTCTGTAAAACCCTTAACACCACATCTGCGTTATTAACCAGTTCACTTCTGGC
Source organism: Argiope argentata (assembly GCA_026289955.1). Classification (NCBI taxonomy): domain Eukaryota; kingdom Metazoa; phylum Arthropoda; class Arachnida; order Araneae; family Araneidae; genus Argiope; species Argiope argentata. The sequence continues at coordinate 1,193,692 of JAOUZG010043946.1, read as the reverse complement.
CACATCTCGGTTAAACACCCACAAAAGTAATTGGTAATGCTTTCTCTTTTAGAGGGGACCATTTCTACAACTTCCTCACTTAATTTGCCAATTTTAATATTGCAGAATCGCCAGTTTCGCCATGCCACGCTTCAATATATAACAATCTAGCGCACATTTCGAAACAGCTTTTTTTCGCAGATAAACGAGTTCATTTGCCTCATGGCAGAGTTCAATAAGAAGTTCCAATCCAGCGAATTCGTGCTTTTTAAACTGCTTTCTATTTCGGCTTCTGTTTGGATCGAACGGAAACTGTGCACTAGGTCAAACAAAAGTTAAGGCGGAAATGTCAGAGGATACAGCCGAATGAAAAGCTAGAGCTGTGAGGTCCCACCTGTTTTTCTTCTAAACAGAGATACTACATCACTTCCTGTAGGTGCAAACACGCATCCTTTTTTGGGACTGTTGCAGGGGATAAAAATGAAATAAATTCGTTTCAGGTTCATCAAATGAATAATGAAGGTATACGAAGTCACTTTCATTCCTATTGAAAAGTTTGGCGTAGTCGAATAATTTACAGGTAGAGCAATAGGAAGGGGAACTTTTTCAAGGAAAGTTTACACAAGAAAAAAAAAGAGAGGGAATTGAATTTTTTGGGCATCAAATTTGACAAGCAATAATATTGGCTTAGTAAATAAGCTATTAGGATTACAAATTCCAATTGATTTTACCATGAGTGAAATTTCTATTGATATTAATCATTCGTATATTAAAAAGATAGCTATAGGATTTTTTTTCTTTTAAAAAAACAAATTTTTCAGGGCAATCTTCTTAACCAGAAACGCGACAAAACTTTTTCTGAAACTCATCACTTTGCATGAATAAATTGGGTCACCCTATATGATAAATAGACAAAATAACAGTTTTATTATAAGGGTTATTAAAAATATGTATACTAATATAAATAGTGAATATGCTTAGAAATCAAAAAGATATAAAATTTCATGACATGATTATTAATATAATAGCTTGGTTATAAATTATGTTATTACAAATAATAATTTTTTCTTATTGCAAAAATACTTCTTTATTGCTTATTAACTGATATACTTGACGTTTCTCGAGATTAAAATTCTTTTAAATGTAACTTTTTTAACATAAAAAATACTTTTGTATTAAATATTATAAAATCCTTTTATCGTTTGTTTTTGATTGAAATTAGAATATTAATCGAATCAGACAATTTTTAAAATCATCAGGTGCAAATTTTTCCCGTATTTAATTAATATTTTTTATATCAGTACTACGAATATTTTTCACAAACCGATGAAATACGAAAAAAGTTGTCTAGGTTTGAGGAAGATGACTTAGAAAAGTTTTACGCATGATTAAATCACTACTTTAAGACCAATGAAAGCCTGGTCTAGAGATGCATTATAATAAAATGAGAATTTTTTAAAATACAGCAGTAAAGTAGTTCAAAGTATTTACACAATCAAAATATTTGTTAATTTCTAACTAACTGAATATTTAATTAAGTTTTCTACTTTGAAAAATTATCATTTTTCTTTTCAATTAGAAAAAATGTCAATATTCTTTTCAATTAGAAAAAATGTCAATATTCTTTTCAATTAGAAAAAATGTCAATATTCTTTTCCATTAGAAAAATTCTCAGTATTCTTTTCCATTTGAAAAATTCAATATTTTTTCCACACACTAAATATGATGAAATTCGGTCCAGTTGCTTAAGAATAGATGTGGAACATACATATATACACAAAAAACAGACTCATAGCCATAATCACTCATAATGCATATTACGATTTCTTTTAATCTACATTTTTTATTGGCGCCGTTCTTGATTATTTTTTCACCAGTAACACATATTTCATTTGTTTGATTCTCGTCTCCATAACCACAACGAAACGAAGTTATTTAAAAGAATTTTGCAAAAATTAAAACAACACAAACCTTTACCAGATTAAGTAGTTGTAACAAAATATTTTGATTTTTGAAATTTCATTAAAATTTATCTACACATTCTATCTTTTATTCATTGATGCTGCTGAAAGTTAATCATAAATTAATTATACGCAGGGCATTACTAAAATATTACAGTTGAAAATGGCTCTATACAGTTACAATCAATATACAAGACATAACTTTTGCAAAAATAATAAAGAGCAAATAACAATTAATGAATAAATGGTGGAAATGATTTGGCAAAACTAACCGCTGAAAGAAAAATAGACAAATTTTACTAATATTAAAATGAAACGTTAAACATAAAAATGATTTGCTTCAAAATTGTTAAGTTTTCTTAAATCCTTCAGAAAAGAAAATATTAAAATAATAAGAGACAATTGAGAGCAAAATACGAAATTTTTAACGAAATCATTTGTCGTTTTCGTTATAGTTTTCTATTTTAATGCATTTGCTTTCCCATACTCTCATACCTTCCAGGTTGAAAAATATTTATATAACGGAAATAAACTAGTTTAATGGAGAAAATAACTAATAGTAACTTTAAAAGGAAGCATTTAGGGAAATATTAGTTTATCGTTCTGTATTCTTTTGGGAATTTAAAAACTATTTACAATACGTTACGATAAATATTCTATTTTAAAGGAATATTCTTGTGTATAAACTATAGAAGTAATAAATCCCTTACCAAAAATATCTCTTTTGAGGACAAAAAAATCTTTGATGCGTTATTTTATTATTCTTTCAGAAAAAATAAATATTAAAGTATTTTTTTAAAAAATCGAAATTTGAACAGGCAATATGATAATAAATACTAGACCTAAGGCATTTGTTGATTGAAATAAGTACTCTTTGTATATGATTTTTCACTTACACATATTATAAATAAGCGGTGTTAAAAAGTTCAAAGCCTAAAAATATGAAAGCGATAAGCTTATCTTAAGAAGAAAAATAATCGAAATCTGAACAGGCATTATAATAATAAATACTAGGCCTAAAACGTTTGTTGATTTAGACCTTGTATATTATTGTATAAATAAGTAATTGGATACCTTGTATAAATAAGTGGTATTTTATTACTTATCCCTCCCCCCAAATATGATCGACCAATTTTAAAGCAACGTTAAAAAGTTTAAAGCTTAAAAATGTAAAAGTGATAAATTCATCTTAATAAAGAAATGGAATTTGTATATCGAGTTTACTTTCATTCTGTACTTATCCATTAAAAAATAGTACTTGTATTAAAGGATATTATAATTTATCGCTGGATTTCGGACATAAATTTATAAACAGCAGTACATTCAGATTTTCAGATATATATGTGACAATTTGAATATTATTAATTTGAGAAAATGCACAGTTTAATAAAAAAGAAAGTATTTTTCAAATGGACGCATCTTTGTGATAATTATTAGATAAAACCTCTCACGAAGCAGAGTTTTGAGGAGCAGTGTAGATATTTTTTTTAATCGCATCTCTCGTAATTAAACTATTTCCACTTTCTGAGTATAATTTTAAAAAATATATAATAATGTATGTTTCTAGAACGCTGACACACCTACAATTATAAGCTGAAGAACAGAAAATATTTATTTGTTAATAATTAACTAAATATCAGATAGAAAGAGTCAACAATAAAAAAATACATTATCAAATATAGTAAAAAAATTTACTATTTTGCTTTTATATTTTTCCCTTCAAAAACTTATTTTAACTTAAAGATAAAAAAAAGTTAATCATAATAATAGATATAGAACAGTTAAAACTATTCAAATAGTTTAATCACAAAATTTAAGCTTCCACTCAGCGGCGAAATATAATAAAATAATATCATACATAATAACAATGCTCTATTTTATTGTGTAACAATTTGTAACAGTGTAACAATTTTAATCTCTTCAATATCAAATTTAATACTCGAAATAATTCCTTTATAAATATTCTTCTCTGCCTAAAATTGAATTAAATAAAATTCCCATGGCACTTACATAAAAGTTAAAAGAAAACAAGCAAATAGAGCTCTCAGTCAAAGAGAAAAACATGTTGGGAGCAAGAAATGTATATTCCACATTTAAGCTTTTACGCACGAAAAGAGCTTTTAAAAGAAATGCTAAAAGAAAATTCAACATATTAAAAAAAAGGCTATTTTTTTCAAACCTATATAATTGATTCCTCCCATGTAATTGATCCCCCCTCTCAGAAATGCATTAAATAAATATTGAAAATGAATTTATTTTGCTACGCTCTATTCAGAAATCTATTCAAGGATCGGTCTAAGGAAGCCTATATTTCGGAACTTTTTGTTGATATTTGTAAACAACAAACACTAGGAAATCATCTTAACAACAACCATTCCAATGAAATTAGCTGAAAAGTAATTTTAAACAGAGTTTCAACCGTTCGATATTATGTTATTTCATACTCAGTTTTGCAGTTCAAAAAGGATTTTTTTCCTTATAAAAGATTACAGGGGAATGTTTTTGAAAAGCGCTGATGTATAAAATATGAAGGATCTAAAATGTTCACTTTGATAAATACATTTAATGCACATCCATTGAAAATAAAATCTGGTATTTATAAAAATATAACGCGTGCATAAAAGGTGTGAAAAATAATGTATAAATTGTAGTATATTAATAAGACTAAATGTCTGTATTTTAAAATATTTTAGATAATATACTTTAAAGCAAAAAAGGAACTATTATCTTATTCTAAAATTCCATCACTTTCAAGAAGAAGACACGTACTGCCAACAACTGTATAAATTAAAACATCAGATCTGAAATGGTAAAATCACTTTAAGAGATCTGGCTGATTCTTTAAGAATCAGAAAGAAAAAGTCAATTTAAATAAGAAAATGGAAAGTTCCAAATTTAAATGCAATTTGAAGGGCAAATTTAATTAAAAGTGATTCCATCATAAAGGCTGGAGATGAATTGTTGCCTCAAGTTGATTTAAGCAAACTTATCCGAAATGTGTTGCTGTTTGTAAAAGAGAAACCTTTGCAAGGGTATTGATTCCGCAGTTGCCGTTTATAAACAATTCAGTCAATGTGAAGGCGGTGGGAGTGGGGGTAATGAACTTGATGGTGTGGCATTGATTGAATTCCTATTCAGGAGAGCGAAATAGTATGTCACTGCAATTCGCTTCCCGAATTACAGCGAAAAGTTTTCTTAAAACTTTATCTGCGCCTCATTCTGAAAGACAGATAAAGACTTTAGGAAAAGTGATTAGAACGAAATAATTTAGATTTCTCAACGAGGTTACTTATCTCAAAAATACAAAAGTAATTGCTTTATGAGGTTAAGAAGACAAAGTGATCAAATGTTAATTTTTGTCCAAACAGTTCGATTTTCCTCTTTTCCTTCAAAATTACAATGAAATGTCTTTGAATGATCAAGTTTTTAAACATCTGTAACCGATTTATTGAAATTAAAAAATAACAATTAGATATCATTAAAAAATTTCTATTTCCCAGAATTTTTTTTATTGTTTAGATTGCATAGATTAATACAATGGTGGATTGGAATGTCTCAATTCGAAGAAAAGTAATAAAACTAATAGCAAAATATATTAGTACATTTCAGAATAAATATTAGAAAAGAATGTTCTTTTATTCCTCGCGAATTCATAATTAAACAAGTAATATAAAAAATAATTTTTTAAAATCAATTCCTACTTTGGATATTAGGGAAGATTTTATGCGAGTTACATTTTATTAAATAATTACAATTGTTGTTCTCGTGTTCCGCTTTACAACGGAAGGAGGGGTGCAGTCCCTTCTGAGGGTATGGACCTTTGAGCACCCAAATAACGATCACCTTTTACTCAATACCCCCAATGTATAACTCTCGAATTGGAGAACTTAGGGACCAGGTTCGAACTCGAAGCGGAAAGGATGCTAATCCAATGTCCTATTAAACATGTTTTCCCGACTTAACAATTACATCTACTATAAAAAAAACTACTATAAAGGCGAGAAAATTAGTTTTTAATTACTTAATAAAAAATTAATGAATTAATATTTAAAAATCTGTATTAACATCAAATGTCATCAACTGTAAGTTAAAAAATAATTACTTGAACTTGATTGGATGAATAGAAAATATTTTATTAAGGATTGAAAATGTGAACAACATTATATATATAAAGAGATAGAGACCTGATAGTAGGAATTGAAAAAAAAACTTTTCATTCTTTTTCGTTTAATTAAAATGTTTATTATTATTTTTTATTTTGTTCATCACACCATCTCATCCTGCTATTGTCTAATATTACCTATTTTCCATATTTTAATGTAGATATTAATTAAAGGAGATAACATTGTTTAATTAAGGGATTGCAAATGATTCAAAATTTGCTCACTGAGAGCAAATTTATTTTCGAGTGATGAATTAAACATGAGTACATGTTTAGAGTTGTTAAAATTGCATTTAACCTTTAAGTGAATTAATCCTCATTCCTAATTAGGACTAAGGATTAATTTGAATTGTGAATTCTGCGAATGGAATTTAAATAAATGTGATAAAATGAACGAATAGAATAATGAATGACGGAAGTATAATAGTGAGGTAATATTTTCAAATTTCATTCTGGAAAATATAAGCTATTGATCTTTTTTCCCTCCTAGCATAAAATAAAGCTAAATTATTCAAGGTATAATTTCAATTACTAAATTAATATCTCGAAATAAAATTACACCAAGACATACATCTAATCGAATTTATACGTCGCTTCTATATCGGACATATATTAATCTTCGAAGGGATTTTAAAGTCGTGCAAATTTCACAGGTGTTTTTAATCCATCCCAATTTACAAAATCATAAATTTCTTTCTATTGATTCTAATTAAAAATGTATTTAAGCAATGCAAATAACGGCAAATTGATATAAAATATTTAATCGAGGGTGGGTTTAGTATTTGGAATATTAAAAAATGTTTAAATTAAACTTTTCAAACAAAACTGTTAAAAAAGAAAATTATTAAGCTTTTTAACGCATTCTAATTACATAAATATCAAGTTTTCCAAGGAAACATTAATTCAACATTTTTAAATCTGATCTGAAAAAGGTTTTTAAACATGAAAGTAAGACTCGAAAATTTAAACAAAACTTGATTATAATTTGAATCTGTTTCACTACATGATCAAAATAAATCAATCAAAAACAAAATTAAATAAATCCAAAAATACAGCAAAAATATCTTGAGACTTTTCCTAGTTTCAGGACCTCCAGACAGATACCTACTTCATAATTCCTGATCACTTGAGGTGAAAATCATGAAAATAGATTTAATCTCCTCAAAACAACACTTTCCTAATTCTATATTCGGGATTCAGAAATTAGATGTAAACATATATTTACCTTTATAAATTTCTAAGCCAATTCTATATTAAATGTAAAACGTATATTAACCAATTAACTAATTTACCAGAGTAGTATATCGCTTTTCTCTATTCTTAAACTATATTGAATAAACTAAAATTAAATTATTTGCATCGTAATAATTTCAAAAACTGCATGGGATTCAAAATAATTTCAAAACTCCCATGAATACTTACTAGAGGGAAAATTTCAACGTTTCACCAAAATAGAATGAATCATCTGACTTGACAGTAGAGAAAACCAAAATCACAACGAGTTAAGTAGGAAATGTAAAAAGGTGTCGGAGAGTCGTGCTTTACATCACATTTATTGCCATTTCGATTAGTGTTTTTTGACTGCTATTTTCTACGGCAGATATACCGTGCACATTCCAAATTTAGTATTAATTAGATGATTCAAATTAATTGCATCTTTATTCGGGAGGTCACAAGAATTGTATAAAAAATAATCGTTAGAATAGTAATAGCTCTCACATCCCCCCCATACACACACAAAAAAAGACGAAAAATGTTTGTATTTTATATGTTAATTAAATCATATTTCGTCTGATTTTTCCCCCAAAATACATTGTTCAGAGTAGTTATAAAGAAAAAAATTTCAAAAAATAATGAATCGTCTCATGGAATAAGAAGTAACAATTCTTTTTAAATTATATCATTTACAGCATTCCATTCAACATACAAATTACTAAACGATGCTAACACTTGAAAAGACTGGAAAACTTTTATAGAAAGAATTTAACATGGAGGAAGAAAAAAAAAGTGAAACAAGAAGAAAAAAAATCCCCAGACAACTTAATTAAGAGCTCGTTCTGCAGGACGCAATTAAAAAACAAGTGGTTTTGAATATTCAGCCATTAAAATTAACTACTCCAATAAGAATGAGACAATTTAGTTTCGAATAATTCTCATTCTTTTTTTTTCTTCAATTGATCAAAAAGAAAGACGAAAAGGAATCATGGCATTCCAGCAGCATTTAAAAAACGCTTTAAAAACCTAGTGCCAATTTTTATGAATCCAATTCATTAATTGTTTATTTCAACTGATTATTGTATTGCTACTTTCAATTTATTGTATACTTACTTTCAATTTACAACTTGAATTAATTACGGTAACAATTATAGACATCAAATAAGAAAAAAAACCCAATCTATTTGTGATTCATGTATTTTCTGATGGGATTGGAATATCATAAAAGAAATAGTTTTTATTTCAAGACTATTAGTGAATTTTTTCTTCTACATAGAAGTTTATTTCTGCAATTTTTAATTGTGTCTTGCTGGGGTGAATATTAAAAACTCCATTAGCAGAAGAATAAAGTTTATTCATAACTTTTTGTCGGTTTTTTGGCACAGAGGTAGCGCTTCTTCCTCGTTTTCTCGGAGTCCCAGGTTCGCGCATGGTTGTTCTTCTGTGTGCTATCTGTGAGATGTGTGACTGTGCCCCCCCTATAAAAAGGGGCTGTGCAAGTGACTGTGATGAGTGTGTAGCTAAAGTCGTACTCTTGGTCCTCGTTGGCGCTACTTGAAACAAGAGACGCATATCTTCGCCTTAAAATCTGCTGATATATCAGCGGGGCTTATTCCTGAGAAGTGCCATAAGTAACAACAACAACATAACTTTTTGCCATTAAACACATCTCAAATTTTCTGCTACTTATAAATGGTTTATTACTGAGAAGAATATCACTGTCTCGAGTTCTTTTTACCATTAATATGTAATCCTAATAATAAAAGAGTTCAACACTGCTTATGTTGTCATTCTACAAGCATATTTATGTTATCCGTAATGAAATTCAATTAAAAAATATGATCAATTATTTCATAAAATAACTAAATTATACATTTTAATGGTAGAATGGACACAAAATAAAATCAAGAAATGATTTAATACAGCTTTATTTTTCTTGATTTAAAAACTCCATGATATAAAAGCGAGAATATGTGAAAGGGCAAAATTCAAAACTTAAAAATCTCTTTATCATTTCGCAGCTTTTGAAATGACAGATTCGGATTAACAGATACAAGAGTCAAAAATACTTACTGCCTTTGTGTAATATGGCTCACTTAAGATAAAATCAATACTATACACCATTCCCAGAGATTTCATATTAGAGTTAGAAAATATATCCGCTTGATATATTTTTTAAGAAATGCATTATTCTTTCATGAAGAGATGGTTGTTCAATATTGCATTGCAATATAAGAACAAGTATTTGTATTATTAATGGCGGTATGAAGGGTTCCCAGACGGCTTAGTAATCAAAAGATATAATCATCCATGTGTGATATTTCAAAATTTTACTATATTTTTTGAGAAAAAATCTGATCTGATCTGATCTGATCCATGATCTCTTTTTTTTTTGTAAAAAGTTTATTTGCAGCAGGATTTAAAAAATATTTCATTTTAAAGTTAATGCTCGGAAAACTAATTTTAGTCGAGAAGGGTGAAATGTTTAATTTTTCTCACGTGATATTCTTGATGTAGAAGAGGAACAAGGCGGCATTTCTTAATGACTTTTTCCTTGCAATATATAACAAAGATTCCATGACTTTTTTTTTTCATTAGTTTCAAGCCATTTATTTCGGAATATTCTCACATCAACTTCTTATCCACCGAATTACAACAGAGAGAACAACTTTGTTTTGCATTAATGGGAATAAATAACGCTACAAAAATCCGCCGCTACATTACGAACAGGTATGACACTAATGTTTATTTTTATCCTTCTCAAGAGGCAAAAATATATTCTCATTTATTACAATAAAAACAAAAAAATACCATTTTTTCCAACCCATCAATCATAAAAGGAAGAAACCATTCGAATTGTTTATTTTTAATACAGCACATGAACAAGCACAAAACTCTCAGCGGCCCATCAACTTCCAGTATTTAGAATTTAGAACATACTGAAAGGAAAAGCTAACAACTGCACTCCTTTGTTTTTACTTCCCCAGCAGTGAAATCTAACTACCTCTCTCAAACATCAACAAAAAGTACAACCGAAATGCGGGAGACGCTTTCTAAAAGAAAACTTATTTATGAGTCGCGTGTTCGTATTGAGAATAAGGAAGCACATCTTGAACGCTGAATCGTTTTTCCTGACAATGGAGGTTAGTCAATTGTGGGAAATTCGCCCACGACAGAGAGTGTTGGGGTAGACGGAGGCATCATCAAAGCAGTGGAGTTCCCAGGGTCATAGAGCTTCTATTCTCTTTTCTGGAAAGAAACTCGGACATTGAACAGATACCTAGAACAAAACATCGTTTATCAAGATTTTTACTGCTTCATGCAGAAGGCTCACTCCGTGGTAGCCGTCTAGAAAGGTAGAGATAGAAGTTGAGAAATGCATCAAATTAGAAACTACTGATATTTATTTTTGAAGATATCTTTTGGCATTGGTAAATATTTTTTCAGAGATTCAATAACGCTGGATGTTGTAAACAATTCAAAATTTCGACCGATTGAAATAAATTTTAGAATCTGGGCGTCAGTTTCATTGATCGCATCGAAATATAACCTCTTTCCGTGTACTAATATGCTTGAGTCGGAATACGAAAGAGTAATTTTATTAAATTTATTGATGCAACATTTGGCCAATCTTCCCCGACTATTGCAAAACTTAATCTCATTCTAGATGTTCATGCCAGGATGTAGTGGATAGATTTTCTTAAAATAACCCAAGCATAAGAATTTTATGGTACACACTATATGCTCATTGCTTTATTTATAATAACTTAAAAGCATATTAATTCACAAGAAAGTTATTTTATTTCTTAATTCTGGGAGAATCCCATTATCTTAATAATTTGGAATCTGATAATATATGTTTTCATAAGGAATATAGTTCTATTATTAGTCAAATGCACGATTTTCGAAAGATTTAATCCTAAATGAATTCTCAAATTATATTGTTAGTAACTACCATTAAAACTTTAAAGGGACAAGAAAGGATTATTGAAATTATTAAATAAGGAATATCAAACATTTTAAATGCCTCTAAGGAGAGATAGATAGGAAAGGCTTTCTGAAATTTATCAGAAATAGACAGTAAACAAATTAAAAGCAAATACAATTTCAGTTATATCTCATAAATGAATCACCATCTCGAGTACATCGGAATAATTTATTATTTAGGAATTTGACATCATATTATAGTAACAATATTATTCATACAATTATTTGTTATGTTTTAAATAATAACAGTAAATACTATAACAATTACTTTACTCGGGTAATGCTATTTCAAAAGGATTGGTTGAGTCAAGAGATAATGTCTTTTGAAGTACAGTCTCTGTCTAAGACCTAGTCTCTGAGCTCTATGATGTACAAATGTACATCACAGAACTCAGAGACTAGATATATAGAATACTAAAAAATGGTAGTACAGGATTTTAGAGTCAATGAAAGTGATCTTCAGTGTGAACAATGCAGTGTGATAAGTGACAACGTTTTGATGACATCAGGAGATCTCATAGTCATGTATCCGCACTTATTTTCTAAGTTACCATCGAACAGGTACAAAACTGCTAATTTTTGTTGATAATTTCATAAGAAAATCTGTGCCAAAATTATCGCGCATTAAATTATAAATAATTTTATTACAAAATTTTTCTTTCTTACTTATATGACGAATTATACACCTAACCAACGTTACACAAATGATTTTAGACCTAATTATATCTGTTAATCTTTAATAACTAACTTTGATATTTTTTAAATTTAAAATTGAATTTTTCGACCATTTATTAATGTTTGAGTATTTTCTTATGCTTTATCAAGCCTCCACCCTCAAAAAAGGTAAGAATTTAAATAAAATTAAGAAATATCAGGTTTAGACTTTCTGAGTGAAGTATCCTAAAGATGCAGAATACGTCTCTTTCCGTAGGTACTTAAAACTATATTATTTTTTATTAGCAATATCATAGCATGCTAAAAGATAGAAATTTCTATATCATTACTTCAAAAAACTTATAGAATACAAAGACGTTCATGGCTTTAGTAGGATTTTAATTTCTTAATCAATATCATAAATTTAACAATAATTATTTATATTGATTAAGAAATTATAGAACTTATATATTATTAATAGAACAATCACAAAATATGAAGACGATTTTTTTTAAAAACAATGCCTGTTAGGAAAATGGGAACAAAATGAAAGTGAATTTAAAATAGCGACTTAAGAAATTCAAAACACATGAATTTCTTCAAGACAAAAGTTAAATGTGAGAAGAAAAAGATTTGAGTAAATTACATTATAAAACATCGGTCACATCCATCAGTTTGTCAGTTATTACAAAAAAACTTTTGTTTATTTAAAAAAACAGCAATTAAATATATCTAGAGAAAAAAATAACTTTGTTAATATATTTTACGTGACGACCCTTTTCTGCTAAATGTGTTTCTTTCGTGAAATACTTTCCACGAAAAGATTTCATCAAGTTACTGCATTGTACTGCACGACTGATAAAAATAATTGGAGGCATTTGTGTCAAAAAAAAAATCCACAAAATGAACAAAAAAGTTTTTTTTAAATAAATTTTTTGTGCTATATAAAATACTTTGGTCATAGAAACAGATTAAGCAATAAATTAAATTTTGGCATAATTAATCTCCTTAAGTTAAGTATATCATTTTTTTCTAATTATGGGAGGTACACCAAATTGAAATCCAGTAAAAAAAATTTACAATTTTCAGCTAGATCCTTCATTAACTGAGAACAGATAATTTTGAAACTCTTGATACATTTAATTGGATATTTTGAACTAATAAGTATATTAATAGTTTATTTTAATGAATAAATTCAAACAGTTAAAATTTCAATTTATTAGAAAAATAAAATTAATTCATATTTTTTGTACTATAGTTGTGTCTCGAAAGAAAAATGTGTGAGAACTAAGGTACACATTAAAAAATTTTTTAATTATTTTTTTATTCAATAGCAAATATTCTCAAATTTCAATATTAAACCGATTGAATGGGATATTCGCTATTTACCCATTGAGTAATACAGTAAGTAACAAATACACAAAACTGAGGGAAAATAAATGCCTTAGGGAAGGAACTCATGACTTAAGTACACATGGTATGGATATTATATGTATTTAAGTCATGAGTTCAAATCCTATAGTCATGTCATGAGTCAGTCCTATATAATTAGTCATATACTTGTCTATATATAGTCATGAGTCAGTCCTATATAATTAGTCATATACATGTCTATATATAGTCATGAGTCAGTCCTATATAATTAGTCATATACATGTCTATATATAGTCATGAGTCAAAGCCCTATGACAATTTTAAAAAAATTAAGAAGAAACAATTGTTGAAGTAATTCTAATCAAATTTGCCCTATTTGCACAGTTTTGCATAATTTATGAATTCAAGAGTTCATGTTAAATATACGTATGCGTATATGGATAATTTTATAGAAAAGACACAGTATGCGCCTTAGGGACTGTGTTTTCTGTGGTGTTGATATATGTATTGTATCTTTTCTCAATACCTTCTATTGAATAAAAATATAGAATATTAATAACATGAAGCAAAGACCACTGATGTGGCTACCACCATTGATGAACGTCATCAATGGTGGTAGCCACGTCATCATACTACACTCAAAATGGCAAAATATGGAGCCCGCTTAGATCTGTTTCGTGCAACTAATGGTGCTATTATAAAGTATATTAAATAAGAAGAGGTAATTTAATATCTTCTCATTTTGTGATAATTTCAATTGTGATAATTATGTTTTATTCCTTTTTATCCCGTCTCTTAGTAAAATCTCTTAACTGTAAAAAGACTTTGTGGATACATCGTGTTAGCAGACTAAATATTTTGAAAAATCGCATTCATTCATTACTAAATAAAGTTTATTTGAAACAATCGTTTCGTTCTGATAAGAATCTAAGTACCACATACAAATTACGACCAAATATTAAAAGCAACTGTTTTTGTCATGGTATGGAATGTACACATTCAAAATTAGCACATTTCAACCGTTTTTTCCCCTTAAAATATAATATAAAATAAGAGAATCGATTAATGATAGTTATCGATTGATGATCGATTAATGATAGTTACTTCATTACATGAAATGAAAAATCTCATTTTAAGGAAGAAAATAAAAATCTAAAATAAATCTATTTTCTATAGCTTTAAAATGTTCAAAAGTCATTGTAAAACATTTGAGTGATTGATGAATGCCCGGGACAAGCATAGTGATGAAACGACTGTGTATGATAAATATAATTCAAATCAATAATGTAATTCTTATAGAAGATTATAAAATTGATCATAGTAACGTTCTATAAGTAATGCAATATGCATTTTTGAATAAACTGAAATATTTCGATGTGAAATGAATTTTAGGGACATTTTTTAAAGAAAAAATCCTTTTTCACAGTTAACGAAAATAAAATATTGCATTTCTAAAAATAAACAGAGATCTGATTAAAATTTTCTTTGAACGTTAAAATAAAATCATCCAGTCGTAACAAATCAGGTCTCATAAAAAAAAGACACAGAAAACGAATTCTTCCCCCTCTCCTAGAGTCTTCTTTTTCCAAATCAAGAATGAAATTCACTCAACGGAAAATCTGTCCATAGGAAAATCAAACCTTCATTTTCTGTATCGAATCAATCAAACTCAATGAATCATTTACAAAAAGTCTTTCTGCATTTCTTCCAAGAAAGCAAATCAATTACTTGCATCGCTTCCAAGTTTCTGTAGGGAGAGAATGCAGTCCTTGTAGGAAATGATATGGAACAGTTTAAAAGAAACTATAAATTTCACAAATGAGTTGTAAGGAAAAATCAACATTGTTTTACTTTGATTCACACGGCTTCATTCTCAACGGAATATACAAAACGGTAAGAGTATAAATAAACAAGTCGTCGTTACAGCTCATTTAATGTAATGCTCAACGGTATTCAGAGTTATCAGAGTTAATCTTGGAAAGGTCCAATAAAAAAACAGTTAGAGCAGTACTCTTTTAAAAAGTTGCGCTTCTTTAAATCGCATTTTCATATGGAGAGAATGGCTTACTGTCATATCTAGACCATGTGACTGGCGCCGTACAGCTGAATAAGCAAAACCTTGGAGACATCGTTGCAGACTTTGGGAACAGCTACTTTAATGGGACTTTAGTACGTGTGTGAATCTAGGTACACGAGAGAATGAACTTTTACCGTTTTTGTTCTAGATCATTCTATACCTGCAATGCGAGTGAAAAAATTCTGGGAAGTGTAGTAGTGTTTTATTTGAGTCACTTTACAGTTTAATCAGCAAAGCTTTTAAAACACTTCGAGCTCTGACGTAATTTATTTCAAAATCATTTCCTGTCACCACTTTGCATACATTAAATAAGTTATGTTGAATGAGAAGCGACAGAAATAATAAAGTATATGTACATAGAAATTAGCTCATTTTGCTTCGACTGAAATATGAGTTTTCCGAAATTAAAATTGATGTGAAATGGTACTCAGCAGGATAAAGCACTGTTATTTATGATTCAATTGCAATTTCAGGAGCTTTTCAATTTTTGTGATGCAACTTTCTGCAACTGTAATTAAACACTAATGTTAGCAACACTTCCGCTAAATATTTGATGCTATTATCTGGCATTCATTTAAAAAATTAACGCATGTAACTGTTTGTCTTCTTTATATAATCAGGAAGAGAAAAGATTACTGAATCAGGAATCATCATCAAATACTTATTTGTTTACGATTTCAAATCGCAAGATATATTCTATACTAATCCTGTAACTCCGAAATAGATTTCTAACATGGTCTTAAAATCATTGCAGAAAAGTTGAAAATTCTTGGTTTCCTTCTTCAATATGAGTTAGTAAAAATAACATTAAAAAAATTAATATGAATAGTTTCATAAAATTTTCTAGAAACAAATCTAAATTTCGTATAATTAAAAATTAATTGACTTCCTTTTTACTTAATGTTATCTTGAGAACTGTTTTTCGTGTGAAGACACGGCCTTGATTTATAAAAGCTTAAAGTGCCCTTTGCGGGTTTCATCAATCATTGATTTTAAATAAAGTTCCCTCAAATTTTACCGAACTGGCAAATTAGCTTTCAAATTACAGCAATTTTCTTAGTTTCGGGGCCACGAAACAATTTTTTTGAAGTTAAAATTAAGTAAGGTTTCGCCATAAAGAGTATTTCCTCTTAAGTTCAACATGTAATTTTACCAAAAAATATTCTACTGTTAACAAAGTTTTTACGTGCTATGAAGTCAATTAAATGTAGTCAAACAATTTGAAAGCAAAATTGGGAATAATAAGAGTGAAAAATCACAAGAATCGGTCACGCGTTGCTTTTGATTGCGAAATGAGAAACGACGCATAAAACAGCAACATTAATCGGCTGAGACCTTGCATAAGCATCAATCAGCCATTTTGAAGGATGTGCATCGCTGAAAGAGCTACGGGAAACCACTAACAGGTGTATAAAAAGGTATCATTTGAGTATTGTTCAAGCTTTCACCAATCAGCAGCTTCTTCTACAAAAAAACCCATTTCGCCAGTAGAATTTAGATGGCACTCCACCCTTTGTGAGTTAAACGGCACTCACTCAACCGTCCAACTCAGCTTTCCGTCATTTGGCCATTTTGTCAGCAATGAAAAATCGTGTCTGAAGGCATTTTTTAAAAATGTTGATAAGGTCGTAGAACGGGAATCCAAGTCATGTTTTCACCTTCAGAAGAAGAAAAAAAAATAACCAAAGAATGGTAATAAAAAAACACACACCAAAGGTCAAATTGCTATTTGTTCAGATCATATTGGGGTGGGGGCTGCGTTACTACAGTAGGGAAAACCCAGTTCTTGTCTTGCTTCCACAGAAGCGTAACAGCGTAACTATTTTGAATGCTGCAACAATGAGAAGCCAGATTACTCACGTTATTACCAACGCCGACAGCTGCACTTTTCAAATGGATTATTTCCGAAATTTAATAGCGAGAGCAATTGGAAAACATGTACTAATGGGAGCGGAGACTAACAATCAAAATGTGTTTTAACAAAACAAAATGGTTAAAAAAACTTTATTATGTTAAGAAATCATTCAACTTAATCAAAATTGGAAACTTTATATTATAAAAAATTATTGAATTATTGAAATTTTAAAAAGTGAAATTCAGATTTATATGAGCAGAAAGAATGGCTATTGTATGCAAATATATGAGTTACTCTAAGCAGTAATGTATGTTTGCCTTTTTAAAATTCATTCTATTTAATATCTAAATATAATGAATTTTCCGAATAATTTAATATCTACTGTCTATGCTAACTACTATCTACTGTCTTAAATTTACTGTCTGGCATACATTTGTCAACTTAATTACCTTTTCTATAAATTTATCTGTTTTTTTTAAATACAATCCGACAATTTTTTAAAAGAAAATTTTATAAATAAATAATTTTAATTAGTTTTAAGAAATTAAATTTAAATTAAAAATTTTAACTCTGCTTTTCTAATCTTTTTTTTCTTTCATTTAAATGTATTTACGCAGTTTTGAAAATTTCATGGAAAAGTAATTAATTTAATAAATGAATAAGAAATTAAAAATGAGTTCGAATGATACACTAATCTCGATATACTAGGACTCCGAAGAGTCATCGGATACATTAGAAAAATGTATAAACTAATTAAAAAACTTGCAATCATTTCTGAATTCTGAAAAATATTTTCTGGAATTTTTTAATGCCATCTAAATTTCATTCTGGATAAGACTTCACATGCTATCAATCTTATCAAAATATGAAATCGTTTGTTTCTAAAAAGGAAAACAAACAAGCAAGAGAAAAACAAGTCACAAAAGCGATCGGAAACCAATACATTTAAGAGTGAAGTTATTCAGAAAATTGCAGCCAGTCGCTTTTTTTTTCTATTTTCCCTGATATTTTAATTATCTTTTGACTTTAATCATAGACCATATATAAAACAAAAGCATTGTATTTACATTAAAAAAATTTGTCACAATTTTTATGGTATTCTGGATAAATTCTCATGTAATATAATCTTTGTTAAAAAACTTAAATATATATTTCAAGAAATGAAGAGGTAAATAGTTAAGTTATCAAATTACAAAAACGATCGGACACCTACGCACATTTCGAATAAATCTTTCAAAAGAATTTTAATCAGTTGCTATTATTCTTTAAAAGTGAGAAGCTTAACATGTTTATTTTATTATTGTTTATATATTCTGAGAAACATATTCTTAACTTATCAAAAAATTATTTGTAAGCATAAGAAAACAGCGAATGATGTCCAAACTAATTATTTTTCATCATAAAAGTAGTGATTTTCTTAGAAATACTATTAAAATCGGAAATTTATCCCATTTGATAGTTTAATTTGTTTTTAAATGCTTTGAAAAATCAAATCAAATAGGAAACTAAGTAATACGAGTTTGCATTAAAAGGCTAGCTCGGTGTAGCAAAACATTAATTTTGGCAAAAATTAATAATAATCCATGCTTAAATACTGTAAAACTTTCTACAGAGTAGCATGTAAAGATTTGTACTAAAGTTTCACCGGAAACTGAATGGTGAGTTCCGAGATCAATTGGCGCTCAGTCAAAACTTTATTTAAAGACTGTGTTGAACTGAAAGACAAAGCCGTTTTTCCCGAAATAAAATGATGAATATATATATATTTCAGATTAATTTTACTCATATTAATGCTCCGTTTGGAAACAACATAAGGGCATTTTGGACAGACCACGTTATTTCAAATCTTTGTCAGATGACGAGGGCGACATCTGAATCTCTCCAAGCTTCCGCATCACATTAATGGGATGATACTTGGCCTACAAAAACAGATTTAAAGCGCATCAGATCGGCATATATGACGCTTCTTTGGTGATATAAGATTTCGAACCTGGAACCCTCCAGCTTCAAAACTCAGACCTTGCTAGCCTGACCTGACATCCTAATTTCAGATAAAAGCAAATTTGTTATTTTGGCTACGACTGACGTATAATGATATGTTGAAAGGAGAAAGATAATGACAGATTTAATTTCAAGAACTTAGTTGTAACAGGGCAGGGCTACTTTAATTAAAATATTTTTTTTAATTTTTAAATTATCTGTCCAAATTTGGGTTTTGGGAACAACTTCACTTATTCTTATCCTTTTTAGTTCTTTTAATTTAAAAATAGCTATTTAAAAAACATAACTAACCATCTGTTGCCAGCATAACTGCCTAAGAATTCTAAACACACCATCTCAATCACCGAATTTAAACCCAAATGAATACGTTCAGAGAGAATTAAAGGTTAGAATTCAAAAACATGGCATTATAATTTTTCTTCGTCGATAATGGAGGCTTATTCGATTTTATAAAAAAGAAATAGCTAATGAATCAATTGGCAGATATTATTTGTATTGCGGATGCTGAAAAATATTTATCCATCATTAAAATTATAAAAATATTACATTTACGGATTCGTACCTTTTTACTGAAGAGTCTAATAACTTAAATATATATTTTTCTTGATATGTTTTAGATGTCGATTTTCTAAAAAGAATTAAGTTTTAGTTTTGCTAAAAAGATTATTTTTAAAAAATCTGTGGCTAAATAACAATTTTTATAGTAGATAAAATACCATTTTGAAGAGCTTCGTATTTGATTATTTTTCAAAGATATTTCTCCTCCTATCCAATCATTCAAAATAAAAGTAAACTGATTAATACATAAAGCAAAATGTTAAAAGGGTTCTAACAACAACAAAAACAACATTAAAAATGAACAGTGATATAATCACTTTAACAATCGGGGGAAAAGTCTTCAAATACTTAACCTTTGCCGAGAGCGTCAAATTTCAACTTTCTATCAACAATTGAAGTCGGCTTTTATGAGGCAAAAATAGAAATCTTAAATACTCAGAAAATGATTCATCTAATTTCAGTCATTCACCGAAAAAAAATTTACTCCACTCATACAGATCATATTTTGTCTTACAGAAAAGAAAGAACAGATTAAAAATATCAGAGTAAATAATATATTTGATACGATAATGGAATATCTGAATTTAATAGAAGGCTTACTCTTTTATTAAACGAAGAGAAAACATAGTATCGGATAAAGAAAATTATACAATGTTCTAATAAAAAAGATTGATAAATTTATAATATTGAAAAAGCTTTAGTATGTATTTCTTTAGTGAAATATTTTATCGAGTGAGCTATTATAATTCATCACTTTTCTTTATTGAAGATGAAAATTAAATAGATTTAGTAACGTCACAAACAATTTAAAGAATGGGAATTTAGCTAAGAATGTAATCTGCATCGAAATTGTAACATTATTTATGATAAAACTTTATATAACAAAATGTTGTATAAGACGATTTTCTTTTCATCTTTCATTTCTTTTATTTTAATTCTATGCGAGTCATTGGAGTTAAAAAAGTTACTTTTTTGTGTGTCTTTCCAATTATTTTAATTTAAAATAAAGACTGCTTTCATTGGCAAAGGAAATCTCACATTTACCAATTCTTCATTTTCGTAATTTGGAAGTACGATTGTTTAAATAAGTAAATGCAAGAATTGTTAAGAAACCGCTCGGTCTTTTTATTATTTCACTGCGAATGCTACATGTTGTAACATTGAAGAATCCGAGTTAATTATTTTGGATGTTCACACAAGCTTGTCAATGAAGAAGAAGAAAAACCGCACTGCACACAATAGAAGCGCATTTTATTATTTCCTTCAACTTCGACAACTGTATCAGTTTCTTTATTTTGAGATCTAGAAAAACAATAGTGAGAGAAACTTGGTTATTTTGAGAAATTAAATTTGACTGAAACTTAATTAAAGGAAATCTGGAAATAGAACAAAAATCATAGATTCTTACGAAGAAGTACAGTTAGAAACCGCTTTAAAAATTTATTAGCGCTTTTTGTGTTAGACAGGGTTAAAAATGATTAACATTTTATTGATTTAGTGTAGCAAAGTTTTTGTCTTCTTCTTCACCACATTCTTCCGCCCATACAAAAGAACCGAATAATAACTTTGATGTCTTAATCCCTTCTGAAAAAATACCTTTATAAAACTTGCTTCAAATTTATACTGTCAATTTTCGTAAACAATTTTTCACTCCTTCCTGACCTGGTAGAGCACTGAAATTTTCTATAATTATGTGTCCTTGATGGAAATACACTAAATTAGTATTTTTATGACTTAGTTTATTAATTTTTATATCTAAACCACCCGATTGTCAAGTTGAAAAAAAGAGAGTAAGATCCTGAATAATTTATAATTATTATAAATTAAAAAATAGGAAATAGTAAAATAAGACAGTCTTGAAATTTGCTTAGATTATTATATTATTTTTAATCAAACTCCCCCGGATTAGTACAATTAAAACGTAAAAACAGAAGGTGCTGATATCAGAAAGTTAAAGAAGTTAAACTTTAAAGAATATCATATGAAAGGAAATTCCACAACGTTTATTACAAATTATAATACAGTATGAATGCCAGTAATTATGAATTTACTTAAAAGCCTTCTAATTGAGCCTCATTTTGTTAACATGAAGAAGGAAACAAATGTAAACGTATTCGTTTGAATTTCTAAAATGTGTGCAAAAAAATACCCTGCTTTTCAAGACTCTAATAAAAGGGTTTTTTTCTTTGGATTATTTTATGTTTATAAAAATTAAATTAAATAATCCAGACATTTTTTGATGGGTTAAAAGTTTGATATATAGCATTTTTCGATTATTTTACAGCATTTTAATAATTTGAGAGCATAATTATCACTTAATTGATCAGTGAAAATTAAAACCTAATACCAATGAGAGAATAAAGTTGCTATTGAATTCGAATTAATTTAAAACTGCGAGAGTTGGTTTTCAGCAACTTTCTCGTACACTCGACAATAAATGTACTTGAATATATTAATCTTATGCCATTTTCGAACATTAAGAATGAAAGGACTTGTTGGTATGCGATCTTTGGAGATGTGGAATGCAGTTGATACACAAACACCAGAAAACCGAACGCACACTTTGGATCTTATTTTTCTGGCATTGTAACAAAAGTCGGATACAAAGCTACAATAAAAAATGTCATAACAAATTTCATATATTGAAATCATTGAATTTTACACGCATACAAAATTACGAACCAATAGATGGGAAGGGCCTTGACGCATTTGGCTCCAGATTTGATACTGCTCAATATTTTAGGGACTAAACCTGCGTACCAAATTTTATCTAGGCAGCCTTTAATGTATTGTAATTATCGGATTCATTTTTGCTCAGACAACCTAAAAAGACTTCCTCAGAAGAAATATTGTTCAATATTTGAAAGAAATTTACAAATTTGGTGTAAAGAACTTATACTAAAATCCATCTGTCAAGCTCACAGTTTTTCTTTGAGTTAACGTAATTCGAACAAGCAGGCATAATTCTAAAAATGATTTTTTCAGACTCGTGAAGCTCTGAAATGAGAAGTTTCGCCAAAATATCAAATTAGAATTTTTTTTACTATTCCTGTATTTCCTTTATTCCCTTATATATGAGAAAACAAAAATGTATAATCAAATACTGAAAGATGAAAAAAAAGAAGCATAGTATAATCAGTGGTATTATTACTATTATTATAATTATATTATTATAATTAATACTATGTAATAATCAGTGGTATTATTACTATGTAATAATTAGTTGTATTAATACTTTACCTATTCTTACGAATATAAATTTCTCGATTTTTGGAGAGAAAAAATTTCAAAAAAAAAAAAATTCTTTTTAAAAGGAATTTTAAAGAGTGCCTTCAAGATTCTTTAAAAAAAACAACTTATTGGTCTTCATTTTTTCCAAAGTATTGAGTAAATATTTTCATCAATCAATGATCAATTTGATGAGATCATCATAATTTTTGCCAATCATCTCAAACATAATCTCATCATGATCTTGGATGGTATGATATTTGTGATCTGACCGCACAATCAAAGCATTCCAAAACTGATAATATTATATCAAAGATTTTTACGCATTTTTTCTCTTTACTTACAGTAATAGAAGATTATTCATCCTTACTCTGACGATTTTTCAACTTTTCTAAAAAAATGTTGCAAATAATGTTAAATCTCAATCTACAAATAATGTTTTCGATAAAAAAAATCAAAATATTTTTATCAATAAAATGGGCTGGTACCTATATACAACTCCATGGCAGTCACATATCGAACTGTAAGGAATAATTATGACGCAATTTTTATATTCAGAAGCATACAAGAGCTCAAATGTATACAAAAATTTTCATTTCAAAAATTTCTCAGTTTTAGCGACTGCTATAAAACTAAGAAAAAAAATTGATTAATGCATTAAATGTTTTGTTCTCGAAAAATTTAAAAAAGCTTTATCTGGCAAGCCAAAAACTAATTTTTCATTAATTGCAAAAATATCGAAAATAACTTTCATGTGATTCGGCTAAAAAAATTTGTAAAAAATTTGCTTAATTCGAATTACTGTAAAATGCAGATGTAACTCACGAAAGAAAGAAACAATTTCTGCACAAAAGTGCTGCTCAGTCATTGAAAGTAATGGGATATTTACTTGTGCAAGTCAGTGTGAAGTTGAAAACAAGTGCATTTGCCCTTCTAGGTCATAAAACCCTAAGAATTTACTGATACTATCGTAAAATGATAGATATACCTGGCATCCGTTTTGTAATCAAATGTCAAATGAAAAATGAATGACTGTGATGCAAATAAAACAAGAAACTTTCTCATTACTGGCATAGAAAAATGTTGGTAGCGAGTCACATCCCGTAATCAACGTGATAAAGTTATGACAGGAAAGTACATACTCGGTCCAACCTCATCCAAGGTACATTGACTAGATTGAAGTCTCGAATTTTCTCCGAGTTAAGACTTTTATGTACGCTTTTTATGATCGTACAGCACTCAGAAAACAATCATAAAAGATCAAAGCATTTGAGCACACTTATGCTGATTCTGAGCTCTTTTGCAAAGCACATGTCTCGGATAACATTTATCCAGGCACGTCTTTGTGTGCTCAGTTTTAGGACTTATGGCTTTCTCTCTAGCCTTGAAAAGTTTCGGGATTGCACAGTTTTCATCAAGTAATAAGTATATTGAGCAATCAAAATGAATTTGAACTTTCGGAAGATATTTTATTGCAACTATCATTACATATGCTTTTCTCTACTTAAATGTATATTATGTTAAATTACGAAACTTGTTTCAGTAATGGATCGATGGTTGGAATTAAAATTGAAAACAGGAAAACAATTCTTAAAGGATTCGAAAAGAAATTGATACAGATTTTACATATTAATATATTTCTTTTTGAAAAAAATGTTACATATTATTGTTTTCTTTTTATTTACTTTGTATAACGAACGTTAAAGTAAAAAAAACCATATAAATATTCCAACTTTTTTTTTATATACAACCAATTAAAAAATAAATAGAGCAAAATTTCGTTCAATGAGTATTTTTGAAGAAACTTACTCATTACTATATATACTTCTGAAAACGGATGGATAAATATGTCTTCTCTGGAAATAAAATTAAATCAGTAAGCATTATAGATTGCTATCCACTACACCCCATTTTGGCTTAAAAATAAACAACTCTTTATTCTGTACAATAAATTTTTCCTTATTCTTGGATATCAGAAAGCTAGAGTTCATATGCCTTTCTATACTTCTATTTTTTTATGCAATTTGGTTAAAGCTTTATTTTAATTTAAAAATAAATGATTTTTTCAAAATTATAAAGCTGTTAATAAAGTAGAATTTGACACATAATTGTGTATCTCTTATATTCGATAGTGAAATTATTTTATGTGACTTCAAATGTTTATATTATTAGCAAAAGTAAATACGCACTCCATTTTAATCTCTTACAGCAATTTCTTTATAGCAATGTTGTCAGGTCACGATCGTCTTCAGTTACAATAGGGTCTTAAATTAAATTGTCGTTGTATATATGACACGTTGTACGAATCTACATCATTTGTTGTAGAATAAACTAATAAATGATGAATCTGCATCATTTGACGCTCAGGAAAAATGCTATTTTGTGGAAATTAATTCAATCAATAAACAGTCAGTAGTCACTTTATATTATGTTAATTTCCGAATCGATAACTCAAATTCGGAATACATTCCTTATATTTATTTTATCCATGACTTTCCACTAAGCAATTAAAACTTAACAAATATAAATTAAAATGAAATTCCTATAACGCCCAAAACCTTTAAAACAAAGAAATAAAATTCTCTCACTGAAGCAGGAAAGATAGAAGGAAAAATATTTCTTCCTTGAATGACGTAATTCCATTTAAAAAACTCATAAGAATATTTATTGATACAAATAAATATCCTTCTCGTTAGCGATATTTTATTTCAATAAAGAGGAAAAATAATAATAATTGCAGCATTCTATGTTTCGAAGTCAATGGCAGAGAAAGAGTTTCATTGTTCTTCGCAGCGCAGAAGGAGAAAAATGACTAGATCACGTTACGGGAGACAAAAAAAATCAAAAATCATTGTCTGGAAAGAAAGTATATAAACTCGGAGGAAAAGCATTCAATGACTAAATGAATCGAGGTGTGTTTTTTAAATGATCTTATAATAAAAAAATAATATTTTAAGCTAATAAAAATTAATAACTTTTAAAATCCGCTTCAAATTAAAATTTGAAAGAGACTGCTAAATTTATTATTTGGAATTTCTGACAGCATAATAAAGCAGCAAATATGTAAAAAAAAAATTCAGGAATAGTTTCTTATAAAAAGTTCTTCCTACGCATAAAAACAAATTGTATTCTCTATTAAATAAAGAATCTTGAGAAAAAGACTGCAGGGCAGGTATTAATGATAGCAAAACATAACCTGCTTAAATGATGTAAGAAAGTGAGAAATACGTTGAGAGAATGTAGCTGGAAGAATTTGCCATCTCTCAAGAAGCTTCCAAGGATTAAAGGATTAACAGCTTATAGAGTTCTGAAACTGGAGCTATAAAGAAACAGCAAAGAAAATAAAAAGAAATAGGCTTTGGATCGAACGATTAAATGTTCACTGTTTTTCTTAAAGACTTCTTGAAAAAAAAACGCTATTTGATACTATTTCCCAAGTTTGTTACAATGAATGATTATTCATTTGGCCGATGACATTAAATGATCATAGAGGGAATAGGTACAAAAATAAGCATTGCATCTTAATAAATAGCCATCGGGACTATTTTTCTTTCGGATTTCCTAGTGAACTCATAAAAGTTGAATCGTTTTTTGATAAATTTAATAGTATAGTGAAAAAAATCGAATATATAATCTTAAAATAAATAATTGATTCTAAATTTGACTGAGAATTTACAATTTAGGTATCAAGACAATACCTAAGACATCAATTCCATTTGTGTCACTCATTTTTGAGTTACTGCGCTTGCATTCATAAGAATATACAGAAAGCTAGGTAGTCCACCCATAAACAGATGCAATCTAAAATTTTATATAAATCTGCAGTTTTAGAGTAAAATTATAATAATAAATTATTCATTAATTATTAAGTCACTGAAAAAGGTTAGAGACAGCTCCTATGTGTGTATACTTAGCATTCAAGAAAATAAAAATGTAGGTGTATCAAGTCGTGACAGGAACTTGAATGCGCGGTTAAATCCTAGAAAATTAAATATATTTTTTATTTTTTCAATTTTAGTGGTCATATTCCTTTCTGAGATATTCTGTTCACAAACGGAATTCCATAAATCTCAGATTTATTACTATTTTGCAATTTTTGTATACATTTTGTACATTTCCATTGGAGACACCTTATTTATGTGGATGAGAGACTTTCGGCATGGTTAATGGCTGTCGCTCCTGATGCCTTATCCCTTTGACTACTGATCCGGCCCAACCGGCCGTGTAAATTCGATCCTGGCTGGCCAATTTTATTTCAAACGATGAGAGCAGGATTCAAAACGAGTTATAACAAGAGATATTCTCGATTTAAATCTTACACCTTTCTTTTGAAACAAAAGATGGCAATCCAGGATAAAATTTGTGCTATCGTTTGGGCCGGGTCAGTAGTGAAGAGGTTAAAGCTGAGGTATCTAGTTGCTTCCAATTTTATTACGGGGCGTACCTCCTATGGCAGGAATATAGCATAAACAGCGATATTCATTAGGACTAAACCTTAATTCCAGCCACCATGCTATCGAGACGACGATCATCAGGATTACCACGAATGCTGAAACAGGTTAGGGATAACTTCTGAGTGTGTATACTTAACACTCAAGAAAATAAAACTATAGGTTTATCAAGTCGCAACAGGAACTTAAAGTAACGTTAAAATCTTAGGAAATCAATTTTTTTCAATTTTAGTTGACCAATTCGTTTCAGAGTTATTGTGTTCACAAACGTAAATCCAGAAATCCCAAATTCTACAAAATCTTCAGCTCGAGTTTAAATCCTAGAGAAATAAAAATTTTATTTTTCAATATTAACATAATCCGAGTATCTGCTTCTACATTCAATAATAAATTGGCATAGATGTTTTGATTATTAGAAACTTCTTTTCAAGCTTCTTAAATCAGCAATACCAAAAGGTATTATCAAAAAATACTGTATTTCTCTTTTTAAAAAAAGATATAATAATACCCCGAAAGGAAAATAAATCGATTGGGTAAGGCCAGGTTAAATAATGATAAATAAAGAAAGCGATCTGTTATAGCAATATACGTACTGAATAAATAAGAATCATTGTTGCATCAAGAAAATGAAAATATTTGAAAACTAAAACTTTCTAAAAAACTAAACAATAAACAAAAGAAATGATACAAAAGAATATTTTATTAAGACCCGAAACACCATGCATTAGACTGGTTAAAAGAAAACACACCAGAAGAATTCACATTTAAATTAAAGTATATTTCATTTATTTGTCTCGCTAAAATCTCTCCTGATCCTAGATACATTATTCAGATAAAATACGAAAAAGCGGAAAGGGTTGTATGAAATATATTTGTAACTGAAAATGTTTGGAATGCAAATGGAATGAATAATTTGAATTTCAAATATTTTGGAAGTTTTGTTATGAAGTTCGTGACATTTCACATTCTTTTTCGTGGGAAAAAAACAGAAGAGTCGAACATTTTACTCTACCAGAAGGCAGTGACAGATGTATAAAAGAATTTTTTTTCTCCTCAAATCGAGTTTGCATGAGAAAGGAAAATTTGTCGAAATGTCACAAAATAATAAGAAATGAATTAAACGAAATTAATTTTCTATCGTGCGAAATAAAGAAGAGCTGGAAATTGTGAAGTTTAAGCAAAATTATACGCTTTTTGTCAAACACGAAATATAATTTTTGGAATAATCTATTAAGAGAAAATGCTAGAGAAATGTCATGTATTAACCCGGGTAAAAGAGCAGGTGTTCGCATATTAAACATCTGAATATTATCACTTATTTATTTGGAAAAAATTTATTTTGAATTACATACTACAACAAGATTTATATATTTTTTTCTAAGATTAAATACTCTGCACAATAATAAGTTAGGCAAGAGCATAGATTTGGAAAAGCTAGATAACACTGTTGACATATAATGTGAATTTGTTTTTTCAAAAATATTTAATATATTTAACTCAGAATTAAATTTATTCTTTTAATATCGTAAAAAAATATCCTCTTCTGAATATTTTGAAAATGCTTTGCAACAAGATATAAATACATCAGATTAGTAAAATATGTTAGCTATATAATATTTTTAATTTTATAATAAAAGTATTGAAATTTCATTTTTAATATATTATTTTCCTTTTTGAAGCTAAGTTCTTTTATATTGCTATTTTTTCAAATTAGTAATGATGAATTTCATTATGAAGGTTCTGATTACACTTAGTCTCTTTTTTGGTAAGAGCTCATGATAAAGAAAATGAGTTACAGAGCTACCCAGAAAACTTAGGCAGTACTTGAAGTAAAAGTTATAATGATAAGTTGCCTTACTGACAAATTTTCAGGAAAATGAGCCCACATTTATGTTCTGTTGATTGAAAACGTTTCAGCTTCCGCTTATAGAGAATAATTTGTTATTGGAACACTGCTCAGTCTACCAGTTTTTGAATAAAGCTAGTTAAAACACATTTTAAAAGAGATCTTTTAAGGTAGCAAATACGAATGGAAAATTTCCAACTAACAGCACGATTTCTAAAGTTTCTTCTTCAAGCTTCAAACTTGAAATGAACTCTGGTTTACATTTTTTTAAAAAAAAATAGCTTTCGTATTAGAATGATGGAAAATTTTATTTCAACATAGTATTAAAATAATTAACGAACTTTTTAATAGAAAATTGATGAATTTTTTGAAGCTCGATGAGTTTGATTACAGCGAAAAGTTGAGTAAATGAGAGTTTTATATTTATAGAATGTCACCCAGGCTTGAAAATTGAAGCCACTTTCTTTATTTTAATAGAAGGGAATTTTATCGACAGATTTATCTTCTCTGAACAATAAATCCGAAAATCTTGCTTTTTTCATAAATTTATTTTTAAGAGATGAAGTAGATATATACATGTGCGAACCCACTGAAAGTACTTCCATGATATATTGGCATAAAACAATAGTCTAAATGATGAAAAGAAGAAGGGGGACAGAAACAACTCAGATCTCCCCAAAGCTTGGAGAAACATTTCGTTACTTCACTTTTGTGCAAAACTTTAATCGACTCCGTTATTTCTAAAGGATTCTCGTCATTAATTAAGAGTTCGAACGTTTCTGGGTTTGTAAAGTCCTTTGACTGTTTAACATATCAATTAACTTTTTACTACTGCTGTCTGGTTCATTAGCAGCAGAAGTTCAAAGAGATAATGAGAACGGGTACTCAGTGGTGATGGAAGATTGCATGAGGGAGGACCTTGTTCAATTCTTTAAGATTAAATATTCGAGAAATGCGATAATACTCAAATGTGAAAAGGAAAGGCAACATAAAGCATTTTTGGAAATTGGAACGAAAAAAATTTCTTTTCTCGCCTGATTAAGATTGATAAAATTTACATCAATTATGTAAAGATTATGGTGGGAGACAATTAAAATAAATAATGGAGATTAAATCAAGTGATGATTTTCATAAAAATATTTAGCAGCTTGAGAGGAAAAAAAAGCTGAAAACTTCAGAAGTTATCTAACAATTTTTCAGGGTCTGTTATAGAAGTATTACACATAACAAAGAAATACCACATTCCTCGATAAGATAAACAATGATTGAAACAGCAATAAGAAACAAAACAATGATTCAACAATGAGAAAATAACACGTTCCTCTCCCATTTATCAAATTAAAACATGCAGTGTAGTTAACCTAAATTAGTCCCAAGAATTTAATGAACAGCATTCCTTTTCTTCACTAATTAAGACTGATAAAATTTATGCCAATTATGTGAGTTAAAATCCTCCTAATACGGTGGTGATTTAATGAAAGACTTGCAACAAAAATTTTAAGCAGCTTGAAAAAAAATACTTTAAATTTTTAATCCTTCTCGGAAAATTTCACGATTCACTTGCAAAATTATTATGTATGTTTCTCGATACAACACTAGAAAGTGATAATTAAAAAACAACTTATTTCTCTTTTATATTTCTGAATGGAAACTTACATAAGAACCAGAATTGTGAACCCCACTAAGTAAATAATGTGAGCTATAAAACAAGCCAATGCCATAAATCTCGTAAGAATAATGAATTTTAACCAAGTAATAAAATTTAAGTTCTTTAAAAACTTATTGCTAATCTTGCACCAAAAGAATCCATTATTCTGAATAGCTTTTTTTCATTTTCTTACTGAATATTTTATGTATACAGTTATGGCTATTCACAGAGATTTGATCAATCAGATCAATCCCTATTTTAAAGCTATCATGATGAGTGTCAGAGATAACACCTAAATCGTTACCCCCACCCCACCTCCAAATTTCCAGCCTACACCATCTCGGTAGCATGCATATATTGAATAATATTATATAATGCTAGACAATATTCGCAATATTTAATCATTAGTCTTCAATAATGAATTATCTTAAAATAATTTAAATACATCGTGGCTATATATATATGTATATATGTAGGAATGTTTTATATCTCCTAGTAAATGACTAGACCGATTTCAATATAAGTTTGCACACATATTCTTTAGAACAAGAGAAAGAATATAGTGTCGACGTTTCAAAAAATAAAAGTCAAATAAATATTCAATTAGCTGAAATTTTGTCGTAATTTAGGAACAGACAATCTAACGTCGGCATATTTCAATCTTCAAAATAAGGTAATTTATTTATACGAACTCCATTTTTCCCCTATACTTTCTTCAGTTTTTATTAGTTAAAGAAAATTTAAACGCATCAAAATGAATGTTAATCTTGATCAATTATAGTTTTTTTTATTTAAATTTTTATTTTAATGCATGCCTCTTTTTGATGGATTTTCATTTTTTTTCAACGCTTTGATTTAACAATGCCTAAAAGTAAGCTTAAATAAATCTTTGAAAAGGATTCGAGGCATGTCAAACCCTTGGGAGCAAATGAAGCAGTTGTGTGCCGATAGAGGCTTTAGGCAATGAAAAGCTTAATCGATATTTTGCCTTTCTACCACAGAAACTTTGGTAAAAATTAATTAAAAAAAGGGCAGCATAAAAAATTATACTCTTATAAATTATTAAAAAAAATTATTTTATCAACGATACTAATTTTATTTTGGAGCAATTTTTTCAATTGTTATTAATTCTTAAGAAATTTTAAGCAGATGATTTTTATTAATATTTTTTTCTCGGCAACATTAACATTTTTAACTATTTGTCACTATCATTTTTTTCTTTTAATTTAATATCTGTCTTTTGAAGAATTATTACATTTTTATATTTTATACAAAATTTCTTTATTAGAAACATTTAACATGAAAAGTTAATCGCGATCAAGTCGAATAAATCAGCTAGTATAACAAAATATCGGACAACAATGCACACTATTATGCAACATGTTGAGCTACCATTGGTAGCTCAACATGTTGGCTACTAATTGATTCAACACGAGATACACCTGTGCATATATGGTGAGTTTTTAATAGAAATCTAGTCCAATTCACGACACTCTGGTCTTGAGGCCGAAACTACAATTAACCAATGGTAATAAATTCAAGTTTTTAAAAAAATGCCAAACTGATTAATATTTAAGAAGTTGTTATAATTCAAACTGAAGTCAACAATATCAAATGAACAACCAGACAAATTTGTATAACATAATAATAAAACACAACAAGAACACTTGGTAATAAAACTATTATTATTTTGTAAAATATGGTATACAAGCTTCCAGAAAAATCGAAGACATGAAATTCTGAAGATAATAAGCATTTCCCAGACATAATATTTCAAATATTGTTTTTCTGTCGTCTGCGCTTGACGTTAATGATTTCGTAAAAGATATGGGGAAAAAATCTGGTAAACTTTCGTGCTTAAAGAAAATACTTTTTTTAGTATTATACTCGAGAATTTTATAAAAAAGAAAATAAATTCAAACAAAGGGAAGAATTTCCTTCATAAACTTATTTTTGTCTGCTATGGATTTAAAAACAAACTGGTGGTGTTTTCGTATAAGAATGCATATCTTCTGATTATCATGCTTAATTGTTTGCTTATAAAATATTCCGCGTTATATAATTTAAAAATTCAAGAATTAATATTTGAAAGTAAAGTCTGACTTCATAATTCCACCATGCAATTCATAGATAAAATATAAAACGTAGCATGAAGTAATTTCAAAATACTCTTTTAAATCATGAAAGAGAACTCATTTTCAAGAACTATTGCATTTTTCTATATATGATGATGTATAAAAATACGTTTAGAAACTGAAATCGTTGAACCAAACAAATTCAATTTAAATATAGTTTTTAATTTTATATAATACAGAAAGATATAAAGAATTATCCAATTCAAAATAATAAATCGTCACTCCCTATACAATCAAGTAAATATTTTTTTAATGACCCAGAACAAATGTTACAATAATTTTAATAAAGCTAGTTAAAATGCAGAGATAGTGCACAAACGATCCTAATCATTTAAAACAAAGCTGTGAGAATTTCATTCAAGTTATAAATTCTTCTAATTTTCCAGGCTTTCTCAGCTATTTATTATCTCGAAGGGACCATACGTTTCGTAGAAGCGAGGGGAAGGAAGACTGCTTCTTTCGTTGTCTGCTCTATCCCCCTCCCCTCTCCCGTTCCTTTCAAAATATGATATATGTCATGAAGCGGATATAAAGAAAAGAAATATAAAAGCTCGTGAAATGCCACGGGGTAGTTTCAGGCCACTTAGATCCTGCCCTGGCCCCTCGCTCATGTGAAACTCCTATGATCCCCGACTTCTTCAGTTTCTCAGTATTGTTGATATTTCTTCTGTTACGCTCTGATGTCAAAAGAATATTTTATAAAGAAATTTTTACTCTGAAACTCAACAGTCCTCATTAATTATGAGATGGGCAAGTTTTGCGATTAGGTGGACACTGTTAAGCACCTAACAATTCTAATTAAAACAAACTCCAGTCTCTAACTAGTAATTATTGGCGCAATGTAAAGAATATAATTCCTATTCCAATGTTTATTCGCCCTAAAGAACATTTTCAGATCACCTTTACTAAAAGAAATTAAGAGAATTTCAAATGCCCTAGTTTAACTCTTATATTTACACTGATGCTCTTCTTATATCTATCTTGAATGAGTATTTTTTTAAATCCCTTTTTTTCCCAATCGAATAAAAAAAAGTCAACCGTCAAATTTATTATTAATAATATTATCAAAGTGTGAAATAATAATTTAATGGCAATTTCCGAAAGTATCATTTGTACCAAACGAATCTAATTAAAACAAACTCCAGCATCTGCCTTGCAGTATCTGGCGCAATATAAAAAAAGTACAGTTCCTAATTGCACTTTTGTTCGCCCCAAAGAACTTTTTCAGATTATCTTTACTGAAAGGAATTAAGAGAATTTCAGATGTCCTAGTTTAATCCTGAGATATGCGAAGAGGCTCTTCCTTTACTTGTCCTGAATGAGTATTTTTCAGAATCCTCATTTTTTTTAATAGAATAGAAAAAAGTTGACATTCCAAATTAATATTAACAATATTATTAAAATGCAAAATAACAATTTCTTAGCAATTTCAGAAAGATCACTTAATATTAAGTGGCAGAATTATTGCAATTAAAGACGAAAGATATTAAAAGATAAGCTAATAAAATCTTTAAAGTAGTCATGAATCTCAGAGATTGTCACTTGAGCCTTACCTGTTACCGATGAACAGTCATAGCTCGTTAATAGCAATTTATGTAAACAAGGTACTGTGGTTGTGGAAGAACAAAAATTGGGCTGTCTCCGAGGGAAAATATTAGCTCAAATAACATTACTTAAACACTTGCTTAAGAAAACAGAAAAGCCGGGGTAAATCTTCCTCAACAATGACCCATAAAGAGATTAAACATGATAATTAACAAATGTCACTCAACATTAACGGACAAAGCAAACACTGAACATCATTCAATTACGTGACAGTAACTTGAAGTCGACACTTATGTTATTTCTAGTAAACCTTAATATGCTTGTCGCAAAGTAACTACTTTTCTGAAAGACGTTCCCCATGTAATGAAATAGAAGATAAACTGCAGTCATGCCAGAAAGGCAAGATTTGGAAAAAGAAGTATTATCTTTTCCATAAAGTTTCTTGGGAGAATATTTGCCGGGAGGCTGTCTTAATTCATCTTTTTTGTTTAATCTAGATTTTCCAAGGAAACTAGGACAAATATCTCGAGAGCTTTTTGTTTTTATCATCTTTGATAACATCAGATACTTTAGAGATCACCGGCATGTCAATTATTCAGAATAAACATTCGCCATCGATCATAGGGTTTCTGTAGAAATGAATTGTTGAGTTTAGATTCTGAGTCCTTTTGTTCTGTTTCCTATTTAATATAACTGTTTTAAAGGAAGTTTCAGTCTTTCGGATGAAGGTATTTGAGATATTTTAGACTTATTTAACCTGAATGTTAGGAATATTAAAAATTAAATTAATTTAATATATTGAATAAAAGTTACTGATGGGCTATTCAGATACGGGCTATTCTGTTTTGCTTTTCACAATAAAAAAATACACTTATTTATATAAATCATAATTAAATAATTCTTTGGTTAAACTAATTTTGGTATAAGACTAATTCTAAATAATATTGTTATGACAATATCCAATTTTTTTTCTCAACATTATGTGATAGAAAAATGTGTGAAAGAATTTGATTAACGCCATTCGTTGTAGAGGGAATGTACCATCCAATATTTCACGGCAATTTGTTTCGCTACTCTTTGTCATGTTATATCAGTACACTCATGCCGTCATAATAATGATAAATGTCTTGGGAAACGCGCAACAAAACTACTCAAGCCTTTGTCTGTTATTGATATGATGCTTGAACCCCTTTCAATAGGTTACTCCATTTTCCTGGAAACGATATTACTGTTGATTGAATTGGTTGCATTTTTGTCGCATCGAGGGATATAGCGCGAGTTATGAGTGACAGTTGGGCGGAAACGCCAAAGGGAAAATTCCGACCATAAATGAATGAAGGGCAAGAAGGATTTACGCAAAAGGATTTTACAAAGAATGATTGCGCACGCCTGAGCAATATGACACTGAAAATTCACATTAAAGTTTGTCATATAGTTCAGAGTTTTCGAAAGCACTTTTCACCATTTATTACTTTTCGAAAATTGATTTGACTCGGGGGACTCATTACAATTACAATGACATTTTGACACGTAAAATAATTAAAGAGGCTAAGTTGTGAAGGATTTCACTTTTAGCTATCCAAACCTTAATATTAATAGTAGAAGTTTAGGAAATTAATTTCAATGGTTCAACAAATTAATTTCAATGGTAGAAAAAAACACTTGTGTACAGAAAAAAAACCACACTTGTAATGTTCTTTCTTTAAGGCGACCAGGGATCTTCAAAATGACTTTTTGCAATTTTCACCTTAGCAATTTAAAATTTTACAGGTATTAAAAGTAACTCTATAGGTGATGATACACAAAATTTTAAAGCATTATATTAATTTATTTGTAAGTTAGGGGGGTTAATTTAATATAATATTAGCGATGAATAACGTTAATGAAAAATGTTCCAGGCACTCCAAATTTGTTCGAAAGCGTTCCAATTTTTATTATTACTTACGCTAACCCTTTTGAAACAAAAATTGAGATTAATCTTGAAGTTTGAGTACAAATTATCAAAATTAGCCAATATTATATCCTAAGACTACTTAAACTATTTAAAGAAATCAGCAGTTTTGTGTTATCACATCGGTTAATTTTGATAATTCGTACTCAAATTTTAAGATTAATCTCAACTTTTGATTTAAAAGGGTTAGAGTAAGTAATCATAAAAAATGGAGCGCTTTCGAACAAATTTGGAGTGAATAGAAAATTTTTCCTTAATTTTATTTATCGCTAATATTATATTATATTAACCCCCTAACTCATAAATAAATTAGCAAAATGCTTTAAAATTTTGTGTATCATCTTCTGTATTGTTAGCCTTAATGCCAGTAAAATTTCAAATTGGTAAGGGGAAAATAGCAAAAAGTCATTTTAAAGGTCCCTGTGGTTGCCTTAAAATATTACTAGGCCAAAATATATTTTATGATCCAAAAAAGGACATAGTTAAGTTAAAAAGTAGATATAAAGGATACTTGAAACTATTAGTACCAATCCAAAATACTGTTCTAAAAATACTCATATTAATTGCATCGTGTATCTGCCGTGCTATCCCACATCAAAAAGCAAAAAGAGATCAGGAAATCAAACTGATTTTGTTCATTGTATCAAAATTGACAAAAAAGAATATTCAATCGAGTTTTCTTTATTATTAATTAGTTTTTCGGTTGTTAACTTGGATACATTTGATTAGGATCACGGAATATTTTTAAAGCTGAACTAGCGTCCCAAGTAAAAAAGGTTAAGTCTCGATATATATGCATATAACTCATTCGTTATTTAACATGCTTATCATCATCAGTGCTCCCACACAATTAAATATATATGTATTAATGTTTAATACAAAATATAAATTATAATTAAATGTATGTATATAAATTAATATAGGTTTATCTACTGAAATAACTGTTGATTGTCTGATAAAAGAAAATGTTCATGAAAACCAAACTAATGCGTGTTTATAGAAAAAGTTTCATAAAAATTCTATATGTTTACCTGAATAGTTTAATTAAAATATTTATTTAGGGATATGGAAACGGGCCGCTTCAGTTTTTCTCTGAATGATTTCAACAGTCAGTTCATAACTATTATGACGGGAGAAACGGGATATTGCTAGTCGCGAATAGAAAGCATCCCTCTCTTTTTTTTCTCGTTTCTTTCTAGGATTATTCAACGACCTTGTTTCGAACATCTGGAACGACGATTAGGAAATCGTTTAGAGAACGCTGAATAACTTCCTTTTTTCTCTTTAAAAGAGAATTGTCATGCCTTTAGATGACATCGAATCGAGAAATTTTTTTTAAAAAAATACGAATTTCATTTTGTTGACTAAGATTCACGTTCCATTCATTTCGGTGTCTAACATGACAATTGAATATTAATACAGCGTTCTAAAGACAGGGTATATTCCTAACTTCATACAGATTATGTCTTAAGAAATAAATCTTGAAAACAAGTTTAAAGAATTACGTTTTAAAACGACGTCTCGCTTTCTATGTACCACGCGCTTTCTTTTTAATTAAAGCATAAACAGGAACGTGATATTTGTAATGAATTCTTAACTAACATCTTCAATCATCTTTACCAAGGGACTTCAGGAGTTTAAGATTTTACAATGTTCAAATTTACTGTTTCTGCTAGAATATAGTAATAAAAGCACCAGGTATTTTGCAGATTATTCGACTGACACAAAAATAAAGCTAGTGACATGGTATGTGGTTCTTGCACCTGGTGAATTAAGTAAAGATTTGAGAGCTACAATCTCCATACCAGAGGCGAGACACAGTTCCTATAGGAGAGATTGTGTCGTGACTAGTGATTTCTATTAGGACTCAACCATAGCTTAAATTAATACCGATCGTGTGAAACTAATTGAAAATCCCATTTTTTTAAAATTAAAAGCATTTTATTTTTGTTGGTACCATAATAATAATTCTGAGTATATTGAGAGAGTATGTGATCAAAAATAGCTATGATGTGCCGATGGTTAGGTATTAAAGGATGAGTATACATAAGTCCATATATCTTTCTTAAGTAACTAAGAAATTTTTAGAAACCAGCCTTTACTAATCGAATTCCAAATGATTCCTTTAAGGGACCAGGGGCAATTTCCCGTCATTTTTGGATGGGAAATAATCGAGTTTTTTTTTTCAATTTTTACATTAAATATTAGGGAGAATAAGTAACTAAATATTAAAGAAAATTGCATTTTGACATTCTTTGGTAAAGTTATGAGCAATTAAAACCTGTAAGCAAAATATAACTCTCTCCTGTTGACAGCTTAACATTTTTTGATGGCTCATTATTTTTTAAATTAATATTTAATAAAGATATTTAAATTTTAATATAGAGCCATTTAACAATTTTTTATAAAAATATTTAAATATTTTTTGTGGCTTACAGTTGAATAAATGAAATAAATTCCAAAATGTTAACTATATTTAAGATGATATACTCATTGGATTACATTGTAGAACTTAGCATATTATGCTTGGAAGCAATATTTTTTTATTAAATTCACCTTGAATATTAATTTTTTTAATAAAATTTATACTTAAAAGCAATTTATTTTATTAAATTCATACTTAAAAGCATTTTTTCAAATTAAATTTATACTTAAAAGCATTTTTTCAAATTAAATTTATACTTAAAAGCAATTTTTTTATTAAATTCATACTTGAAAGCAATTTTTTTATTAAATTCATACTTGAAAGTAATTTTTTTATTAAATTCAAACTTAAAAGCGTTTATTTACTAAAAAAATGATATCAAAACAATAAAAATGAAATCATTCAAACCATAAATAAAAAAAGTGTAACAGAGATTTTGGCATACATATAAAATTTATATTGAAATATAAATGTATATATTTCTTTTCATATCGGATCTTGGGCATATTTTTTTCACAAAATCAATAATTTTGCGTTATTATGTCAACTCATTTTGAAGTTTCCAATCCAATAAACGTAAATTAACGCTAACTTTTGCAAAAATAAATATATATATTGCAACGGAATTGTATTCATTTCTTACATTTTTATCCTAATGCTTGTGAAGTTTCAAATTGATAAGCTCAAAATTTAAAATCTTCTTAAAGCTCACTGATAACTTTAATGTAAAGTTAAAACTAATTAAAAGCCATTAAAACCAAAAGGAAACTTTTCTTGGATCAAGATAGCATAAAGACATTAAAGTGAGTAATCGAAACTTCGAAATGGGTCTCGGAATAAATGGAAAAAAATGTCTTGATTTTTTTCCCTCCTCCTATCCTTGAATTCAAAA
Organism: Argiope argentata; assembly: GCA_026289955.1. Classification (NCBI taxonomy): domain Eukaryota; kingdom Metazoa; phylum Arthropoda; class Arachnida; order Araneae; family Araneidae; genus Argiope; species Argiope argentata. The sequence goes on along the minus strand of JAOUZG010043946.1, from coordinate 1,153,748 downwards.
TAATTTTGATCAATAATGCTATCGCAAAACGGTCACTAGAATGATATTTAAATTATGAGAATGTTTTTTTAATGTGAAAAAACACTCTTCTGAAGTACTTCATTGGAATTACGGGAGTTAATAAGTACAAAAAAGGGACAGTTTAAAAGAAAAAACTTTCTAAAATTAAAAGCTTCTCGTAAGAGTCGTAATGTGTGCGAAGGTCGATCTATAAATCTATAAATGTTTAAACTGTTACGTTCAGCATGGAGTAATAAAAATGTAACAGATAATGTTATAGAAACGCTCTAAAATGATTATGCAAATATTTTATTTTAAATGTTTATAATTCACTTGATCTGGGAATTCTCACGTAACTGATCAATAAAAAATTACGAAGCTTATGAATACATTAATAGTGAAATCATTTTTTAATGCACAAAATCTTTTAAAGGAATGCTATAATAATTTAAACCTCATATTTTAATTCAAAAGAGAATAATTCAAATATGAGATTAAATTTTTTAAAAAGTATGAATTTTTCATATCTAATATCATATTGAAGGAAAATATATTAAAATAAATGGTAATAAATTTTTATATCAAAAGTCATATTCGTATAATATAAGAAACCATTATTAATCATACTGCTATCTTATTAACTAATTCAATTCATTTGCCTCATTAACCGCTGTACCCACGACTATTTCTGGGCTTTGTTACATAATAAATATTAAAAAAACATGCATAATTTGAGTCATACAATTTTCGAATTCTTATATTAAACTCATAAAAAGGTTTTAGAGACTCTGTCCTAACTTAAATAACATCACTGAACTAAAATTGCGAAAAAATTGATAAAAATTAAAGAAATAGCGGTAAAAAAACTATTTTTTTAAAAAAATTCAGATGTCTAAAAATGATATTTGCTAATTTGTATATTCTAAAATAATAGCGAAAAGAGGGCAAAATTATTCGTTCTCAATTTCAACTCTTCTAGGGGTCCATAGAAATTTTTTTCAATGGTCCTTAGAATCAAATTTTATTTGATTTTGCTAAGCACTATGGATTTATTTAAGGTTCAACCAAAGAAATGAATGGACATCCAGCTTTATGTATATTTATATTATGTATATACCGATGAATATAGGTATAGATATTTATAGATAAATATATTTCTGAAATGAATAAAAAGTTTTTTTTCATAATAATAATTTATCAGATGGATTTCATTGGCAGTAGTCACGCTTTAGATTTATGCGAAAACCCATGAATACAGGTTTACTGATTAATGGGTATATATAGGTTAATAAATACTACTTATTAGCCAAAAAATTGTTAATTTTTTTAACCAATAGCATAAAATAGAACAAATAAACCAAAAATATGAGAAGGTATAAATTTCCAAATTTATATCAAATTGCAATGGAATTATTTTACATCATGCGGGCTATCTTTTCATGAAAAACTTTAGAATCTATTTCTTTAAGCAACGAAATTGGGCTTGGAATTTTTGGTTTAAAGACATATTGGTAATTTTAAAATGCCTCTAGTTTAAAGAACGGGAAATAATTATAATAGTAGTTAAAAACAATTTAAAATTTTATAATATCGTATGATATAAGATGCGAAATTTTCTTTATTATTTAAAGAGGCCGTAAAAAACAGTAAATTTATCTATTAAAAGTATTTTATATAACGAAAGTAATTTTTTCAAATTCAACATTTTGATCGCCGGCTGTCGTTTATTTAATTCGTTTTACATAAGAATATTATATATTGCTACATTAAAATAATTTTCATCACTTGAGGCAATTTAATTTTTAAAAAACTTTATATATCTAAAAAATAAACAGCTTATAAAAATACTAAAATTGCATTTCTCATGATGAAATAGATAAAAACTCATCACTTAAATTAAAACAAAGGAAAAAAATCACATCAAAAGAAAATTCCGCATTTCACAATGCGAACGACAAAACCAAGAATAACAACTTCTTTTTTCCTTTCTTTTCCTACCCAATATTTATTAAATATTATTAAGATACCCTCTCATGAGAAAACCAGTTTCCATTACCCTGGCATTGGACGACGGTAATAAAGGTCTGGTCCCTCTAATTTTACGCCTGTGCACACCATGCAATTTGACAACCTCATTCAGGGTAATCCTGAAAAGTTGGATAAATTTCACCTTCTGTAGTCATCTTCGCAACTTCAGTGCGTCCAGTTATGCGCTGGTAATTGGGCATGTGGTTAGTCATGGTTATATTTGGAATAATTGGTGGAGAGAGGTTATGATGCTCATATGCATTGTTAAGATGCTTAAAACCATTAAATAAAAGACAAAAAGCCTTCTAATGGTTTTTACCTCGAAAATCTTGCTATCATGATCGCAACGTCAAATAATTTTCTTAGAAATCTCTTAGGTTTTCAGAATAGTTTCAGCTTCTAAAATTGGTATTGATAATCAAGAGAACGAAGAAACTATTAAGAGGACTCAAATTAACTTGTAAACAAGATATACTATATTAAATTGAAACGAACACAGTTCAAAAGAATAAATACATTTTAACTGAAATTATAGCAATAATATGTACCCCCCTCTTTTTTTAGCAAAATCTTTCAAAACAAAAAGCAAAAAGAAATGAATTTTCAGTGTTACATTTCTAGGCGGGGGGACTATTATCTGCTTTCAAGTGGAAAAAAAAGTTATGTCGCCAATTTTTCATTCTCTGTTTAAGATTTGATATTAATTTGGAATACAATAAACCTAAGAGCCTAAAATTTCCTAAGGGGTATTGGACTGAAAATAGCTGAATTTTTATTTATCTGAAAGCGTTGGCTCAATCTCTTTTGAATCATCCGTTTCGAACCATCAAGCCAAAATTACAATAAAGGACTTGAAGAAATACCAAAAAGAGCAACTGCATTCTTAAAAAATTAAAACAAAAAACTTTTTAAATATTTGAAAATTCCTATCTTGATCAATCAATTTTTCCACGCTCATTAAAATTTAAAAAAAAACGGTATTTTTAATTTTTGACATTTTTAAATAAATAATAGAATTTAAGTATCTTTCAGTTCCCGTAATAGTTCACAAAAAGGCGATTAAACTACTCAAATAACAGTGATTATTGAAAATTACCAAAAAGAAAACAAATGTCAAAAATGTTTATTTAAAATTTAATTAATTAGATTAAATTAAAAAAAAACTATTAATGGCAATATTATAATTCGTTCACATTCTTGCAATCAATCGAGCGTATTCTTGCAATCAATATACACATTCTTTTGACTGCTTCTTTTACCAGTTAATATTTTACAACGAAATAAGGAAATTAGACGTTTCCAAATATGCAAGTCTAAAGGCTTAATTGGAAAATGTGGTGTACAGACAGAGAAATTGCAAATAAATTAAGGAAAATTGGTTTACCTTGCAGATTTTAATACATAATAGAGGAAGTTTCTCAAAAAACAAGTTATTTAAAGTAGAGGAAATTGTAATTCGACTGATGTGATTGAAAAATAAAAGCGACGAGAAAATGGGGGATTCTCTGTATAACCTTTCACCCGACTCCATATTAATTTCACACAATCAAAAACATCCAGTTAATGACTACCTTTCACTTTTCATCAATACCGCGGAAAATGCAATGGCTAATTTAATAGAAAATATTTTCTCGCTAACATAGTACGTGTCTGGACTTCAAGTACCATCGGATGTTATCGTTAGGGTAGTAAGGCAATCTTGAAGAAACTACCCAAAAAGTTAATATCTTGGTACAAAGAAAAAAAAAAGATGTTCGGGGCATATTACGTGTTATTTGAGACAAACCAATGAAATTTCCATTGGCCAGATGGTTCAATATGTTTATGGTACATAAAACGAGAGCTCGGTTTATTTTTCATGAATAAAGATGAGCTCTCATGATGTTGTGGTTAATCATAGTAAGTATCGGATTAAAACTTTGTAGTAACCATCTTTAGCAGCGGATTAAAAGCAAGACAAAGTAGATGAGCTCTGGAAGCAATGAATCGAAAAGGATCCTGAAATGTAGGCTATATATGAGTCTTATTTTTAACATTCGGACTTCATCATTTTTTAGAATTTATTATGAAATTAATGTCGTTTTAGCTTTATGTTTCAATAAATTCTTTGTAGAAAATTATAGTTATTTGATCAATTGCAATACAGAAAGTACTTTTGTTAAGAAAGAAACAAATACATTTAGTTTCAGAAAATGAATTCGTAACTTACTTAGGCAATATGTTTGTATACTTATTAAGACATGAAAATAAAAATATTGAGTTCAAAGAGTATCGTTTATTAAAAACGTATAAATTAAACTAAATATAAAACATATATGATATTTATCATACTTAAAAAAAGATAATGAAAATGATTAATTGCACTCAAAATTATTCTATTTTGAAAAGTAATGAATAAAATATCAAAATGTTCAAGTGCTTATGTGTAATGTTTTATAGAGCCTCCTAAGAAATTTAGCGCCTAGTGCGCTCGCCAACTTGATTCCACGCCTGACCACCTTAATATTTTTTTTTTCTGTTTTGAATTAATTTTTTTTCCAATTTTTTAGACTTTTCGGTATTACTATCAGTATGAAAGAAATATCGAAAATTGAGAACTAAAAATAAATTATAAATTCACAACATATTTTTCTTTCTTAAAATTATTTTGAAAAAAAAATTATAGAGCTTTTTCTAAAAATGAGAATCATGTGCATTTCTTTTCGAAATCTTTAAAAGATTTTCAGAACTTCTTGAATAAGCACAGTGTTCCTTTTATAAGTTCCTTTCAAAGAAATCGTTTAGAATTTGTCACTAAAATTTAAAAATGTAAACTTTTCCTTACAATGTTTACATAAATCAAGGTAAATCATTTATCTTTATACAGATGTAGAAGAAAATAGAAGCTATTCCAAGAAACTTTCAGCAAAGTAAAGCTTCAAATATTTTAAATAAGAAAGTAGCTGGCACAAAAAGGAGGGAGATGCATATTTTATTATGTATATATTCAAAATTATTGTAGTTTAGATTTTTTATTAAATATTACTGTAGTTATTACAGTAATTTTTAACTGACTACATCCACAATTTTAAACATTTTATAGACATATTTTACAGAAAAATAATTCAATTACAGAAAAATAATTCAATTAAATATAATGAATCGCAACAATTAGTACGAACAATGCGCCCATAAATGAGAAAGTTTCACCTAGCAAAGATTTGCACAAATGGGACAAATAGCATAACAATGATAAGCCGATGACTTTGTTCTTATTTGAGTACTGTCAGAAATATCAACAGTTTATTTAACAAGCGCCATAACATATCAATTCGATCAATCAATTTTCAGCGCCTAGTCTAGAAAAGGCAAAATCATGGTGTTCGCCATTTATTTGGGGATTAGCCCTATGAAGTTCGCTTGAAATCCTCAAGGTACCCATGGCAATAAAAACGTCAGATTTTACAATTTTCAAGGTCATTTCGAAGTACGCACATTGTTGCAGATCTTTTACTTATGATTCTGCTAACTCTATACAAAATCAATGATTAAATATCGTATTCTGGAACCAACTAACGAATGGCGAAAGAATACGCATCCAGATTATCAATACATTCATTGACTCGAAACCGCAAGGGGAAAACATCTGAAGAACGCGCAGGTAAAAAAGAAAAGAAAAGAAAAATACAAGATACATTCACTTATGCTTGGCTTGAGAAACTTGCAGTCACCTTTATCCATCGGCCACTCTAAGTACCTCTCTCTAACCGGTCTGTAACCCCTCACCCGTCTCCCCATTCCATCCTCTACGGGATGGATTATTATAAGGCCATCCCCAGCTAAATCGCATCTCGTTGCAATAAAGATCGCTGCCCTCCCCCCTTCCGCACAACTCACAACGACCTTGACGTCTAGCAATTTTTTTTCTTCACTTCTTTTCCCATTGCTTGCTTCCCTTACCTTTGCCTGCAGATGCCTTGTTAAAATGGGCGGGTAGTTGCAGTTGAAAAAAGCGCGAATGCCGGATGGATGGTTCGGTAAAAAAAAAAAAAAAAAGCGTGTTCGAGGAGGTCGACGCCGCATTTCTCGAGGAGGTATTTTTTACTCGGGTTTAAACTATTTACCCGTACTCTTTTCTTCAAAACGCAGAAGAAAGGAATGGTCCAAGAAGGAAGGAATGAGAGAATCTATCTTCTTTCGCAAGGTCAGAAAGGCGCAACAAACGACGCGCCACGTCTCTCATTTCTGGATTTTTCCAAAGCCAAAGGTGCTTCGTCAACTCCAACGAAATAGTCCATTCAACTGAAATGAAAATCCTGCCGGGTTTCGATTTCAATAGCTTGTGAAATTCTCTGTACGGATATTCATTGCACTTGCGACAGAGAAATGTCACAGAAAGTAGCACACATTGATAAGTCGGCCTCTGGAAATATTTTAAATACGTCAGATTTTTCCCCACATGCTTTTGTTATGAAATTAAAGAAGATGCACATGTTCTATGTGTTATTTATCGCAACATATTCTGTTAGATAAACTTCCGTGCATTGAACGTGACGCATTCAAAATATTTAGACTTAACTGTGAAAACAAGCAAGTACGAAACATGCTTTTGATCTTCAATAAGTCAACAATGTTGAAATAATCATTTTAAGTAAAGTTATATGACGAAGGTAATTTATGCACCATTGATGTAACTGACAAATAAAAAACCAAAAGGTCGTCGATAGTCTCGAAATAAGGCTATAAACAGTATTACTTCGAGACTATCGAATAATGGTTTCAAAGTTACATGAATTTATATTATTCAATTAAAATAAATAATCACAAAAAATTATTTTATAATTATGTAATGCTAAACAAAAAAAAACTGTTCTAAAAAATAAAATTCCTGATGGTATTTAATAAGTCAAGCTTATTAAAACTTTACCAAATGAGCAATATTTATAAATATCTTTCATGAAAAATAAATCCATTTACAATTTATTTCTAGATTTTCTATTATGAAAAATTATAATTATTCGCTTTCGCGATGCAGTCCAAAACATTTTTTTTGGAACTTTTATCTCTTATTTCTTCAACTTCCTGGCAATGGTGGACAAGTTCCAAATTCAATTAAGGCTGTATCCTTCCCCATATTGATTACTTTTTACGAATTAATGAAACTTCTTACTGACATCGCCATCAACTGTTAGAAATTTGAAATAAATCATTCGCTCAGCACTTTCCCAAATATTCTATTAAACCCGAAATACATTCTTTTGCTTCAAGTTATTTTTTATTTTATCAAATCAATTCAAAGAATCAAAAATGTTTCAAAACCGCAAATGTCAGTTTTCTGTCCGCTCGATATCATTTATTTATCCAAAAGGTTTTATCTCCAGCATAGTCATTTTGTAGACATTTCTAATGATAGAATCAGAAAGGCGTATCGCTTCCAGTCATCTATGCAAAAGTAGGAAGAGCTCCGTCCAGAACTGCTGAAATGAGAAATGCAACTGAAACGGACATTCAAATGGCATCCCTAAATGAGTCAATCCCATGGAGAGGAGATGAGCTGGAACTAATCGCAGCAGGGGAGCCATCTTCACTAACAGAAAAGGGGCAAACTACTCGCATTTCCAACGATATAGCAAATGGAAAACTTTTTTTTAATTAACTAGGATCTCGTTGACTATTTTAGATAACATTCCTTGACTCTGCGGTAATTCAGTTTAATGTTTGATTGCGCAAGGATGAGAATGTACAATTAACAGATTCGGCTGTAAATGATGGCAAAACGTTATTTTCTGCAGCATTTTTTTTATAGTGACATTTAAAATATGTTGTAAAAAGTGTTTGTTTAATTTGAAAAACCATTCAACCTCATCAATCCAGAAAGGGCTATTTTAAATTTAAAAAACAAATACTACGGTAACTCTGATTCAATTTCTCTAGATTTTTTTAATAATTGGTCATTAATAAAATATTGAATTGTCTATTAGAAGGATGAGAATAAAATACATTTTAAATTCCATATGTGAATACGAAAAACTATTAGTTACATATAACAAATAAGGGGCGAACCTATTTTTCTTCATTATGATGATTCGTAAACAAAATAGTTTGTAAATAGCTATGATAAAATTGTCATGTATCATATTAGGACATGCTTGAAGAATTTAATATGGTTCAGAAATAATTTGACTAAAAGACAAAACAAGAACTCATAGAAAATTTCATCTTTTGCATAAATAACGCATATACAAAAAATTTATTTCTAACCGTAATTTAATTTATATAACGTAATGCAGATACTTCTCAAATAATATAATATTTACAGAACAATATATATAAAGTTGCTACAGAAGATATTTTTCATTCCTAACTAATAGGGAATTCGTTTATTACCATAATAAAAAAAAGTCGCCTTTTTTGAAATAATACATTATCTGCAATCTGCATATCACGTTATTCACAATCAGCAGATAACTACAACATTGAACATATAATGAATTACCAATTGGAAGAAAGACCGTATTTCTTACATTAAAAGAAAGTTTATTTCATAAGTTTAAAATGCCTTAATAAACACAGTTTAATAAATATTTTCGTAAAAAAATTGAACTAAAAATTTCAAAAATTTTATTTAGTAACTGAAATGGTTAATTTGATAACGAAGTAGTCGAAAAGTCGAACTAAATTAGTCGAAAAGAATCGTACTAAGTAAATTACCGACACCACGTAATTCACACGATAAAAGGGATTGGGATTATTGATTTTTGCTGTTATTTGTCTTGGATATGCATAATTCTCTTTGTTCTGATAGAATTTTAAATAAAGTTAAAATATATTCAAATACAGTATGTTTTTTTTCGGAGAGGGGGAGCTTTTTTCGGGATATATTTAGTAGGGGAAGTTATTTTGCAGGTTAGGTCTGTAAAGAGAGAAAACCGAAAATCAATTGGAACCGCATGTTGATCAAATATATATCCATTGTAAAAGAAGCTTATTTGTTCAGCTTTGTCATCATAAGGAAAAGGTACGAGGGCAAACATTTCCGTAGCCGGCAGAAAGAATCACGCGTACGAAATATTTCATTTCTTGTACTAGTCAGATTTTTCCCCTCTTAACTACATTACTATATTTGACATAGTTAAAGCTTGAAGAGTTTCAATGAATTACATAACAGTTCACGTCAATAAAATGACCCAGTATGCTCTTCCGGTAATTTACAGGAAAATGAATAGTAATGACATTTATGCCATAACATTTTAATTCAATTTTTAATACAATCGCTGACATAATTTATAACTGCGATTCAGATCGTCAACTAAATTAGAAGATTAAATCTTTGCTATCTAAAAATAGATTAGGTCATCCAATTAGATAGTAGGTGTAAACTAATTTCATAGAAGATGAGAATCACAGGCAAGTCAAGAAGCGGAAATTCGGATAGATAATTGTTGAATCGAATACAAACTATCTAAATGCTTGTGGTGATTAAAAATTTATGTTTATAAAAAGGAAATAAGCATGCAGAAAAGATCGTATAGATAATAAAAATTAATCATTACATAATAAGAAGCATCTTAAGTTGGTCACAATAAATAAAATGAAAAACCCAAATATTCCCTTATATTTAATAATGCGACTAAAAATTGCCTGCAAAATATTCTCACTTTAAGAAATACAGTTCTTGTCTGGTAATTTAAAAGGGCACGTGTATTTGAATATACACTAGTTTTGAAGTTATACAGTATTAAGTATTTATCCTTATATTATTATTGAGAGTTAAAAAGCAAAAAAAAAAATTATTTTTGAAATTCCTTTAGTTGGTGAACCTTTTTATACTTTTTTATACTTCATTTATTATTATGGTCTCTAAAAGACACATATTCCTTTAGTTTGGTGAACCTTTTTATACTTCATTTATTATTATGGTCTCTAAAAGACACATATTCCACTGTAGCTGATTTGCGTCATGCGTTTCTTAATGAGAAATACCATATTAATTGCAAGCTGTGCAGGCGATCAATAGCACGTCTAATTCAGACAGTAGCGATTGCAAACGGTTCAGTCAACTCAACATGACGCCCTAATGGATAGTCTCATTTCGAAATGTGTAACGTAGCTACATGGGGAGCAACAACTTACAGGCACGCAAAATCACAGTTAACGATACAACCTTGCAGGAAATGAAGAAAATATGTACCCCGTCTAGCCTCCATGCTATTTTTTAATATCCATTTTATGAAGAAATTGGACCTCATGTTACTACATTTGAATTACTATCAGTAAATAAATATTTATAACAACTTTTGATGTTGTGTAAATGTGTAAAAAAGAAATGTCTTTTACAGTGATAATTTTAAAGCAAAATTGTCTGTGTGAATTTTTAGTAAAACATTTAACTATGAATAATTATAAAAATTAATAAATAAACCTTAATATGCAATCATATATAATCCTTTGGAAAACAATTGAGCTATAATTTTTAAAATTTAACCGCAGGCTTATTCATAAATTCCATAGCACCAAGTATGAAATAGCGAACAAATATATCAAGAAGTCGTATATTTTAATAAAAGTTCATTTCAGTATACAGAAAAAAAGATGTGGCAGGGACTGAATTTCTTCTTTTTTTTTTTTAAAAAAAAAATCTTTAGAAATAGTTAACACTCCTACAGTATGCCGTTTCGACAGCATGGATTCCAAGTTACACTGTGTAAAAAAATAAAGCTATCCACCCGCTCAACTTTTGTTAAATGACATTACGAATATGTGAATGAATGATATTAACTAATATTAAACGATAACGAATAAGTATCGTTAGAAATTGCAGTTGAACGTGATTAAAAAGCAAAAAAAAAAAAAAAACTATTTTTAATACCAAACTTACATTATAAAACTTTTAATTAATCAAAACTTTTTGAAATAAAATAATTTTAATCAATGTTTGAAAAAAAATCTTGGATAATTGAAAGCAAAACAGTAATAATAATATCTCGATAATAAAATCATATTATTCCAAAACTCTAAACGCATTCTCCATGCAGGCGTAACACGTCTATGAAAAGGTGACCGGGTCAACAGCTTTGACGAGACCGGCTTTGAAGGTGAGGCATGGATGTGTTTGTGGCATTTTAGCTAAACGGTCAGAAGGCATTGAAAATCTGTCGTGGCCGAAAGCCTTTGGGAAATCGTTAGCCTTCAGGGGTGTGGCCACAGAGATTATCTCTCCACTATGGTGTGGGCCAACAAATGTCCCGAACCCACCTGTGCACCCTCTCTTGCTCAAAAACGTTCCCTGATTCCTTATTGATGGCCAAATGAAATTGTATATTGGTTTCGGCAGATATAAACTCAGTCCCCTAGGTATTTTACTACACAATCAACATGGTTGATTGTGTAGTAATATGAATGTCAACAGTAGAGATTTTCACCGGTTTTTTTTTAATTAAGTCGTACAGACCCGAGTCGTCTATATAAATTATTCGTCAGGATTCTTGTGTAGAATATTAATAATGAAAATGAATCATTCCTAAATTTGGCCGAAGTCCATAACAAAGTCAAAGTCGTTTGTCAAGGCAAGAAAAAATTATCCTAATATAATTATTCAAAATAATGCATAAAGTCACTCTTGGTGAGGGAAAGCGGCATAGTGAAAATTTTAACACAAAGCGTGAGCTGTTTATTAATCATTTTCCTCTTAGCTTTGCAGTGAAAGTCACTTAAAGCGCGCAAAATACGACATAACATTACACTCAGACCAGCTAATTAATAGTAAAAAAGGAAAGGGGATGGGAGCATGAGAAAAACAAAATAAAACATTATGAAATTTATTAAATTAATTTTAATGAGGGGAAAGTTTTATTGGAAAAATAATTAGAATTTACGGAATATCTTCAGAAACATTTTTATTGCTCAGAGTGAAAGGGGAGGGGATAAAGGTCCATCTTTCACATAATTAATGTTTTGGGGATAATTACAAGCTGCTATTTTAACAGTCCACTGTTACTTTTACACATGATGCTAGTGTTAAACCTGAAAAGTATGCTCTATATTTGGGATTCTGATCCAATTTTCAAAGAAGGGTGGGAAAAAGAGGAAAAGTTAGCCAAAAATACCGCTGAAGATGTTAAAATCGACGAAAGGGGAGCGACTTCTGCATAACTTCCTTTGCATTCACTTTAAAGGAATTAAATTAGAAAGGTCTTTCAGTTTCTTCCAAAAATTCATTTTTAAAAGTATATATCTGAGCATAAGTTTTTCTTATAAAAATAATAAAGGAAATGTGTTATACAAAATATAAAAGTAAACTATATCAAAATATTACAAACTACGCTTACTATATTAGTTATATATAATTCATGAACATTTTAGCTGCATTCAATTCATGCCATTTCATAAAAACAGAAATAAATAAATGAATATACATTTTTATTTTACTAAGTTTTTAAAAAAAAGTAATTAAAGATATATTCCAATATTTTCATAATTTTTATCTGGCATTTGTTGTCTTCTATGTTTAAAAGAATTAATAATTGTATTGTTTGTGCATTAAATCTTAAATAATTTATTAGGTATTTTTAAAACAGCACCTTGAAATTTTTCGCGAATCAATTTATTTAACACCCTAACACAATTTATTGCCACTGGAGATTTCTAATCAATTAATTTGGTAGAATGTTAATAATCCGATTTGAAAGTTATGCCCATCTCAAACTATTGACGTTCTCAAAATTTTTCATTCTTATTAATGATATTTTATAATATTAATTATATTATATTTTTTATGAATAATATTTTATAATATTATAAGTTATATTATATACTTATATTTTCATAATATTTTAAATATTTAATTTATTAAGTTGAATATGTTTTTTTAATAAAATTGTTATTGCAAACTAAATATTTCAACTAAACGAAAAAGGAAATCTCACTATAGAAGAATTAACAAAATATATCAAGATTATATTTTACAAAATTAAATTTCGATATCTATAAAGATAACAAGAAAATAGTAAACTTTTTTATAAATTGATTTATTAATTTTTATAATGAAATTTTTAAAATACAATCATATTTCCTAATTCTTTTCAACATGAATTCCGCTTATTTTCTTAATTTTCTAAGTTAAATTTGGTATTTCAGTTTCTTGATAGAAAACAAAAAGAACTTTTTTCTTAATTATTATTGAATTTTGATGTTACTATCCATAAATTTTAATTGCATATTTGAATCTAATATAATTCAATACATAAAAATCTAAGTATTTAAAAATAAAAATAAAAAGTATTGAAGTAAATAAAAAAGAATATTTCAAAATACACATGCACTTATTAAGAATTAGTCCGCTCACCATCTAATTTATTTTTCATGCAAAGTTTTTAGCTTGAAATTGAATTAAAAGCTAATTTTTTTTATTTGTAAACTTTATAGTTCAGAAAAAAATAAATTGATAATTAATAAAGTTTGAATACTTGGATTTCTTTACAAAAAAGTTAGATATTATAGATTTACGTTCATCATAAGAAACAGGCATCATACATATAAAGCTACATTATGCTCAAATGAAAAATTCAGCACATTCAACATATAAAAATTTCAAAAGAGTAATAAAATATGAATAATAAGCAATATATGATTCAGATTTTGTTGAGAACTTATATAAAGCTGAAAATTTGAACTAATATAGCAAGTGAGAAAATATATAGATGAGTTTACTAAAAGTTCTTAAAAGAGAAAGAAGATTTTAAAAAATGCATACTTCATCTAATGAACTTAAAATTATTATTTAACGGTAAAAATTTAAAAATTGGATTAAATATTGAAAAATTAAATGTATTTTGTGCAACTTATCAGCATCGAAACTCTTATTAAAATACCGGAATAAAAAAATATATAATTTCGTTAGTTTCCAAATTCGAATTTTAAACAAAAATAGAATATTTAGTGGTTTATATAAACATAATTTTTCGCAGAAACTGAAAATAATTACGGATATATATATTACAACGCACAAGTAAACAAGTCCGTCATCAGAAAAAAATAATCTGGATTTCAAGTGAATCGTGCTGTACCGGCGTTTTCACGAATCAGAAAAACAACATCACAGTTTTTAAAGCGGACATTCAACCGAAAATATACAAGGAAAATATATTTGTTTAAAATTAGAGATTAATTCATAATTAAAAAGCTGTCTAAAGACTTATTTATATTTATTTTTACTGATGAATAGCCGCTAGTGAATGCCATTTATTATCATTTAATGATGAAATAAAATTGGAAAGAGTAAGATGCTCATGTGTGGGGATCGCTTTATGTGAGTGTTTAGCTTTATTCTATTAAAACTGACACTTTAATATCGAAGAAAAGGATATGATAATTGGGAGCAATCCCGTATCCAAGCAAACCGGTAAAAGCAGGACACTTTTTCCCGCCGATGTACCGCCGGCTCTCTGACGGCGGACCGCCGCGCGTTCAAGAACTTTTCGATTATTAACCGCAATTTGGGTTTTGTGTTAATGAATGGATTATTACTATAAAAAAGAAGTACTTTCGGATTATTTTAAAGTCCCCTGTATTTAATACAGCCTATTTTCTTTCTGGTTAGTTGAGAGGAGGGCAACGGGGATCTGAGCTAATACTTTTGGTGGAATAAAAGAATGTACAACCGTTGTACTTACCTATTTTTGAGATGATTGCAGTAATGCAGAGCACGTGTACGCACCAAGGTAGAAAACTGTCCACCACTGCAGGAAATCGAACCACCGCCATTTAAGATAATTAGGGGTTAGAACAGTTTGCGTCTCACACTACACTTCACACCAAAAATCATGAAAAATTATTTATGAGTATATTGTGAGAAGTACTAATTATATTTATCGGTGATAACTGTTTTTCTTATTAATTTTTATCTCTTTTTAAGAAACAATTATTTTTTTTTCTTTATAAGTATATGAAAAGTTTGAGAAAGGTGCCCCTCAGTGAAGTTAACCGTCACCCCGTGCGCCTCTCAAGTCATCTTCCACACGGTGCACAATGCGAGCATTAAAGATAGAATGATATATCCGGCACACATCAGTTCGCTCAATCCAAAACTTCAGATGGAAACGTTGCTCGTGACGGCGTCGCCCGCTATAACAAGCACCGATGCTTATCCAAAGGGGAGGAAGTTAGTCGGGGGGAGGGAGGGAAAAAAGGCCGCCCGACAGAGCCATCTGGTGAAGGAGAAATAAACGTCGCATGGATTCTCTTTAAAAGAGAGGAGAGGAATGGCTCACTTTCAAGAGTACCCTCAAAGCCGCCGCACTTTGGTCTTCTTGTAAGAAGTGTTGAGAAATGTCAAATTAGCGTAAAAACGCGATCAAGTTCGTACGTTCAGTAATTGGGGGGGAAACCGTCGCGAGGTTGGCCCAGTGGGTGACGCGCGAACCGTCAGTACTACCTCGGCATTCCTACTCTGATAGAATTTAAACGATTTTTTTTTGTTCATTTTATCGAAAGAGAAGATGAAGGCAGATCGTGATTATTAGTTATTCCTGCTCTAAAATCATCTTTTTTATTATGTTTTTTTTAAATTTAATTCGTAAACACATCTTTGAATGAGAGGTTTCCAAATATATGCATTGTTTTAAAAATAATAAAGGGAGAAAATAAATAACCCATTAAAGATGGATCTAAATTCACCCAAACACATTCGTAAAATCTAACCATAAGATATTTAATTAAAAATTGAATTATCAATTAAATATCTGATGATTAGATTATCTTATAATTGAATTATCAATTGAAATAACTTCAAAATCATTTATTCCAACCTCATTTATACTAGACGTTTTATTATGCTTATAAAGTCTACATTAACACACATACCTTTGTTATTAGTAGATATTAATAAGCTTTTAACGAAAAATTCAAATAAAGAAAACGCTCTAAATTATTCTTATTTATTAATAAGAATTTAACAAAAGCACACATTATCAGTAATTACGGACAAAAAACATTCGGGGGCGCCGCTTTAGAAAAAACTGCTTTATTTCATTTCAGTAAACACTTAAAAGTCCATCAAAAATCTTTTATTATGCAGGAACAAATAATTGTAAAACCAAATTATCCACGTATTTCTAACGAGAGTTAAATTTTGAATGAACTATTTGAATAGTTCCTAAATCTTCCTGAGTGAAATAACGAGTATTGTTCGACATACTTAAGATAAATGAAATGTTTATGCAATTTATAATCGAATCCTGATAATAAATTCATTTAAAAATTACCACTTTTTAAATAAATAAATAATAAAACTATTTTTCCCTTTTATCTCGTTTTGTAAAGGTCATTTTTATTTAATATTGCTGAAGCTCTCAGTATCGAATTTTAATTTTTAAATACAATAGCCCACACAGGGTTTATTAATATTTTCAATTAAAATTACATAGTTCCAAAACTGAGTGCATTAAAACTTTCATTGTTCCTTCCTATAATTGTGTTTTGCATTAAAAAAGTTTTAGGATGTAGATCTTAGGATGATTGTTCTGGAAGATTAATTTCTTAAGTGGGAGGAAGGTTTTTGGAATACTACACAAATATTTTTTTCAACTTGCGCATTATTTACTACAAAGTAATAAGTTCCAATTTCTTTGAAGCTTTGTTTTAACTTCATAATAACAATAAGTTTCTCAAATAATTTCAAGGCATTCTTCTTTCGTTGGATTTCTTAAAATAATAATATTTATTTTCTTTTGTAGGAATTCTGATTCTCAAGTATTAAGATACATCAATGTGTAAGCCAATTACGATGCAGTGATGGTGTTGAGAATTATTTCAAAAGAATTTTTAAAAATCTAAATATTACTCTCATATCCAATGAAAATGCAAGTTCAGGAAAAGAAAGAGCCGGAAGCAACCCAAATATAGCTTATCTGTAAAGTCTATTTAACAAACAAAAGGTAAAGAAAAAGACTGAACAAAAGGTAAAAATTACGATTGTTTGCTTCCAGGAGAAAACAACAAAAAATAAGCCTATTTACAAAAACCAATATTAAATGGTTGGTATGATAATTAAAACATGTAGTATGTCTCCCAAACGATGCAATAAAGTTCGTAGTACGCCTAACATGCTATGCATCAAATTATATAATCTTGTCGAATATTACACCACTCATTAAGAAATTCTCTCCGAAGATCCGGTAGACATGCAGAAAATGGTTGACGTGCTGTAACTCGTCGAACAAGCATGTCCCACACATGCTCTACTGGATTCAAGTCCGGTGAGAATGCTGCCAGTTCATACAGTTGATATCCTCCGATCTAATTCAATCATTTATAATGTTTACACGGTAAGAAAGGGCGTTGTCATCCATAAACATGAATTCTGCGCCCATAACGCTTCGAAACAAACGTTCATGTTGTTTAAAATGACTTCCCGATAGATGTGGTCTGTCATGGTTCTGCGGACCAAACATGCAGGTCAGCTCTAGAATCCAGAATAATTCATCCCCAAACGACCAATCTTACACCATCGTAACGGTGTCGTTCAATTCTGTTCTCTTGGTGGTAACGGGTACCTGTCGCTCTCCATATGAAAGGCCGGCGAGAATCAGACTGTTGCAGTCTACAATATATGCTCTCTGCTCCAGGCTAACCACAGACGACAGTGAGTTGCAGTAAGTGGAACACACTGGACAGGCCTACAAGTATGTAGACCAATCTGCTCTAAGCGTCTGCACACGGTCTGCCTTGAAACTGTCATATCAGTGGCTGAAGAGAGCTGACGAGACAGGTCTGATACTGTGCTCTATCTGTTTCTTATGGCAGTAACTGCCAGATACCACTCCTCATACGGAGCTGTAAATCGGGGTTGACCTGTACTGTAACATCTACCCACATTACCATCATCTTGGAATCGTTGCAGAAGCCTGGAGATGACACTCTGGACGATTCATAGTTCCTCGGATACTTCCAGCCGGTCATGAACTCATAGTCTTACCACGATGGTCGATAGTCTTACCACGTAAAACACATCCAAATGTGTCCTTTGTGTCATTAATTATGTGGTTATTGCACTGAAAGGCATATAAAGCACTTGCGAACAATTTTCCTTTTTTGCCTGTATTCTTTATACATCACTCTCTTACACTCTCGCCATTGTGACTTACTATCGGTGTCATCTGGTGGCTTCCTGCAATTAATATATGATTTTTGAAGTGTGTATAGTCATTTTATGGGTGATATATGTATTTTAGATAAAGATTTCCCCGTGGCTCTAAATTATTCTTAATTTATGGACATGAGAGTATATTCTGAAGATTAAACAAAAATATATCGTCCATTATATTGATAACCAAACTAAAAGTTTCAAACTCTTTTTCTACAATTACTGAACACAATTATCTCAAACGTTTAAAAAAATTATCTTTTGTAATATAAGAAATGTTGAATGTAGAGTTCGGATCTACTGCTTGATAGATGGTTAAAAAAAGACTTAAAAAGGGATTTAATTATTTTTGAGTTTAGTTATATTAATTCCCGGTTTAAAGCAACACTGTGGCTATTTTGGAAAGAACCTTGAACTTTGAAACCATGGTCAGATAACGAGGGTATCACTTGAGCTGGCATTCCCCCTCTAAATTTCCATAACACATCAGTGGAAGCACCTTTGGCACCGACGTGTTCCAGATCAGCCTAAACGACAGCTCTTCGGTGGAATTGGGTTTCGAACCTGAAACAATCCGTTTCCGAAGCCGTGACCTTACCACAGCGGCCCTTAATTGTTTTCGAATCCGTGTATTACGTCTATAAATTGTTGGATTTCAAGTAATAAGAAACGTAAGATATATTTATCGCAACAAAACTGAATTCTTCGGATAATTTATTCGTTGACTCAAATGAAGAATAACCTTGGATCTGGCCAGTTTCCCGCGTAACCATTGGCCGATTTCGATATATTTGGATATTTCGATTTTGGTATGATATCTGCTCTAAAAAGTCGGGAATGCTGCCTCCTCGATTTGTCTGTATGTTACCACAATATGCTATAGTACTGTTTAGCTTCATCATGAAGTGAAAAGATACAGAATTTTGCTGATCTTACTGGCTTAATTTTTGTACTATTTGAACTATAACTCAAACAAATAAGCATATAGATATTGCACCAAAAAAGTTTTTCACACTCAGGAAGATCTGGAAATGTTGAGACCAGTTACTTTAAGTGGTTGCAGTATTTTCTCTTTTCTCTTCTGTATATCATACAAGAAATAAAAAAAGGTAAATCATCATTATCACGATATTTTGACATGGTCTCTTAGGGATGTCGAAATATGCAAAA
This sequence comes from Argiope argentata, assembly GCA_026289955.1. Lineage (NCBI taxonomy): Eukaryota > Metazoa > Arthropoda > Arachnida > Araneae > Araneidae > Argiope > Argiope argentata. The sequence continues at coordinate 1,134,430 of JAOUZG010043946.1, read as the reverse complement.
CACAGACATGTTGCATTAATTATAATCTACTACAAATAAAGGGATGATAATAAGATAATTTTAAAGGTTTTATTCCCACTCGGAACAACACTTCTATGCATAAATAAAATAACATAAAAATAAGCAGTTAGCATGTTATTCTTGGAGACAGATGGTTGCTCCTTTAGTGATGGGCCTGGTTTCAGCAGCATAAATAATTGTTAAGGAGTCTTTATTTCGTGTTTGGGGTCATGGGGAAAATTGATTACTCTGTTTAAAATGAAATCATTAAAAGGTGGACTATAGACGAAACGTACAATCACCACTATATATATTTTCGAAGAATTAACTACCATAGTACAGCGTGCAAGATCGAGATCCCTGACTTTCTTCCCTGATCCTGGGTTTAGTTTAGCTAATGTCTCGTTTTAAAAGCGACACTAAAGATTTTTTAGACGGACCTCTTAATTTTGAACCGCGACCAGATGACGAGAATCACACCTAAGCTGGCACTCCTTCTCTAAATTTCCACACCACATCAGGGGAAGGACATTTGACCCTGGCAGATTTTAAGCGAACAAGACATACTTACACCACGGTTCTTCGTTGAAAACGCGTCTCAAAACTAAATTGACTTATTGAAAGAGGTTTCATAAAAAGTACTATGAAAGGCCGTGAAATGCCTAAATCCGCTACAGTACAAATTTACTGTATCTATTTAAAGACCATAAACTAAACTGTTAACTAGTTAATCGTATATTTGAATTACTTTGATCGTAAATATAAGTATTACCATTTGAATTATTTCATCTAAAACCTGATATCTAACTTTGGTTTATACAACTGTATACCAAATTTCTTTTGTGAAACTTATTGTATTATCAGACAAACCAATAATATTGAGACAAACTTTTCAGACAAACTCAAAGTCATTAAAGAGTTGAGTTCGAATCGTTTTTCTATCACGAAACTTTCTCCTCTCTTTCTATACTTACAGTTTGGGGGAGAAAAAAACATTTCTCTACTTGCAGTGTGAGTGAGAGAGGAAAAACAACATTTATATCCCTGCAGTATGGAAGAGAAAAAAACGTTTATATCTTTGCAGTATGGAAGAGAAAAAACCATTTCTACAATTGCAGTATGGAAGTGAAAAAAACATTTATATTCTTACAGTATGGAAGAGAAAAAAATATTTCTATACTTGTAATATGAGAAAGATGAAAGGAAAAAAACAATCAGGGTTCTAACCGTATCAGTCGACGCAAGTATTAATCGAATTGTCCTGCATCCTGGCATAGGAGAAGCGCGTCTTCCTCGTGATCTGAGAGTCCCGGGATCGAGACCCGGTTCAGGTATGGTTATTCTTCTGTGTTATATCTGTAAGATGTGTGAATGCCCCCCTAAAAAGGAGTTGTGCAAGCTAATGTGATGAGTGAGTAGCAAAAGTCCTACTCTTCGCCCTGGGTGGCTCTACTACAAAAAAAAGAGACGCTTATTAGGCTTAAATCGACCATCCACGCAACCGAAGTGAAAGCCAGGCTCTAGAGATCTCGTCAGTACTGGGGTTAAGCCCCTGCCGGGGCTAGGAACACCGTCAACCCGATCATCTTATCTTATCTTAGGCTTAAATCGCTGATTTCTTCTAAAGTGCCATAAAGTGGCAATAAGTGCCATAAGAAACAACAACAATCGAATTGTATTGTATCACAGAAAATTCATAACATGTTGGTATGAAATGCATAACTTTGGTGCTTTGTAACCGGACATTTTATGCTATCAGATAAAGAGAGATGGAAATTGAAGCACATGCTCCTTTCGTTTAAATAAAAAGTCGATTTAAGAGAAAAGCTGAAATCAAGAATTTGTAAACATACAAAAAAGATACCTCAAATGAACTGTCGATTATTAGAATAACAAAAATAGTCTAAAATTAAAATTATAATAAACACAAATTTGAAAAACTCGTGTTTAATTTGAGAAAAATTTTCGGATTTTCACTTAAGACGTATTACATTGAAAGAAATGCATGATAAAAATTTCAGATCTGCATTATTTATTTATGAAAAATTCACGATCGTCAAATAAAAAAAGTTATTCTACCTTTTCAGGTATCATTATAAAGATTTATTTTCAAGCAAAAGCGGGTGAAAATGAAATTTGAGTAAGAAGGATAAATGAATATATTGTTGTTGTTGTTGTTTCTAATGGCACTTGCCTATGGACAAGCTCGCTGCTGGACCCAGCAGCAGATTTAAGCCGAGTGAAGCGTCTCTTGTTTCAAGTAGCGCCAACTAGGGCCAAGAGTACGACTTTTGCTACACACTCATCTCATTCGCTTGCACAACCCCTTTTTACAGGGGGGCACATTCACACATCTCACAGATAGTACACAGAATAACAACCATGCCCGAACCAGGGACCTCCTGAACACGAGGCAGACGCGCTACCCCTGTGCCAGCAAGCCGGCGATAAATGAATATATGGCTTATATTAATAAATAAATATCAACTGATTCTTGAAAGACGATAAATAATCGTCTTTGTGAGCGTAGAGTTCCTAGGAAAACGAAATTGGTCTAATAATTGAGACAAATCACCCTCTACACAACTGTTTGAAATTGTAGAATGGCCTTTTACATACAGGTGCTTTTCGATTAGCCTGTTTTTTAGACAAGAAATTTTTTTCAAAAATAATGCCGATAATGGCGCAAAGCATTGTTATTTTTTTAATGTAACTCATCAGTAGTTTCCTATGTTTCTCTCGAATTTTATTTTAAAAAGAAAAATATATTTTCCCGAATTTGCCCCTTTTTAAAAATTTAAGTTTTCATAACATTCGACAGCTTATCTTATAGGATTTATAAATACCTATAACTTTTTTAAAAAAATTAAAATACTCTTTTCAGATTAATAGCTTTTTACTTAAACAAAAAAAACCCTGATATTTCAATTATCACCTTTCTCCATCCTCTTGCCAGATAGCGTAGCTGAATGCAAATTTAGATCTTGTTTTTGATAGCAAACTCAACAAAATCGTTGTTGTTGTTTCACATTTTGACATTTTTGAAAACAATTCGAATTGATAATGTGTGAATATTAATTCGGCGCAAGATCCACTTTCTGGATAACCAGAGACGAAACCAGACGTCAAAACGATGTCTTAAAACCGGTTGGACGGTTAGGAGTACAGAAAAATGATGACATTTGAGAATAAATGAAAATAGCTTTGTCTTCCCTTTCCTCATCCGCCATCAATTTAGAAAGTTTTGAGTAAGTATTATTTCTCATAAAGTTGGGTATTTCAGAAACATCAAGAATTACTTCGAATCGGGCGTTTACAAGGAAAAGTTGCAGTATTTTAAACCAAGAAATTCCTGTTAGTTGCAATAATGTAAGCAATAAATGTACTACGCACAATAATGCAAGCAATAAATGTATTATTGCTTACATTATTGTGCGTAATAAATAGATGCTTGAAAAATAATTGTTGTTGGTGTATGACAAGTATGGTTGAGATATATAGTCATTTAATTTCATTATTAAAATATAGAAATGAAACCATTTAATTTCTTCATCCAATTTGTATTGTTGCCTTACCAATAGTTGACAGATTAATTATTAAATATGGTTTTGGTTATTATTACAGTGTCCGAGGCAGTTCACGTAATTTATGTTATTCTTATTTTTAGAGCTATTTTAATGTGAAATTACTATGACATTTGATATATTTTTTTAAATATTGCACTTCGATAAAAGCTAAAGATCTGTTGCTTAATCCATGTAGAACTTGTTCAAAGTGAGAACTGTCAGTTCGCTTTGTGGATTTATTATGTATCCAATGTATATTGTTTAAAACTAATTTTGCACTACTTTACCCGCAGAATACTTAGTATTTCATTAGCATTATTAAGAATTAACAATTTAGTTAGTGCAAAAGTAATATTTATTTTGAAATTCTAATAAATTCTTTGGCTCGGGTTCAAAAAGTTCAAAATCGTATATTATAATAAAAGTTCGATTTTCAACGACTAGCATTTGCGTGGTGAGTCCAAGGTAATAAAAGTCAAGACAGTAACTCGAACAAGCCTGGCAAAATTTGGAAAGTGGACCGTCACAACAGAAACACTGGTGGGAACTGTGGTTGGAAACTAATGGCAATCACCGGCCAAGGTACAATCCTTTCCGTTGGAAGTACGTCACATCATCGATGGATAACCCCACCTATTAGTGTACCCACTAGGATGGTGAGATACAACCAACATGCCGAAAGCATCTCATCCTCATTTTGAGATGCCCTCCCTCGGGGGATGCTATATTCAAACAAAATCAAGTATTGTTTAAATGTTAGAGCCTTACTTTGAAAGCAGAGCTAATTAGTCCTCATTTTCAATTTTTATATTACTTAATTTTACAATTATAACAAGATATGCTTTTTAGTAATTTATAAGCTATTCGATAAAACTATATTTAGATCCCGCATAAAAAGTTTTAAAAAGCTACTTTGATTAAATTAAATTAAATTTTGATCTTTTTATAAATGAGGTACTGAAATCAATTTTCTTGAAAATAATCTGAATGATCTTCACTTATTAAATGTCATTATTTCATTTGGTCAAAATTTACTGCCTAAAATTCCGTATATAAAGACCGAAACCAATAAAAAGAAATATCTTATTATGGAAGTTGTAGATGGGAAACAGGACCCCTCGACTTATGTTCCCTAATGGTCCCTGGGGGGATTATCAACGGCCCTATTCGCAACCCTCAAGTCTCGAAACCGAAAATTTACCACTAAGTCACCGCAGTCACTCTTTGTCCTATGAGACTTTAGCAGCTTATCTTATAATTCCGAGATTAATTACTTCAAGTTACAAGTTATCAACTTACGTGTAATGCTTCCATTATACAAAATCTCATTAAAGAAAAATTAAAGAAGAAAAGAATTTTTTCTGTCGCTTTTATGACTTCCCTTTGAGTTCTTTTAGACTGAAGTACGCGATATCTTATTAAATAGTTGCTTTTGATTAGATATTTCTCGCCGCTAAACGACGCAAAATTTCTGAATTACTTAAAAAATGGCTAACAGTCTGAAATAAAAAGACTTGCCGGAAAGATTGTAAGGTTTCTCTTAACCAAGAACCCATTTTCTTTCCTTATATTATCATTCTGCAGATAAAAAACGAAAGGGGCCGTTAACTTAAAGAAATCTAGCATTTATCTGCGAATTATTATGCTTTTAATGGCGAATATTTAAAACTCTCTTGCTTTTTTTTCTAAGCCTATTCTGGCTCTATGCTAAGGATGATTCTAAATTGAGAAAACTTCTGCGTACTTTGTGGAAAAGTTTCAGTGAAAGCATCATAAAATAAAAGAATTAAAAAGTCTCTTTTTCTAGAGCAGAAATTTAATCCAAAATTTGACTCTTTATTTAGCCAGCATAAAAAGTAACGCTGATCTGTATTAAGTAAATGTACGAATATTTTTAAATAAACTTATCTAGACTATCTTTTCCTGGCATATAATTCTTTTTTAATCTGCTTATATGGACTATTTTTTCATGACATAAAAATTCAGTACAAAAGTTTACAAAAAAACCTATGTTATAGAGTACAAATAAGTGTCAATAGATTTGTTTACTGCATTATCTGATAAGACAAGAATATTTAATATATTTGTTCAATATGTAAACTTTCTTTTCAAAGACTAATCGCAAACTATTATTTTTTCACGGAATCGGATATGTAAGACGGATACAAATTTTATCTTTCAAAATACTTTTTGAAACTGCAAATATTCAGACCTGTCATGGCAGACATTGCCTTTCATAAAATTTCGTAAGCTGAAATCGCATGGGGGATTTTTGCTAATGGAGTCTCTGCTCACGTAAGAGAGAGAGGAGACGAAGCTATTGTGAAATAAGAGTTGATCTTTTATACTTCTGTGAAATATTTTAATCTTTCGACTGTAAAAGCGACACGGTTAAGACACAATAGTGCATGAAAGTGATGTCTTGTTAGTATTTACATTATTATAATCCTGGAATTGCTATCTCGTAGGATGTTGCAATATCGCTCTCCAATGGCTGAGCTAGTATGAAATAACGTTGAGTGTGCTACCAGTGTTGCAATGGCAGGACACAGGACAAGTAAACATGTACACTGAATATTGCCCATTGTTACATAAACCTTGTTCTATACCGCATTTTTCGGATGCATTTTGGATTTAAAATTATTTTCTAATAAACGGCTAGAGAATCATTCGAATGATCTGCAATTTAAATTTTGTATCATTCGGAATAGTAGAACATATGTTACTGCCAACAAAAAAAGTTAACTTATTTTCACAAACACTGAATTTGTTTCCATTTTTATATATTCACTATTTTACATCATTATTTTAATTAAAATTTACTTTTTTTAATCAATTATGTTTCATTTTTTCCAGTCATTTACATATTTCAGGTGGTTAAAAGTTCGGAAGTTTGAGTTTTTTGTAAAATAACCAACAAAATTGACAGCAATTCCCAATAAAGTACTCCGTATTTATCATATTTAATACTTTAAAGTTTTAACATCGGTAGTTGCATTTAATTCTATTTGTCGATACTGAAATTGCATTAATTTACTGAATTTACTGATATAAGACAATAACCTTTCTAATTCAAAGAGCCTTTTGTTCTATAACAAATTAACGCCATTTATCTCAAAGTATTTTTAAAAATAACTATTTCGATTTTGTTTTAATTTCCTACAAAAAATTTCTACGTAAATAAAAATATTAAATGAAATAAAGCGCTTGTGCGTATTCTATTGTATTGTTTTGAATATATTCTTCCAATTTTTTTATTAAATAAATATGCATATGAAATCCCCCGGCTCTGAATTTACGTTGTTTTGTGTCTTTGAATGACCGGCTGCCACGAACAGTTCACCGAAGCTAAGATCGATTATAAAATGGGCACGATTCGTTATCGCTATGTGGTCAACACAACTTAACCCAATCGCTCCAACCACGAATATACTCGTGGTTGGAAGGGTGCTACCCATTGCCAGCACGAATATACTCGGGATACTCTCATTATATTATAAAGCACAACTTGTCAAACGTGCAATCTTTTTATGATCAAACATAAATATACAAGAGTAAAAACTTGTAAAAAGCTACAAATAAATGGTTTTTACAAAAATTCTACTTTATTTAACACATTCGCTGCCAAATCTAAATTGTATGAGCTTATTCTCATTGCCAACCATGAGTATACTCGTGTTTGTTTATACATGTAAATGATTATTTATAACAAAATATGTGTATTTATTTTGAAATAATAAAACTTAGATAATCAATAACACTCAAAGCAGAAATGGCAATGTGAATAACCTCATACAATTTAGGCTTGGCTGCGAATGGGTTAAACAGAAGTTGGAGATTTGTAAAAATTCGGCTTTAATTAGAGATTTGATTGAATTCCCCTATTTTATTATGTAGATATTTCATTTCCGTCATGGGTGCCCAAATTCTTTTTCTTTTTCTTTTCTTTTCTTTCTTTCTTTTTTACCATTTTTGATGGGGCGCTAAATTCCTTTGTCACTGCTGGTTCAGAGTCATTCAGAAATTTTTCTTTCATTCATGTATTTTAAAATTGTCTGACATGTGGGTCAAATTCCAAATTTCTTGTCGAAAAACCTTTACTTTGATCTAAAAGATTCCGAAAATAAGAGGAGGAATAAATAGCTGGGAGGCAAATTTCAAATTGGAGCGGCACTTAATTCCTTATATTATTCCTTTCGTCTCTCTTAATATTCTAGTGCAGTATTTGAAGAAATAAAATCTCCAAGTGACATTATAGTATATTTTTCGTAATGAAATATTTACTTTAATTTAAAAAATATATATTAACGATGGGAAATTATGCGACGATTCGAATTCTTCCGCGCATGGTAATGTGCTTTCGAAGCGCCATCTAGTTTTCTTCCAAAGCGCTACAAACTAGCGTTTGCCAGTCCCGCATTGTTTTTAAATTTTTAACTTGGAAGACCAATTCACAGGCAAAATATTATACGCTATTTTATAAAATATCACAAAATGGAGAGTTATCAGCTCAACAATTATATATATGAGATAAAGGATTTTCTCTTATTTAGTGAATTATTGTATATTAATATTTAAAAGCAAATAAACATCGTAGGGTTTAATATATTAAAAAAAATTAAATAAATTATTGTTTTCTTTAATTAGTTCACTGTGTTTAAAGCCTCAGAGGAATTCATACAAATATATAACTGTGAAAGACTGAATTTGGAGAATGTCGAATATCAAAACATGAGAAATACGTCGATCAAAGGCCGAATATTTGATTAATCTTGTACATTAGTACTATCACCGATGTACGCCAACAAGTACAGATATGCTTTGAAGGACGTTGAAAAAGAGACAACAAAAATATATATTGTCCAAGTTTTGTTATTAAATAAAAATAACCTTAAGCGGTATAATTGAGAAGTTGGTATCTTAAAAAAGTAATAAGGATTTTTTTGGCAGCTGTGAGTGATAAATATTACGACAGTCTTTTTTTTCTAACAAAAATTGGAAATTTATGGGCACTGGACCTCTTTAATAATAACGTATGATCTAAAAACGTAGCGAAAATGTTTTTTTATTCTGGAGAGGTTATTTCTCCGTGAATCCTAACGACATGGTTAAAGCAGAAAAGTCCACTACGGCATAAACGTCTTTATTGCCTAGTTAAAATCTTAATGCTTCACATTTATCCAAGAGCAATGGCTATTATTATTAAGAAGGCAAGTAATATTAAACGTCCTTTCTTTTTACGCTAAAATCTAAAGTTATATGTGAAAAAAAACCCCAACTAATCCCAAGTTGCTCTTTAAATTTAGAACGGCATTTAAATTTTCCGGTTACTCCCGCAATGAAAACTCATCCACTGAGAGACAAGCAGCTCCTATCCGCGCGGTGATTGGTCTTTCCTCTTTTGAAGAGTGGAGAAAAAATTAAGCCACCATTGTGACGTTTTATTGGACCTGAAATGTAGAGAAGGAAATGCCAAAACTCTTAACATTCAATAGTCATCATTAATGCTTGATGAATATCGACATTTGTCTAAATGAAAGAAACAAGTAATATAGAAAACATCTTTTTTTAATCAATTCCTACTTAGGTAAAATTTTATTTTAGTTACTTTTTATTAAACAATTACAATTATTGTTGTTGTTCTTCTTGTCTTCCGGTTTACAAGGGGAGGAAGGGTGACGCAGCTTCTGAGGGTATGTACCCCGGAGCACCAGTGAGTACAAATGTGACATCTAGCTAACATACGTCGCAAACCCTTTTTGCAGGGCGGACTTCATTCATGCATTTCATTCATTCATTCATTCACAGATTGTAATTTAGATCTGAAACAGATAAAGATAACCTCTGACTCTCCACATGAAGAACTTTCTGACCACGGCAGATTTAACACCCACCACACAGGGAGAATCTTCGGTTAGCAGGTTCGAACTCTTAGCCCAAGGGATACAAATCCAACGCCCTAACAACCTGACTATCCAAGCTTAACAATAACAGCTACTATAAATAATTGATCAAAAAATTATACTAGCATTGAATTTTCAACGCCAGTTGGGGTAACGCAATAGAGATTTGGAATTTTTAATTTTCTTTATTAAGTATTAATTTAACTCGAAAGTACTTCAAAATGAATCAGAAATATCGATTAGTTAATAACGTTTGATTTTAAAAGCATCAAACATTAAGAAAATAAACATTATCGTTTGAAATAATCGGCCGAAAACATGTTAAGCCTAACCTCATTGGCATGGACGGAAAAACAAACTGAATTCGTCACTTCTTTGCCGGTGGGGAAATAAAGACATTTGGCGAGAAAGTTAGTTTTTAATTAATTAATAAAAAATAATGATTTAATATTTGAAAAAACCTTATTAACTTCAAATGTCAGCCACTACAATTTTTTTTAAAATTAACTTGAATTTGAGCGGGTAAATAAAAAGTATTTTATAAATGATTGAAAATTTGAAATATTATATTATATATATATATAGGGAGAATGTGAGCAGATAGTAGGAATTGAAAAAGGATATTTTGCAAACATTTCGGACATATACTAAGCGATTAGGTGAATGCCAACATACACTGGTGAAAGTGACAATATCCAGATTTCGGTCTTTTACAGAAGCATGTATTATATATAAAAGAGAGTTTTTTAAATATAAATGAAGTGTTGCTAAGTTAGAATCCAGCTACCCTGAAATTTCCAAGCACAGTCTTTATTATCAGTAGAAAACGTTTAAATAAATACACTTGATTTTGTTAAAGTGCTAATGATTTGAAAACTGCCGGTTTTCTGGCACAGAGGTAGTGCGTCTTCCTCGTGTTCTGGGAGTCCCAGCTTCGGGTCCCGTTTTGGGCATGGTTGTTCATCTGTGTGCTGTCTATGAGGTGTGTGACTGTGCCCCCCTGTAAAAAAGGTATTGTGCAAGTGGCTGTGATGTGTCTGTAGCTAAGTTGTACTCTAGGCCCTAGTTGGTGCTGCTTGATAAACAAGAGACGTGCTCTCGGCTTAACATCTGCTGATGTTTCAGCGGGGCTTGTCCATGGCAAGGGGCATAAGTAACAACATTAGCAACAATAGGATTTGAAAACTAAAGGAGAGTCTTTAAGTTGTACAATAGTTCCTTTATTTGGTGATAAAATCCATATTGGGACTACAGAAAATGAATTCATTTTATGATTTCTTAATAAAAGTTAACATTCGGAAAACAAAGCGTAAAGTCTGCAAACTAATGATTTTGATGGTATTGCTTCTAAAAAAATCTGTTTTAAACTTGTTGAATACAGATTATTTTTTTATTCTTTTGTCTCAAATGTAGATCTTTCCTCCTTGTTTGGATCGGGGTAGCCTAATGTGGAGTCTTTGTTTTGAGCTCATAGAATTGTGGATTCAAAACCTTTTTCCTCCGAAGATTTAAGTTTATTTGGCCCTAGTAGAACTGAAACTTGTCTCCCAGAAACAAACACCCTCATTTCGGTATGCTGAGAGTTTTGGGTATTGCCTCCAGTGCCTTTCTTACACCCTTTTTAAAAGAGCCAAATCAGTTAGGTTAACGTCTCTTACGCAAATCTTTTTTTTTTCCTTTGTGGTAAACTTCTTGATGTTCATTACTCAAATCTGGAATTTAATGGTTTTTGGAGTTTGGTTGTGTAAGATGGTCTCCAAATGAATTGGAAAAGTTAACTATGGTATCAATATATAAGACAAGAAAAATTTTCTCTTCCTCGAAATTTTTTTAACACATTGCGTTTCTGATAAAATAAATATTGTGAAATGTGGGTTCCCCGAATCGGTTTTATTTTTAAAAATTTATTACATTGAAGAATTAAAGGAACTTACATAATTTTCAAGTCTTGCAAAAATGGGGAACAAATAAAGAATGCATTGCATCGAATTCTTACTTAAAATCATGAGATAAAATATTGAAATTAATAACTTTCGAACTGACTAAAGCTTCAAAAGTAAGAATCAAAATATGTATAACTTTTTGCATTAATGAATGATGTAAAATGGAAAATACACACGTGAATTTTCACAAATTCTCATCTTATTTCACTCATTATCTTATTTTACATACTTATTATCAAGTGCTAATATATTTTAATAAAATTTATATTGTTAGTCAGAACAATTTATAGTGGTGTGATAGCTTTCAACTATGTCTCAAAAAATGCACAGGTGGTTTGTTAGGTGTAGTTTCGTGGAGTGTTTCATATAAGGGCAATAATATGATTTTTGTGACTCTTGGAAATATTTTTTGTGTTCAGGTACAATTGAAGCTTATATATTGAATGCAGTAGTCATAGCTTAAAAAAATTGTCAATGAATTGGAGAAAAATTCGTTTTCTTCAAATGCAGCAGTTTTGGAGTAATTATGGTCCCCGCATTCAAAAGTGCACAAGATACCATCATTAACCCTTTATATATTCTGTATGGCATCATAAAAGAAACCTACACGAAGTTGGGCTACTACATCAGCTATTTTATTTATATTGTAGTTCATATAATTGTAAAATTTTTGAGTCGGTAAATCGACTTTGTTATCGTCTTGTCTTAACTTCAAGAATGCATTAAAATTGTTTTGGTGAATCATGCAAGAAATTAATAATTAAATTGAATTTAAATGTATCGTGTAACTGAAAATAATTCCAAAAATATTTAATGACGATTTAAAAAGTTAATTCGTTCAAAACAACAGCATATTGCTCTTGTTTAATAATTTTCTAGCTCCTCATCATAGTCAGATTTGCCCACGGAATGCGCTACTGAACGTTTCATGCACTTTCATCTTCGACCAAACTAACTGCTTTAAGGTCAGTGGGAACAACTGGAGCAAGTAGGGGAAATGCTAATTAGAAATTAGAGGGGTGGCGGGCTTCCTGTCTTCTATTCGGCTTAGAATGCATTTCCACCAGCGCATTCTATACTCCATACTTGTGCCGAAAGGATTAAAAAGAAAGTAATTAATCATTAGTTCTGTATACATTTTTGTGGCATGATGACTGTTCAATAGACACCAAGAAAATATCAATCACCTTCGTTTCTGATTTAGTTCCAGCTATCTTCTTCATTTTGAATGGAACTCATGAAAGGTTGTTAAAAATTATAAATTGTCTCCTCAATTTTAGACGACGAACCTAAATGCTCTTGTGATTATTCGCTAAAAATCGTCAGTGAATTTTTTAAAATTTAAAATGTATAATATTGAAACATATCTTCAGTAGATAGCATTTTTAAGAAACAAGTCGATAGAAAAAGTAAAATGAACTTTTTTCATATCTCAGGTTAGTTAACTCTCTACTTATGCCATATTAGCTCTATTATCTATTCGACTATCCTATTAGTTATTCTCATTATCGTTAATGAGAAGTCCCTAATCGATTTTTTTGTGCCAGAAGGCGCTATTTCCAATAAAAAAATTGAATAATGAATGAAATGACCGGATTGATACCAGTAAGTAAATTCCAGCGATTTGAAACTTCTGAAGAAAAGCAAATAATATGATCAGGATATTCAAACTGATTCAGCTTTAGGACTAATGCCTCACCATAAATATCAGTTATTCGAAAAGTATTAAATTTGCAATAATTTTATTTTTGTTTCATTTTGCCATTCATTGCATTTTATGCTGTCGTGAGTACCGCCTCATAAACAAAATAATTCTCTCTTTCCTTTATATGGTGCACAATTTTTTTTCTATGATATTATCAAGAATCGACTTCATTTTAATGGTTGTATTTAAAAATTTTCATCTATTACGTCACCATCTCCTTGACTTATAAAACGTGACTTTTCCAGTCAATCGGACTTATAATTAGAGTTGACTTTTAGTTGTGCAAATCTCTTTGCACTAATAATAACTTATTCTTTTCTAATTTGAAGTGTGCTATTTATTTTGAGCTAAGATTTTGTTAAATTTTTCTTTTACTTGGTATAGTGTTTTGTTTTTTTATTTCACTTTGACTTTCAGAAATAATAGGAGCTGTTTGAAAACTCATCAATTTAAAATTAACGACTAGAAATCGAAGGCAATCGTAAATAATTCAGCTATCCCCTCAGGAGGGGCACCTCGAAATTAGGATGAGATGCCTGCATGGTGGTTGGATCTCGTCACCCTGGAAGTTACAAAAATATGTGGGAGGTCTGGTTCCTCCCATGATGACGGGATTTAGGGAAGGGTTGTACCGAGGTCGGTGATGGCCCTTATGATTCAAACATAGTTCCCACCAATGTTGCTGTTACGTCTGTCCGGTCCTTCAGTATTTATCATCCGTGTGCCTTCGGGTGGGTCGGAGAGTCAGTGATATCACTTAATAATTTCATCAACTCAAACTAATAAATTAATTGATAGTACAAAATTAGAACAACTCTAAAGATTTAATTCAGGAAATATGCAAAAAGAGGAACAATTTAACAAACAAACACAAAAAATCCAATGAGGAATAATTTCATTTATAAACTATTATAAGACATATAGTCTGAAACAAAATGCATTACGGAAATACTTTTTTAAAGCAAATTCAAGTTTAAAATATTTTTTAAATAATTCTATTATATTCTTCAACATTTGTATACTTTCCGAATAGCTAAAAATACAATGCCAACTGATAAAATGGCAAGACCTTTGTATATGGCTTTACTCTGTTAACCTAAATATTTTTTTTAGGTTTTAGGTCAATGTTTTCTAAACGAGCACGGATCGATTTTTCTTCTGCTATGTTGGCAAAATCATATATGTTAATTTAAGTTCCAAATCAGAACTACGACGAGACGAACGCATTGAGACTTTAGATAAAACCTGCTTTCATAAAATTGCTTAACACATACATATTACACTTTTAATCTGGTATTTATCATAGCATCCACTTTTAGTTAGATTACGATTAGTTTCAAAAAAATTTCATGTGCAATAAATACCTATTCTCTGGTGGTACAGTTGCTAAAAACGAAAAGTCTCGAATAAGATGGAATCCAAAATCAGTGAATTTCAAGATAAATTCCCTCACAAGAGATGACTTAAGCCATTTTTGAAAGAAATATTTGTCCACATTCGTATGTGAATATCCACTCCAAATCACAACCAGGTGATTCTGGCGTGATGAAACAGAGGGTGAAGTGAAACCCTTATTGGTGTCAAACAAGCTCCCTTTTCAGGAGTTGATGTCTCATGTTCGAGTGAAGCACGTTTCATTTTAATTACTTGGAAAGAAAAGAGACATTCAGGAATTATTCATCTTCAGGAGACGCAGTAGAGTGACTTCAGATGTATAGGTTTAGTGAATACATGGAGAGTCAAATATACAGGGGCTCTTTAAAATAATGACAAAATGGCCCTTATATTAATGAATAAACTTGTTAACTGTACTAACGATCATTTTAGTCTGAAGGATTTAAGGGAAGATACATCGTTTAGCCAGAATAGAATTGAATTAATAAAAATGTCTTAGGGTTCAAATACCTCCAAAACATTATTTAAATTTTAAAAGAAATAATTAGTTGTACAAAATATATTAAAACTATTTGATATATATTTGAACTATATCGATATAGATTTAAAACATTGCTTTTTCTTATATTATTTGTCTTAAAGATATTAAGATATGAAACAAATTATACTACTTAATGTTTAAGGCGTACAATTTATACACCGTACGCCTTTTTATTATTGCTGTTGAATTTCTTTGCATGGTTGAGTTATTTTAATGCATCACTTCAAATACTTTTTTTTAAATGTTGAAAATGATATTTCTTCTTAACTTTTTTTCGCTAATTATTATGAACATCTAATCCCAAATGATTTTAATTCCTCATTAAAATATTTAATCTCATTTTTTTCAGCTATTTTAAAAGTGAGCTTTGAAAGGGTTTTATTTTTTTTGAATACATATAGAAAGGCAAGTTTTTGTTGAGATTTCAATAAGGATGAAAAACATGGTAATTCCAGCTTTCTTCTTATTCCTTCAGATTACCTCCCTAGTCTAATTACCAATAAAGATTCTCTTTGGAAATAAAGAGATAGGAAATAAGATTTCAACGTGGCTGCTAGACGGAATGCGTCTGCGATGATCAGTATATTGCTTATTCCAAAGTGATTTACAATGACTGATCTATTTTTGTCCAGATTTAAAGATTTGCAAGAGTTATTTACAAGAAAGCCTTTTAAAATTATTACATTCTATTTTTTACTCTTGATTTATAAAATTTAATATTCTTGATGCTTGTTTATTATTTAATGGATTTAATATTACTTTCTGAAGAACTATTTAACCTTTACAAAGCCTATGATTTAATCTTAGAAATACAATATTTATTAGCTTTTTAGAGCAGAGTTTCGTTTCTTTCCGTACCTATCACCTACAAAAGAAGGATGACTATTAAGAATGAAGGAGAATATCTCCTTCATTTTTTCATACTTCCTTAATTTTAATATATAGCTGAAAAAAATATTCGAGTGGTCAAAGCTATTCTAAGTCCGAAATACATACGACACGCAGAAAATAATCAGAAGAGACTTAGAAGGAGATGGGAAGGTGATATTTCCCTCATCTTTCCTCAGGTTGCTCATTCAGTTACTCCAGTTTTCTTCCCCTCCCCCTCCTATGAAACTTCAATCTTCATAACATTTTTCAGGTATATTTAATCAAAAAGATGTTAGAGTATTCTGAACATTTAAAAAACAACGGTTCTTTAACACAAAGGCGTTCATCAATTATGTTGTTAGCCCCGAATATGAAACTAAGATATAGACTGTTTTAAAAAGTTTTACGAGCATATGAACAACTTAATTTAAATTAATTATTTTGGAAAATTCAATAGTTTACATACCAGAAATGATTAATGAAAATCTTGTATAGTATATTGGTATCAAAGTGCCCCATATATATAATATTTATAATTAACCTGTCAACAATACAGGAACTCAATCCAGAAATTTTGCATTCTGTAAAAGGCAAAAGATATGCATTTACTATTGAAAGAATTACATTAAACCTGCAAAACAAAATTGAGGCTTCAATTAATTATTCAGGGAGAAATCGTGCAAATAAGTTATGGTTTAAGTTATGGCTGAGTGAGAAATGACATCGAGTAGCGTACAGCATTCATTTCTATTGAAAATTTGGAGTTAAAACCCAATTTAAATGGCACAGATATATGATGGCAATCAGTATAAATCATATCACAAAATTTTAAAAGATGCTATGTTGACACAAAATGTAATGAGTATCTTTCAAGGTGATTTAGGTTTCATCAATAAATTCATATGATTTTTGAAAATCTGAAACTCTACAGGAACTTGCGATTTTCTATTCTTCCGTATTTTGCTTTTTATAACCAGAAAATGAGCTGTTATTTTAATTACATTCTCTTTTCAAATTTGATTAACACAAGAAATTTTGAGATTGATAACAAAATATTAAAAAATTAAATTTAACGATGAAAACTGCAAGCAGGGCATTTTGAAAAACACTGCCCTGTATCTTGAATGTTGAGAAAAGCTAAACTTCGTTTCTTTAACAGATCTGAAATATTTATTTCAAACTGCCCGCTTAAAAAGAGTTGATAGATCAATTAAGGCTCTCATATTCTGGGTTGAAAGATATTTGTCAGTATTGTTCCTTGACGGAAATTTTCAAACGTACAATTTAGTGATATCCATGAATTTAAAATATTTTATACAGCAGTAAAGGAATCTATAGAGACTCGCTTGATACATATTAAATATAGAAAATCAATTTTATTTCGGAATTGAAAACTCGGAGATTTCATCGAATTTTTTTGTTCAAGGAGGATTGGGCATAGAAGTCACTTTAAAGTGATTTTAAGTAAAAACATTGACTACACTTAAGAAAGATGATATAATTCAAGAGGAAGCATTCCAATATTAATAAGTATAGACAAGAAGACAAAAACTTAGTCTCGACAGTTTTACGCACAAAAACAGCTTACTATACCTTTTATCCATCCAAGTAATAAGACAAATTCCAAGAGTCTATAACGGCAATTCTTATGATGAAGTTTCATGACAAGAAATACAAGACCAAAGTTGGTGATAAAGGTTGCAGTTTCATCCTTTTCTTTAAAAGCCAATTTCATCTGTAAAATTAAGAAATAAGTGTTCAAAAAACTATTCATACGTTTACATGCAGGCTTGGTTAATGTCGCTTGTTTCTGTTAGCTATAAAGATACTGATATAAAAGCAACTTCAAATCTGAAATAAATTCAAATTCTAAATTAAATTAAACTTTAAATTAAAATCAAGACATTTAAAGTACAGTATTGTGGGTATTGACGTAATTTTCCTTTTAAAAAGAGTATTCAGAAAAGGGCTGAACAGTTAATCGAATTTATTAAATTAAAATCGTTCATGTGAAAACTCAAAGCTCTTAGAAATTTTTGCCTAGCTTTATTGGGTTTTTGATCGATTTTTGAAAATTACCCAGACTGCAAATTATTATTTAACTTTTACAATTCACTGTAAAATTGAGTTGTTGATTCAGCATGTATCAGAATTTGTATTAGAATCAGGTATCAGAATCTGATATTGAATTTTATGCGAAATGTAAGAAAATTGAAATTTATTTTCAGAATGATTCATAAGTTTTTCAGCCGTGGGGTGTTGATGAAGACTAAAATATATTTGTGTGAGTTTAGATCAATAAAAAACGGACCCTTCTGAGATATTTACAGTAATTAAATGAGAATAAAGTAAAGAACAGGATTAAAAATTTAAAAGAAGAACCCTGGCCTCTCTTAAGAATGTGATATACATTTTTTATCCTTTTTTTTAAATATCAAGATTAAAGTAAAGCCAATTAAAATAGTAAATATTGTTTATATGAAGCATCTGCCTCGTATGAATTAAATCAAATAAAAGAAATGTATTCATCATTCATTTTTTAAAGAATTTGTTTTTATTTAAATATAAGAAAACTATAACTTTCATAAGAAGAGGGTAAATTCTATGACATTTTTAATCATTAAATATCTTCATTACACCAGTAGGTGGTCATTTCAACGCGGGAATTTATTGCATAAAAGGTTTTGCACATAAAGCAGTTTCGAACCCTCTACACTCTAGTTCCAAAGATGAGAATTTATCCAAACTATACCACTTGTCGTTGTAGTCAGAGAGGCCCTTAACAGCATTTTTTTTTACTATTTGTCTATATCTCGGCCCAAATGCGTCTAAATGCAAATATAATTTAACAGCATCAATTCTAAATTAACATTCCACTCAATTCCTTATGAAATAAGTAAAGGAAATATCTTTTAAAATATAAATGCTCTAACTGATAGTAATATATCTTCAAAGTCATTTTAACTAGTTTAAAAATTGAATAATTCTGCATTTTTCTGAGACTGACATATAAATTTATCTCTTCAACACTGTGCTAGAATATTAATATAGATTGTCTTAAAACATATTGATGCATATTAAACTTATTCAACTAACATAATGATAGAGTTTTACAAATATTGAATATTCTTTTTTCCAAATTCAAGGACAGAAAAATAATAGATGTAGCTAACAAAATATACCAATACAATTTCCATTTGAAATAAATACACTAAGAGAATAAAAACGGTACAGATTTAACTGCACAAATTTAAAATTGGCAATCCTGTGCTAACCACATTCACTCAAATGCATTTTTATTTTTGTAAATTTTTACCCTGAACATGAATTTTAGATTTTTAAAAGGTTTCGGAAAGAATTTTGCAATAATTTAAAAGCTTAAACATCATAAAATAGTAAAATTTGTCCTCCTTATTTCAATTTTTCAAAATAACTTTTCTATAATATTTAGGTGGATGTTTATGAAACTCTAAACTCAAACACCAGAGAAAAACAAGTTATTTTCGGCAAAATGTAATTTATCGGTTGATATCAGACCTTGAGATTCAATAATTGGTTTAAGTACTTTATATTTCAGAAATAACAACAAGATTGGTATGTGATCCAAACAATATATATAAGTAATTATTTGCTAAACCTATATAAAGAGGAAAGTAAAATTCTTAGTTTGTTCACCATAAGAACGAAAAACTGGATTTATTTTCGAGCTATTCACTTCTTGTTTGCTTTAGAGGACAATAACAGAAAAGCATAAAATCAACCTACGTTTTACGACCATACTACCTACGTCACATATGAAAAATAACAATAGACTTTTCACACTTTTACCTCTTAAAGACGATCATATGGGTTTCAATTCCATCCACATTTAAGCGTGAATTAAAAAAGCATATTTAATAGTGCTCGCACGTTTTTTGTTGTTTTAACAACATCTTTGCGCTTTCATAGTTATATTAACATTTTTATTACTTTTTGTCATAGCAGTTAATGTCCTTTGATAGATAATTTGAGTATTAAGAAAAATATAATAATGATGGAATTTTAAAAACCCTTATTTTGGACATTAATAACATCATAACTTACCACCGAAGTTTTCTGTCCTTTGATATTATAACTGTTTTCATGTTCAGTTAAGGTTAACTAACACGCTATGAGGTCTACAAGAAGGGTTCTAATTCTAATTAAAAACCAACAAGGATTAAATTTATGCTTGTTTAAGGGTTAGCACCTGACTCTCAAGACTGGAAGTATGATGTTTAATCTGCGATTCTTATTCCAACCCATTAGGGTTTCTTAATCCTCTAACAGATGTTTCCTTTGATGCTTGATTACTTAACATGTATATAAGCGACCTTAATAACTAATATATCGTTCAGAGAGGTTAAACTATGGGTTGAAGCTTTGAATAAGGTGATACATATTAAATGGGTATTCAATAAAATAAGGATATTGAATGCTTGTGCTAGCTTGATGAATAAAAGTAATAAAAAATAAGTCAGAAAACCCACTGTGTTTAGGATATCTCACTCAAGTTTTGCAAATAACCTTATATATCTAAATGTCATCAATCATTTTTTTGTCCCACGTAGCACTATGCGCCTCCTTTCTTACATGATGGCAGGCTCTCTCCTCCTCAGGATATCGCGTAACCAATGAAGTACATTCTAATCACAGATTAACGAACAGTGAATGTCCACTCGTAATTATTCCTTGAGATATCTTCATCACCTCCATCGTGGAAGGTGAAGAACATCGTTCAGATAGTCGAGTTGAAAGGCTTTGCTAATTAATTGTTGCTGGGAAGAAGTTCAGTGACCTTTTAAGGGACCATTTTAATGGGATATAAAAGGAGTTATTCAGAAAACTGTCAAAAATTCCATAAAAGCAAAATTATTTTCAATCGAATTTAAATGCTTTAATTTCATTTTCTGGGCTTTTATAATTACTATTCATTTAGGGTTAACTTCTCCGCCTATATATCAATTACAAATTTGTAGAAAGATTTCTTTATAATAAAGTTATCTTTATACATGCTCATGGTTGTTAAAAAGGTAAAAAATATTTCGTAAATGTAAATATCTTTGATATAAAGCTGTATTTGTAATGAGAGAAATGCATAGAGTGTTCTTAAAAAGTAGATCGAGCATTTATTTCCTTAAACATTGTGGTTACACATATAATTCCAGTTGCAAAGTTTTATCAAATAAGGTACTTAAATGTTTGAAACACTTTCGTTTCTATAGAGGGTGTTAAAAAAGTTACAAAAATTAAACTTTTATGTTTCTTTTATTATAAAAAGAAAGGCCAATGAACAAATTTCCCTGCTTCTATCTGCAAAAGTTTCTGAAATATTACATATGTTGAGACTATCGTACTTCTGACCGATGTTTAAAGTAGTTTTTCGCTGTAATTTTCAAGGATAATATGTATATAACATTAGATTATTAAAAACGCAGAACCGGAAAATTATAATGTATTTTTCGAAATCTATACAAGATTGCATTCTTTAAAGAAAACTTGTATATATGCGATCCAGTTCATCACTTGCGATACAAAGACAACTTTTTTTACACTTCTTGGCATAAATCTACAAACATGAACCGTCAAAGGCAATTCACCCCTTAAATCAGCATATGAAAATAAAAACTAATTCAATTTAACTGTAACTATTTATTATACTTTTGCATAAAACAAGATTAATCAATGAGCTGCTAAAAAGGCCACAACACACTTTTATATTTAAAAAAAATGATACTGATTATGTATTTCTTGTACGAAGAATAGATTTTTACTTATTCAAAAGTCATCATTTTAAAAATTAAATTTTTTTTTGTCCAAATTTCATTGTTCAGGAACAAAATATTTTATTTTATTTGAAAGTCTAATTTCTAGACGTCGAATGTGGAGTTGTCCATGCAAATGTTGCAATAGCCCATAGACTCCAAGAATGTTTTGTAGAGAGGTGTTGTATAGTTATTAAGTTAAAATATTCTCTACATTGTAGTTTTTTGAAATTCTAGGTTTTATATTCACAAATTCCTCCAATGGGAAGTAAGAATCCTTTATTGTCCCTAAATCGTTCAGTAAACACACTTCCTAGAACAGGGATGGCGAACCACTGGTACGTATGCCGCTGAAGGCACGAGGTACAATGTTTTGGGCAGGTCACCGATCAAAACGGTTTGCAATTTAGTTCAAAAAATGAAGTATTAGGAACAAACGTGATTGATCGGCATATGCTTAAGCGCAATATTTAGAGAAGTAAAAGCTTATTACATTTGTTTAAGTCATCCTGTCAGTATAATTATAAACTCATACAATTACATATATCTGGCTAAAAGTATCCGGATACACAGTGGACTTAGAACATACTGAGATACATATTAATATGATGCTGGTCCTCCTTTTGCATCGATGGTATCTCACACGTGTCTAGGAAGACTTTTCACCAGTGTTTGATAGGGGGCTATAGGAATTAACTTCTAGGCGTCCAACAGAGCTGAAGTGAATGCATGCAGTGAAGAGGGTCGATTATGCTGGATACGTAAACTACGCTTTAATTACCCCAAAAATGTTATATAGGGTTTAGATCGGGAATCTGAGAAGGTCAGTCTAGTATTTGAATACCCACTTCGTCAAACTACGTCTGTGCAAGCTTCGATGTGTGAATGGAGACGTTATCAGGCTGGGAGAGAAATGGGCCTTTCCCAAAATATTACCTTGGAGTTAAGAGAATGTCCAGAATGTCCATTTACATCTCAAAGTTCGTGTTTGATGCCACAGGAACTGACGGAACCAGGTCAAACCATGAGAAACATCTCACACCATTATGCTTCCGCTACCAAACTTAACAGTTGGCACAATGCTATATAGTGCTTATATGCTCATTTAGTGACATTAAAGAAACGTTTTCCAGACCCAAACGCCTTCATTCGACTGCCAGACTATAAAGCGATATTCAACACTCCAAAGAACACTTTTCCATGTGTCTACAATTCAATGACTGTGAGCTCTGCACCATTGCAAACTAAGCTTCCCATTCTGTGGAATAATGTTCGGCTTCCACGCACAATCATGGAATCTCAAGATTTTTAACTCTCGACGTACAGTCCTGTTGCTAATACTAACTCCTGAGAAATTTCCCCCAAAGAGGACTTGCAATTTTGTATCATTACCCTTTTCAGAGTTCTGCGGCTGCGTTCACCAAGTTTTTTTGGCCTCCAATTCACTTTTCTGCAGTTTCACTGCCTCGATGTTTCCACTTCACAATTATATCCTTCACAATGGATTTATATTTCTGTAGAATATCCGCAATCTCATTAACTGATTTCCCACGAAGGTCACACCCCACTATACTGACACGAACAAACTCATTAAGCTCCTTTGACTTGCCTCACAAATTCATAAATACAACATGACAAACCACTACAAACGTTTTTATCTTTCGATTACGCATTAAATTGCGTCACCCTCCAGAACTATTTTTAAGGGGCATGATGAAGAATGTATATAAAAAATTCACTCATCGAAATTACGTCAGGCATTGAATTAAAATATTAATCAAAGATGCCAAAAAATTGAATGTCATAATATAGTGACATTAGGATATATACATAAATATTACCGCAATAATGTATCATAATAAATAACATTCTTCATTCTGTTACACTGAATTATAGGGATTTGAAGGCTAATATGGCTTTATATTCCATAACAGTTTTATATATTTAATAATTTGCAACTATATTTTTCAATTGAAAATTACCTATATATTTTTTCTAAATTCTAACCTATACGAAAAAAAATAGTTAATATATCTTCACTTATTCTAGAATGTATCAGAGAAAATGTTACCATATATTAATAACTTTAGAATTAACTTAATTGAACTTATAGATATGTATACAGATTTATAGAAAAGAAAAAAGTGTTCTACGGGTATTTCTGAATCATACGAAAAATGAATGAATAAGTAAGATTGGATAGGGAATTCTTATTTTAAGTGTTCAGCATAATTCGATAAGAATCTATATAATGGGCATTAACAATATATCATTTGCTGCAATATTCTTGAATTTTATTTTGCAGGTATTTCACTTTCTGGTGAATCAATTTCTAATATCGATAAAGAAATTTTTGAATTTCTATGGATTTATTTCGAGTGTGTCTACAACCAGCAGGAATATTCTCCTCTCAAATAATTACTTTAATTTCAGATCTAAATAAATACAGTGTGTTTACAATTTTACAGAGCATAGCAGAAAATTGGATATGAATTTTGAATGTCTTCCTTTCTACTAAATGCCCCCAAAATGTTATATAGACTTTTAATATTGATAAGATCACGTATTTGAATTTCATTAGTCTCTATTGTTGTGTTTTCGAATTATTGTGCTCTTATATTTGCAATTACATAGAACTATCAAACCATTGACTCAACTATTTGACGGACTTGAACTAACTCTGATTGGAATCTGCAATTCTTACTATAAATCTACATATTTATGCTCACTCGACTATTTGCATTTTTGAGCTAAGGTGTGCTGAAGGGCATGAATTAACGAACACACAAGACCGCTTCATACCCCTGCAATTTATAACCCACTGGTTATTTAAACAGTCTAATGAGCATGAAGAGGGGGATCATTGTTCTATCCATCCCTGTGACTATTGTTCGACGTCTGATATTTATTGGTTAAAATTCGATTAGGGATTTAAGTATTGGATAAAAGAAAGCCGAAAGCAGTGAGCTGTTTGAAACTTAAGTGGGAAGTGGCTTTGGCTTATTAAGCTAACTATCGGAGAGAAACTGAAAAATTATGCTAATTCCCATAAACAGATTTATAGCTTATTTGTGATTACGAAATTCGGAAAAATTGTCAAAAAATATATATACGAAAAATAAGAGAAGGGGACAGGAAAAAAAAGAACAACACAAAAAAAATTAACGGGCAGATTGACTTATGTCTAAAATTTATGAGAGATCTGCAAGTTCGGTGTTGACCTTTGATTTACCGTAATCACAAGGCAATCGTTATAACAGAGATACAGACAATTTAAAAAATTCGTTTTTCTAATTCTCGGAAATTTGAAATGCGAAAATATATGAATAAACCTCGGTCGCATATAATTAATTTCTCTTTATATAATTCGTATTCGAAAAATATGCATACGAAAACAAAATGTTCTTGCGGTAAATTTCTTGAAAAATCAACAATTTTTCGTCTTAAAAATGAATCGTCGAAGAAACTAATACTAGTTTATTATAAAATAAAAATTTTCTTCATTTGAAATCAGACTGTTAGTCTAACTGTTTTGAATCAGAATTTAGAATGTCTTAAACATAATTTTAGTTTTGTGGTAAGAAAAAAAAATTATATTTAATTTTTAATATGTTTCCAGTATCTTTTTATTTGTTTTTGGAACATGTGAGATTATTCTTCATTAATAGTTGCAATCGATTTACAATTTATTTCTGAATTTCTATACACGTATAATTGTGTTATTTTCAGACATTTATTTAAAATTTTGCTGCATTATATATGAGGAACAATACAAATTAAATGAAATATTCAATTCAATTCACTTAACGAATTGTTAGGATACAATTAAACGAACTTTTGTTATATTGAATGGTATATATTTTATCAATTTTACTATAGTATTGATGAATGAATTGGAAATTAACTTATAAATTTCTACAACCCGAAATTTTCATTACAATAATTCCGAACTCCAGAAGTTTTCAGAATAAGTTAAGTAGTTTTTGTGCCAAATATATGCTAATTTATTATTTTTCTAAAACGATTATTAAATTCCGTTGTAACAATTGCTTCAGTTTCATACATTTATGAAGCTCAAATTCTGTATAGTTATCGACCGACATTTTATCGGAATCTCAAGTTTATTTTTTGGGTTGTCTCCAGACATACTTTTTTCAGGTCCATTTTTTTAAAGTGTCTTTCCCCAGTCAAATATAAAATTTAGATAATCATTTAAACACAAAAATTCAATGAAAACGCATTAATTCTTGTAAAATTTCAAAATAATGTCATATATTTAAGTTGAAGTTTACAGTTAAGGTCTCAGTTTAGTTAAGTCATATTAATGCCCGTTTAAAAGCATATTACCAGGAATATTTTAAGACGAAACTCATAATTTTGAACCGTGATCAGATGATGAGGCAGACACCTCAGCTGGCATCCCCTTACCCAAACTTCCACATTAACGGAATGACGTAGGGCCCCGACAAATTTAACTTGCACTAGATTCGCTTACACGATGTTGCTTCTTTGGAATCGGATGGAGACCTTACCACCAGGACATCGCAGCTGCCGTTATAAAATAAACTTCAGAAAAAAAAGCTTGCATTGCAGAATAAAAATATATTATTCAAGATAAACTAGGTTTTTATAATCTTAAAGAGCAGTAAAAAATTCAGTAATTCAATTATAGGAAATTTTTAAAAGGTTTATTAACGCATTTCGAGGCAGTAAATCTGGTTAATTAACTTTGTAATAGTGTATGTAGAGTAAAAATAATTTTTAAAAAACTTATCAAAAATAATTAAAGAATTGTCTAGGATAATTATTTTAGATATATATATTATATTAGCTTATAAATTATATGTAGCATTTATGTGTGTAATTATCAGTACAAATAATGGTCACTACTGTAATATAGTTATTTATTATCACATCTTCATAAAACTAATGTAAATGAAAATATCAAAAGGGCAGGTTTGTTTAGATAACAACATTGATTAACGAGGATAATTATCATAGTTAATTTATTAGTATCTCAACATTATCTCGTTACGCCTACCAACCGTTTTCGTTTAATCGATTACTTGTCATGAAAACAGCCATCATTTTTTAAAAAAGTTTCTCATGAAAATTTCAAGGGTTATAAAGTTTTGAAAAAAGGCGCTGCCAATGTTAAATGAATCATGAAAACTTTTGGCGATATCTCCGAAACAATAATATATTTCTCAATTGGTTTTATTCATTTAAAAAACAATTTTACTATAAAAATAAAGGAAATAAAATTCGAAATTATATATATATATATATATATACACACACAATACAAAAAACAATTTTACTATAAAAATAAAGGAAATAAAATTCGAAATTTATATATATATATATATATATATATATATATATATATATATATATATATATGATTTTGACATAGTTACATTAAAAAAGTGGAATGTAATATAATAAAAATTTTACATGATAGCAAAGCTGGAATAACAATATATCGGAAGCCTAAAAATTGTTTGTATATCAATAATAGTTTGAGATATTTCAAAAAAACCTGCAAAATTACCCTGTCGATTGGAAACGACTTGACACGCATACTTGTTAATGGAAAAAATATCATTTCCAATGATTTGAATCGTCTACTCGTGTGATACAGGAGTTTAGACTATTGTTATAAAATCACCATTGAATAATTACCAGATAGGATGATGATTATTGTAGTATTTTTTTGTCGAGGAATTAAAACAAATGTTATCATTTTATATTTTCCCTGAAATTTGTAAATTAAGAAGAATTCAAAGATATTCCGTCATTCATTTATAGTTAAATATTCGTCAACAAATTACCACAGATACTGAAGTAAATAAAATTTATTTTCACCTTTTTCTGTCACAGAAAAATCGTTTGTAGGTGGCTTCATTTTAGAAATTTTGTATGCAGACACCAGAAGTGGTGTCCATGAAAGTAGATATGGAATAAACGGTTTTAAGATAGCTTTTCTGTCTTGTTTGCAAGAGAGTGGATTTTTTTCTTTCAAATGCATTCACTTTTGTATTCTTTTCAAGGCTGATTCATTCATCTATTCTTCTTAAATGGCTTGTTTTATATTACTAAAATCTGTCCTTTTATTCTTTTATGTTAATTTGATTATATGCGATTAGAAATGGCAACGCCGATGCCATTTTCATTCAAACTATAAAATGAATTACTTGTTTTCATCACATATCCTTATTGAAGTGAGAAAACTGAAAAAAAAATTCAAAAAGGACAAAAGTTTTATAACAATAGAGCAAAGACGCATTAAAAAGCCAACCGTATATTCGTAGTTCGTATTTGATACAATTATACCAGTTGCATTCTCACACTTCTTGCTATTTTTTTGAGGTCTGCAAACAGAATAGAAGGAAAAGGTGCACTATCGCAAATTTCATATGCAAATTTAATAGTCATCTGATCATGAATGGTTTCTATGAATGGTTTCAAGGCTATATGCATATTGTGTATGTACTGCAAATAAACACTATTACTGAAAAAATATAAATGGCATTGGTGTTATAATAACTTGACAGTAATAAAAAATGCATATTTTTATATCATTTGATTGAATAGAAAATTTAAAATATGATTACAGTTTTATTTCAAAAATGTATTTCCAAATTTTATATATATATATATATATATATATATA
>JAOUZG010043946.1:1095738-1105948 GCA_026289955.1 Argiope argentata | reverse complement strand
TCTTTGTGCAATTTCATTTGAAACTGAGGAATTGATGGAATTATAAGCATTCAACCATTTTATAGAGCTTGTCCAAATGTCGATACAAATTTTACCTTATACAAAAAACCTTATACAAAATTGCATCCATATAACCTTTTTTTGAACTATCATCTTCTTATTATGTTGTTTGACTGTTGAAATAATGGCTATCGTTATTTTAATTTAGCCAAAATTTGATACAATACTACATTTTTGGTGAAAAGATCGCACACGAAATTTCATTACTCTAACTCTGATCTATTTATTCCATTTTCTCAGGAAAGTAAACAAAATTTCAAATAGATATGGGTTTTTTTTATTTTTTCATTTCAAGGAGACTTTTTTTCAGTAAATTATTAGGGATTCATTAAAAATTAGTTTTAATAAAATAAAGAGAGGACCTTAATTGGGAGGATGAATAGTTTCATCATCATAAATATCATCCATATGAAGTTATTCTAACAGATGAAGTCAAATGAGTTTTTTTCTCTTAATCAACCTTTATTTTTGTAATTTAAAATCCTGAACTTATTCTGTTTATCGGATTAAAGAATTTTTGAAATCTCTTTGAAAGCAAAGAGTAATATCTTTATTATAAAAAAGGTACTTCTCTGTTTAATCTATTTTTTTTCTCTTTGAATAAATACCGCTTCAATCTGAAAATAAAACTTCTTTCTTTATATAAAGGCTGATAAATTTATTTGCCTAAAATATCATTATGTTGATTTTGTACCAATAAAAAATATTCCGCTTAAAAATATTCCTACCAATGCATTTCAATCACAATACAAACTTTTGGGTGATATTGAAATATTTAAAGACGGACCGACCATAAAGATGGTTTTCAAATGTCTTGAAAGCTACTTTTTATTTACTACTTAATACTTTGAATAGTTAGAATTTGAAAATGAAAGATGAAGCTAAAAATCCATCCGAGTCACGTCTGGTTAATTTTTTGGAAAAAATATGAATGAAACGAAAGAAATGTTATTTTTGTTTTTAACAGTCTGATATTTAATTAATATATGGTTCTTATTTGGTTGGATCTTTTCAAATGGATTTTTAAGTAAACAGAATTAATTATATCTCAAAAACTACTGATATTTTTTGAAGTAAATTTGGTACCCAAGTAGAAAAAGGCATATTGGATCGAATTATTGAAAAAAACTCCATATACGTAATGGGACAATTCTGAGATATTAATTAACTATATTGTATTACTTGGTTAATTAGTTTTTCCATCTATATAAAACTGTCTTCAGAAATTTACATCGACATCGATTTTGCGAAGATATGAATTATAAATAATGTTACAGTCATATCTCATTTTTGTTGTTGACAATTACACTTTACGTAGATTAAATAAGGAATTTGTAAATAAAATTAATTGTTCAGATTTTAAAAAAAAATCTTAGTTTTCCACTTACAGAATTATGTTAATTTAAAATGACAATTCAAATATAGCAATTATTTGAAAAAAGTCTGATTAAACTAATTAATAAAAGCAGACAGAACACTTATAAAACACGATTATTATTGTTAAAAATTGGGACAAGTATAGAAAGTGGCATCATTAAAAATATTTTAGAAAGTAACGACTGAGAGTTTTAAAATGAATAGACATAAATCCCAGACGCACCAGGGAATTTTAATGAGCTTAATCTGTCACAAAATAGCAAGTTTCAATAAATCGTTTAAAAATTTATCTGATTAAAAGTTATTATTAAATCAATAATACTCTTTAAAAATTTAATTTTCCAGTTTAATCGTTTAAAAGCTTTCGTTAAAATAACATCATTATTAAAATATTGTTTAATATATTTTTAAAACATTCTTTAATAGTTTTTAAACAGGGAAAACAACAACAACCCCGGTATTATTACTTTTCTGACAAGGAAAGGATGAAACCATAAGACTTACAAATGAACGAAATCTGTGAATATGAAAGGAATGTTTTATGCAAAGTTTCTTATTTTTTTCATTATACATAGTTGAAGTTTTTGATGATTTTTGAGCAAACCATATAGATGTCCATGCGAATGTACCTCAAGCGAAATTAGTTAAAAAAATATTTGTAATTGTTAAAATATTGTTTAATATGTTTTAAAAACATTCCTTAATAGTTTTAAAAGTGAAAAAATAAACCCGGTATTATTACTTTTCTGACAAGGTAAGCATGAAACCGTAAGACTTATAAATGAATAAAATCTATGATTATGAAAGGAACGTGGAAAGGAATGTTTATGCGAAGTTTATTGTTTTTTTTTCATTATACACAGTTGAAGTTTTTGCTGATTTTTTAGCAAACCCTATAGATGACCATTCGAATGTACCTCAAATGCTTGGAGAGATAGGGAGAATAAAAAAAATTACTCTTGGCATAATAACCTTTGATCTCAACCGTCACTGGTTGTTCAACCAGACCACATCTAATCTGACATCCTCTGAAACCTGATCGGTCATCACCTAAGCTCCCGGGAATTTGTATTTTACTTCGGGAATGGTAATTTGATGATTATGTTATCACCTCTCCACGTGACCTTTGAAGGAAATATCTCTTTAGATGTAGGTTTCCTGAGTTAAATCAATTTTAGTGGTCACCTAAAGAATGGACAGAACAAAGTTTTTGAGGTCAGGTTTCACATTTAGTTACATATTGGGTAAGTTACTGCGGACTGGTTGATTTAGTCAACTTTATAGAATATAAAAATAGTATCAATTTTTTTAATAAAAACATACTCAAAATCTTAAATAAAACAGTTCGTATACAACAATGTTTAGGAGAAAAAGTTGAAATATTTATAACTTAATAGATACTAATAACAAAGGTTAAGGGTCCTCACAAATAAAATCAGCAGTTTACTGGTAACATCTTATAGCAAAACGATCGAAAAATAACAGTTGGAAACTTTAACATTAGCACTAGGCTGAATGTCAATAAACACACAAATAAACGCTTTTTAAAAAAGAAATACAAATGAAATCTATCTGTATCAGTAAAAACAAGAACTCATTAATAGCTCATTCGTCATAAAAAATTTCAATTGAATAAATATTTCTTCAAAAAAATAATTCATAAAATACTCTGAATCTTAACGGAATTCCTAGTGAAAATTCCGTGACAGTTAATTAAATATTTAATCATTAATTAAAATCTGTTCTTCCATAAACAATAAAAGTATTTTTTTTTCTTTCGAGATGTCATTCCTACTGAGCAAACATATTATAAATATTTTAAATCATTTTATTTGTTTGTCTCCGAATCAGTACCTGCAATGCCTTATTAAATTTTATATCTTTGTTGAAAAAAATAAATTATGGAGAAAAAAAGTAACTTTCGATCGCTTTGAAAGATTGATGCATTCGTTAAATTCCCATGTTAATTAAAAAAGTTTCAGTAAATGAAAATATTTTAATTATGCATAGCAATAAATATTAATTACCCTAAATATGAATTATTATTGAATGAAATTAAATACCATAAAAAGATAATTAAATTTACATAATTGTACTGTCAAATTTTTAGCTATCCGAAATTTTCACTTGATGAAAATATTTTCATGCAATTCGTTGATAAAAAAAATTAAAAGTTGGACAATAGACACGATACTTTCACAAACAGCTTTCTGATGTTTTATTATTGTGATCAAAATTTTAAAGCTAATGTTAACTGTGACTGCGCAATCAAGCGCCAAATATAACTTTAAAAACTGAAAGAGACTTAATAAATGCTTTTATTTTACTTCAGAACATTACTCAAGAGAAAAAATACTACCCTAAGATTAAAAATCAGAAAGAAAAAGCATTAATTAACGAAAAACAAAAAAACCCTTTTAAATACGTTTTTCTGAATTTTTCATAAAGCATTTTAAGCCAAATCATTCAATGATTCCCAGAGCAATATTATTTCTAGCTATTTTTTTTCTCAAAAGTATCGATCTCACAGTGAGGATTTTGAATATGAAAGATGTCGCACAAAAATAGTGCAGCTTAAGAAGAATGAACGTGGATGTCATAAAGAGCTTTGAAATTATGATTTTATTTTGAAGTAGTAATAATTAATGTTCTATTATTGACTTTATTTCCAATATAACGGTTTATAACAGCTCTCTAAAGTTTAATAAGAGAAAAATTTAACTTGATTCTAAATTTATCAAAGAAAAGGATTATTTTTTAATTATAATAATTTCAAAACTAAAACTTTTTATTATCTCTTAAACGAGGGATAGAGGGCATATTATAATAGTTAAAAAATTCGAACTCGAAATTTTGACGAATCTCCACATTTTAGACTTCCCTGAGTTTAAAGGACATATTTTTGAAATTAAGACTGTCTGTACGTGAACACGATAACTACAAAAAAAAACAGTTTTGAGGTAGGCATTAGCTAGAATTTAGTACATAATTTCTATACCAAATTTAAAATTTTTTACTACGTCTTGGTGAATGTCATGTAGAGGAAATCTATTTTCCTCCTAGCCGAACACAAGCTAACATGATTATGAAACGTAGTGATCTAGATGTATAATATTTGATAAATAAATTTAACATCCAAAATATAGATACATAACAGATTTAGAATCAGATCTGTAAAAGGATTGATTTTCTATTGGCCTGTACTTTCACAAACGTATAAACACGATCTCAAAAAGATTTAAAAAATAGGAAATCTTGTCTGCAATATTGTGACTACAATTGTAGTTCTGCTTCAGATTTAGTTTCAATTTCAAGTAAACAATGCACCTAAAACACAAAGTCGCTTTTCAATTACCTATTGCTAAAAGCTAGGGATCAGTAGTCAAAGAAGCTCTTCAACGATCTATGATAGACTCACTAAAAATACTAAAATCACGTCAAGAATCAATATTTCGTATTTATTTTGTCAATGCTTTGCAAGGTATTCGCAGCGTTAGTATTCACAATCTTATTTCCCAATTTTATTCACAATTACCCAAGGTATTCACAATTTTATAAGGTGGGAGGGGACAACATCTGAAATAGGGAGATTGCAAGAGAATTTTGGGGAGATTGCTTCCTCTGGTTTGTAATAGTCTGAAAGTTTGATGTCATATCAAAATTATCTCACTCCATTCTCAAAATCTGATAATAAATTCACTAAAAAGATAATAGATTTGTCAAGAAAAATCTATTCTAGTTAAATTTAAAATGCAAGATTTTTAATCTATCATTTTATGATATATTTTTTTTTCAAAAACTATTATTAAGCGCTATAAATAGCCCTTTATTAAATATATTTTACATTATTTTGAAGCAATCAAAGATTTGAATGAATAACTTTACTAAAAATTTAAATTTTTTAGGATTGGAAACATATAAGTGCAAAGACATGGATCAAATTTTCAAGATAGATTGCCTTTGTAGCTGACAGAGCAACGACTACCATACTGATTTTAAAAAGGAATTTCAATAATTTTATAAAAATATAAAAATAGGTTTATTTAATATGAATAAATGACTTCCATAAATTGTTAGATTTATGTAAATTAGTTTAATATAACTATACAAAAAGAAACAGAAACTGCGTGTATTCAAAATTCTGAAGAAGCCATTATGTATATAATTTTTAATGGTATTGTTGGTCTGTACAAGTTTACCTGATAAATTATAATATCCAGTTATAATTATATGTTGTCTTCTGATAAGTTACTAATAATTTTGAATAATAATTAGACGAAAATAATTATATCAAAAATTCATTCTTCTAGATTTTGTGGATGCTTGTTCTAACGAAGCCTACAAACCATTGATTTTTGATTTTCAGTTTATTTTGAAACATTCAGATTCACTGAATATGAATTTGTATTTGTATTTGTTTTTTTTTAAACCATTATTTTTGCCAAATATAATGTTTTAATTTACCATTTTCTGGAAACAGTTTTTTAAAGTTTAAATATACGCTAGGATCTTTCTCTGAAGGTACGTCTAAAAAAGTGATGATTTTATAAAAGGAAAATTTAAATTTATTGCAAAATGGTTAAAAAGAATTTTGTAAATTATTATGTAAACAAGTTTTTTTCTGAAATTCTATTAAGTAATCATATAACTGATTATATCAATATACAAACAAATTCACATTGTTTAAATCTACGAAAAAGAATATCTTTAAGAATATAACACTGAACTTTCATTAGAAAACTACCATTATTTTGTTTCATATGAAGTTTTATCTTTAAAACTGCATATGATTCAGAATACCTATGAATGTATTTCTTAAATGTTTTTAGAATCAACATATTCATTTATGTGTTTCTCTATGGAAGTTTGATATTAAAATTTTGAAAAAAAAAATTTCCACATAAGTTTCCTTCTACGCACTTGCACTAGAAAGTCAAGAAAGGACATTGCCAGGATTTCCAGCCCCGGCCTCAGCGGCAACGAGCATGTAAATTCCCTTTTCTGCCAGGAGCTTTAAGGGAGGAAGGAATGATGCTATTTTCCTCCTCCTGAGGAGGGTCGTACTATATGGAGTGCATTACTACCGAAAAAGATCGTAGATAGGATCGCGTCATGGTTTTGCAACTGAAATGAGCCTCCAGTAGTGAATATAACAAAAGCAATCTTTTTCTTCTTTTTTTTATATTTATAAACAGACGCATGAAGATGTCAACAGGGCTATTGCAATAAAAAATACTATAACTAATACAATAAAAGCTGAAGCATTTTAATAAATGTTATTTTAATCTTTTATAATAAAGAATAAAATCGCATTGGTTGGTTAGAATTTATTGGCTCAAGAAATAGAATTAAAAAGCCAAGAAACATTTAAATAAAAGAAAATAGAAGACATGAATTCATTTCTATTATTTTTCTTGGAATTATTCCAATAGAGGCTATGCTACCCAAGTGGGGGTTAATTTAAACTGGCATCCATCTATGTTGCTGCGTTTTTGATTTATTGTATTTATCGGTCTGTTTTGAAAATGTTTAATAGCTGGAGATGAATTGAAAAATCAGAATACTTTCTACTACTTAAAATTTTTTGATGAAGGAAAATTTATGTAACAACTCCTCTAATAATTTCACTCTTTAACTTCATTTTTCCTCCATTCGCCCCCATCCCTTACCTTCATGAAAATTTGGCGAACTTTAGCGTCGAAAAAAAGACAAAATCTAAATCAACCCATGAGTCTGGAAGTGTATTAACACCCATATCAAATGTTGGTACAAAAATGATTGCAAGAACCTTCGAGTGTCACGAGCCACAAATCTAAGCCAATTCATGAGTCTGTAAGTTTTGACCAATTTTATTATCACCCATATCAAAGGTTGGAACAAAATTGATTGCAAGAACTTTCGAGGGTCACCATATCACGAGCCATTACTTATTGCTAAACTCTTGGACTTTCTAGATAAAAAAAAGCGGAGAATTTTACAGTATTGACTTTTTCCGCTCCGGAAAGAATTATATTTCGACATTATCTGTATAATTAGTCATGTGAATATAAGAATACATTTTTTTAAAAAAATCTACGTAAACTAAAAAATAAAATTTTTAGAATTCAACTCAGAAGGACCTTATAAAAGCTAAGTGCTAATAACAAGAAACGTTCAATTTAGTATTTTGGCCAATAATACAGAAATTTGAAATTCAATTGCAATTTCAAGATTTTATATAAGACTAGCTTTTACCCATGACTTCATACACGTGAAAATTTGTATGAATAAGAACTGGCGTTCGGATCACAACGTAAAATATCAACAAATTTTATAATTATGGTGCTGTTGAAAACAATTTTTGCTAAAAAAAAATAGTTTTTTGCCAAATTTTAGCGAAAGGGCCGAAAATAGCGCGAAAGGAAGCAATAATCTATTTGTAAGGTTTCTATGAACACTGCAGCAAATAAATGGAAATATAGAGGGAAAAAAATCAATAAATACAGAATTATGAAATGTACGCAGAAAAATTATTCGGAAATAAGAAAAGTAGGCAAAAGGAATACGTATAGCAAGAAAAAAAAATCAAGGGAAATGAACAGGAAAGATCACATTTTAATAACATAAAAAAAGGAAGGTAGAAAAAGCGCTACCAAGAATTACCAATCTTGCAAAGCTCCAAATGGTTGCATATCAAAGCTTAGCCCTGTAAGGAAGTCGCCACATTGTCTCCTGCTGGAAGAGACACATTATCGAACAATGATACTCCTATCCAGCGGTGAGGCTAGTCAGCCTTTGTTGCCCATTGTGTTTCTCCCGTTCTTAGAATTTGAGAAGGACAGATAAGGGATCACACATGTTTTCGGCTCATTAAAGCAGTGAACCGGGTCGAAATACCAGACGGGACTAATTCGTCTGTGGACTACCCCACCTGGGAAGGGGTCCAATAACGAACAGATGTGGTTTACGACCATTGAAGAAATTAGTGTTTCCTGGAACCCATTAAAGAAAGAATCCAGGTGCAATCTAAAGGGTGGATGTCTCAGAAATCTTCCCACGACATGGTGGCGCGACTGGGGAGGAGAATGATTGGGCAACCGGCATCTCCAGCGCGCCAATATCAGCCTGAGAGGTGGAGCTTCGCGACGGTTAAAAAGGGATTCGAGAAGCCGATCAAGAGGGAAGGAAAGAGAAGGAGAGAGAGAAGGAGGAACAAGCTGAGCCGGAGGACGAGACGAGCTGTGAGGAGTGCTGAAGTGAAGAGATACCACGTGATCTCGAGGTTGTTAAAAAGATCTACCGGAAGCGATCCGTAGATCTCTGGAGCTACAGGCAGTAGCCGAATACGCAGACAGCTTGAGTTTTCCCGGCCTAGTTGTCGAATAGACAATCCATTGTAAATATTCCTGTATCTAACCTAGATGACGTGTTTTTTGTGTGTAAAGCTATAAATAAAGCCTCTGTGTATAATACGCTACCATTTCATTTGACCCTCCCGTGTTCAAGTCGTTACAGCCCACACAATTATCCTAAAGCAATTTATTTACATTGTGTACTTGAAATAAATCAAAATAACAAACCGATTATTAAAAATAGTTTTTATAATAGCCTGGGCAAAACAAAATCAAGTAAAAAAAAACGTTGACAATGTGCGAATTTTCAACACCAATTGTAGCAACGCAAATGCCTACATTTTCTACGCCAGATGGGGTAATGCAATTCAGTTTAGGAATTTTTAATTTCTTTTATTCTATTTTATTCTAATTCAAAAGTACTTCAAAATGAATACGAAATATCGATTAGTTATTTTTTAATTTTAAATTCATCAAAAAATAAACTGAATCGTTTGAAATAACCAGTCGAAAGTATGGTAAGCCTAACCTCATTAGCATGGGGAAAAATAAAATGAATTCTTACTCATTTGGTGGCGGAGAAATAAAGATTTTTGGCGAGATAGTTAGATTTTAATTCATAAAAAATTAACCACTCAATTAACCGAAATAAATAGTAACCTATGTTCTGTTATAGACTATAATCTATCTCAGTCCTAAATTTAATCCAATTTCATTTAGTCGTTCTGGCGTAATTGACGAATAACCATCCATCCAAACTTTCCCGTTTAATAGTAGTTTAGATGACTCCCAAAGCATAGGATCAAATTTTTTTTAATTCATTATTCATCAGAGCATTTATTGACCCAAATTACATAAAATGTACTTCTTTATTTCATTTAGACCATTTTAACTGTAGTACTAATCAGTATTTATGCCTATTACTAAAGATTTACAAATTGGCCGTTGAGTCTGGATTTGAATGGTTATCCTGCATGAATTAAATCATGGTCGCTTTCATGAAAAGGATTTATTGAATTAAAAATATAGATGCTGTAAACTATTACAGAAAACTTTTATCTCACGTTTAGTTTTTTAGAAAATATTTTTATTTATTTCATTTCATAGAATCACGTGCTGAAAATTACATTTTTCTGGATTTAATTTGTAGTTATAACTAATTTATTTTTTCCTCAGAGTTTTTGTCAACGTGATGGCAGCACACTGATAAAAGATAATTTTTTGACATGCCAGTACGATTTAAATTATTTCTCACGAAACAAATTGTTGAAAATATGGTTAAAATTTTTATTTAAAAATTTATTATAAATAATTTAATTTGTAAGTAAAAAATTATATAATTAAAAAGATAATTTTAATTTGATATAAATATAATTTGTGAACACACATGAAAAATTTCATGAAAATCAGTCCTGCTTTTTAGGAGGAGTTCAGTCACAGGC
>JAOUZG010043946.1:1084657-1095728 GCA_026289955.1 Argiope argentata | reverse complement strand
CTGGACAATAAATAATAGTTCTTTATTAGAGTTTACAATGTATTATTTGTTCAACAATCCCCATTGGACTTAATTGATCTTCAAATTCATTGAAGAATATTTAAGTTACTGGAGAAAGATTCTATGAATATTTTTCGATAGCACAACACTCCTATTTGGAATTATTTTTTCGTTTTGAAAATTAAATTCATTCAACTATCAGTATACTGGCAGATCTGTATACGAGTTATGGTATTTAAAATTTGGAAAGCATTCAGATTTGCATGACATGAAAATCCTGATAATTCCATGTTAAAAAATACATCATTTTTTCTAGGATATTAAAAGTTAATAATGGGAAAAAAGATTTGAAGGCCTTTATCAGCCATTCAGAAAAATAGAAGAAAAAAAATTTAAAACCACACCTTGTATTCAAACCGACGAAATCGTGACTAGTTTTGTTCAATGACGTCCGTTTGTGACGTATTAAATAACAATCATATGTTATATGCAATCGCAGTCCAGAGATTGTTAACCATTACATCACGAAATAGGAAAAAACCCACTTTGTTAATAAAATAAAAAAAACATTTACCTTTAGCAAGTTAAATGAAATTCTCGTGACATGTTATAAAAATAAAACTGATCCAAACCTATTAAATTTGTATTAAATTTTTTTTGATTAATAGGAATTAAACTTGACAGAAAGTTTCATAGAATAGCGAGTTATCTTTCAAATATAAAAAAAATATCCCCATCGTTTGGAGATAAATTTAATACATAAGAAATATTATTTACTTGCCAATGATGATGGTTTTCTATCCATTAGTACATTTTAATAACATCCATACTTATATTGGTATCCCAAATTGCATTTTGTCATATAATATGTATTATTCAAAACGCATAATAAAGCGAGGACAATCAACGGTCCCGCAATGGACGGAACGAAGGCATTTTCATTAAATGAAAAATAAGCGGGAGATGAATGAAAAATGAACATTCGTCTTTTCCTCAAGCTTCGACAATAAAACAGGCTTCTTAATTGGTTTCGCCGTACAGTGTACAAGGTTTGTTTTGCTGCGTTTCCAAGGGCCAATTGTATCCAAAGTTTCATATGTCTTTGATGTCCAAATTACACACCAGATGTCACTTCTCTAGATTGTAACGTTTTTGAAATACTGCTTTCCCAGGCAGAAGGATTTTATCGATATTTGATAGAAATATGCAATTTTGATGCGAAAGCTTTGAATCAAATTATAGTATCTCTCACACTGAGTTATCAAAATTACAAATGAACCGACCAATAGACAGTTGTAAAATGTTTTATCAAGGCTTTGGGGAGACAAAAATGTGAGGATTCATAAAAATTTCTAGGTTGAATCTTTTTCACAATTATAAAACATAAGAAAATAAAATCAAATTTGCAAGTAACTCCAGACATCAAAGATATTTCTTTATTTATTGGGGAAATAATAGGCTTTCAAATATTCAAATTTGTCTGATTAATTGTTGAATACGAATGATCCTAAAATATCAAATAATTTGCTGCTCAACAATTTATTTAATGTTTACATCCTTTTATGTATGTAATGTGTACATCCGTTTTGAAGTTACACTATAACTCTTTATCGATGGTTAATTTATCGGAATAGTAATTAGATAACGATGGAGCTATCCAACACGACAATATACTCTCATTTTCTTTGTTAACCCTTTCTAGGAGAATGGGAAGTATCTTTCCCACCAAATTATTAATTTTTGTATGAAGTTATGTAAGTTGACATAAGTTCGGACAAGTTTTTCATGAAGAAAGAAAGAACCTTCAGTCTCTTATCTCAGATAAAATGGTGTATTACGATTTATAACTTAATTATTGATTAATCAAATTAAATTTATCTAATGAGCTAAATGAATAGTTTTTTTTAAAATCAATTTTGAATCCTGAAAATATTTTAATATACCATAACTAAAAAAAAGGTTAACAAATACATGGACATGCTGTCAGAAATGGCATTAATCGATTTTTGCGTTTCAAAATTTTGACAAATGTCTATATTTCACATATTTCCGAGTGCGAAAAACATATTTTATTAGTTATGCATGGCTGTCATTCAGTGAGCCATGAGTGAGCCGAATGGTATATTAAATTAACCCCAAAATTGTAGATTTCAATCAAATTTTGAACGACATTCAATCAGAGGAAGTGTATTTGTCTGATTGTGCAAATACGTCAGCTCGAAGACTTCAAAATGTAAGGAGTAAGATAAATAAAATTCGATAAACAGATTTAGAATCTAAAATGTAGAACTGTATCAATTTTGGAAGCGAATCCATCTAGTGGCTGACTGTCGATCGATCCGTACTCTTCTATACGTGTAAACCCAATGATTTAAAAAGGAAACACAGATAAATAAAATTCGGTATGCAATTTCAGTATCTGAAGTTTAGTAGAATCTTTTCACATTTTAAATCAAATCTGTCAAATAATTGAGCGTCTGTCAGTCTGTATTTTCACATAAATGTAGGAATAATAATTCGAAAATGGAATAACATTAATAAATGAAATTCGGTATGTGGTATTTTGACTACAATTTTAGCTTTCTGAAAGATTTGGTTCGAGTCGTCCAGGTAAAAGGCGACCAAAAGACATAATTTATTTTCTGTTACTTATGTATTAATAGTATGCCATAGATTAATCACTAAAATCACTGAATCGTCCAGGTGAAAGGCGTCCAAAAGAAAATTTATTTTCTGTTACTTATGTATTAACAGTTTGCCAGAGATTA
Source organism: Argiope argentata (assembly GCA_026289955.1). NCBI lineage: Eukaryota > Metazoa > Arthropoda > Arachnida > Araneae > Araneidae > Argiope > Argiope argentata. Next base: position 1,092,960 of record JAOUZG010043946.1, on the reverse strand, counting down.
ATCACTAAAATCACTGAATCGTCCAGGTAAAAAGCGTTCAAAAGATAAAATTAATTTTCTGTTACTTATGTATTAACAGTATGCCAGAGATTAAGCACTAAAGTTCGCAAGTTAAATTCAGTAAACACATTAGATTCAAGTCAAAGTTAAATATGTTGTAAGTATTGTTCGCCAATGCCACATAAGTAATGCACAAATATCGCTTTTTTTATCATTAGAAGCCCAACTTTCATGAAAAATAAAATTCTGAGTGCTCATGGCCTTCACGATCTTGCCCAAGACTTGAGACACACAGAAAAAGTTTGGGGATGCCATTTTCCCCTCCCCCCAGGTTTAATAAATATAAAGCCACAAGAATTGCTTTTGTTGGTATAGTTGTCCCGATGGATTCCTTCAAAATTTTAAATTTCAGTTACATTTACATTCCGCTTTGATACAATACTAAAATTATTTTCAGGCAGATCTCGTAATTTTAAAGCACAATGAGATGACAGACACCCGAGTGGCGCTGATTTCACCTGAGTACTCTCTATCCAACGTGGTCAAATTCACTCCTGTTATTATGGCACAAAAGTTTAAAATGACTCATGTCTCGTCCCCCGTTGTTTGACCATCAATCGAAATTTCGTGTTTCATCATAAAATAAGTCTCATATTCCTTTAAAAGGAAAATTAAATATATCTAAGTCAAAACCAAATAAACAAAAAATAAAAAAAATGTAAGTCAGTTACTACTAAGGTGAACAAAGAATTTTTTTTATTTTAGTTACTTTTTATAAAATAATTGCAATTGTTGTTCTCTTGTGCCACTTTACAATGGAAGGAGAGGAGCAATAGCTTCTTAGGGTAAACCATAGAACAGACTCTCCGATCCGCCTCGAAAGCAAATGGATTAATCATAGGGACTGAATGACGTCGCAACAGCAATTAGTGAGAACTGTGATTGAGTCCTAATTGCCATCACTGCCCATGGTACAAGCCTCCCCGTAGGAAGTACATCCCGTCATCGATGGGAGGAGCCTAACCCCATCCTATTAGTATACCCACCGGGTTGGCGAGATCCAACCACCAGACCGGAAACATCTCATCCCCAATTACGAGGTGCCTCCCGGGGGGGGAGCTTCTGAGGGTATGGAGCCCTGAGCACCTGAAAGCAGAAGTGTGATTTCTAGCTTACATGTATCACAAACATTTTTTGAGGGACAGACTTTATTCATTCACAGATAGTAGTTTAGATCTGGAATAGAGAACGATCACCTCTGACTCAGTACCCCCCAGCGGTATTACTATCGACAAGAAGTACTTTGTGACCACGGCAGATTTAGCATTTGCCACACACAGTCTTCGGCCGGCGGGTTCGAACTCTCAGCACAAGGGATACACACCCAACGTCCTACCAACTAATAATAATTATGCTTACTATAAATAACTAATCAAAAAATTATACTAGTGTTGAATTTGCAACATCACTTGAGGATTCACAGCCAAATGAGTCAACGCAAAATCCACTAATTTTCTACGCCAATTGGGTTAACGTAATATAGATTAGAATTTTTTTTAATTCCTTTATTCTGCATTATTTTAATTTTAAAGTACTTCAAAATGAATCTGAAAATTTATTAATTGATGTATAATTTTAAATACATCAAACCTTAAGAAAATAAACAGAATCATTTGAAATAATCGAACGAATACATGCTAAGTCAACTCATCGGTGTTGGTGAAAAAAACTGCTTTCGTTGCTTATTTGACGATGGGGAAATAAAGATTTTTGGCGTAAAAGTTAGTTTTTAATTAATAAAAAATTAATGAATTAATATTTGAAAAATCTGTATTAATATAAAATATTATCCACTACAAGTTTTAAAAAATTTACTTGAACTTGATTGGAGGAATAAAAAGCATTTTATTACTGTTAGAACATTTGAACAAGATTATTAAATATATATATATATATATATATATATATATATATATATATATATAGGGAGAGTATGAGCTAAAAGTAAGAACTGAAAAATAGCACTTAATAAGATGGTATAATCCACTAAACACAAAACACTACTTTCAAGTGGGGTTATTTATAATGTAATTGTGATCTGAAACTCGAAATATACAAAATAAATGTTTTGAAAAGAGGACTATTGTCCAAAATAAAATTTTATAATTCTATTCACATTTTCCCACAATATTTGTTGAAAACAGGTAAAATTACTAAATTTTAAAATTAAAAATCTGTTTATTTTACCTTTTTATAAGAAACACAGCGAGTTTCAGGTTAAAGAGCAAAATAAGTAAAATTACACTGTCGAATACAAAATTAGAAGAAACGGTCATGTGTTGACATACATGAAATAAAATGAACGCCGATACGCACGAGATTTCTCTGGATATTTGGGTTATACTTCATAGTCACATGCACCTACGAAATGCTATGAATTTATATGTGCATTAGTTGACACTGCGGAAAGGATTTTCACACATTAGTAGAGTCATTGAAATCTTTTGTACGAAGACAACGGATAATGAAAAAAAAAATATTCAGTCTGAAACAATTTATAAATCAGATTTTATTTATTTCCCTTTAATTGATGAGTTGAGATACTTCTGAATATTTATTTTACTTGAGAGATTTCAAATGTACTTTCTTAAATAGGAGTGACATTCAACCATAGAAAGCACTTATTATAATTCTTACTTTTTTGTTATTGCCCTTTGATGAATTCACACAAAAACCCACGCAAAAAGATTCAGAGCAATTATTTTGCAACAATCGCAAGTTCTTTGTTCTTTGAAAAATAAATATCTTGGAAAACAAGGAGAAAATTGAAAAGTCATAAAATATTGGGCAGATACATTATTTTGGGAGACATAAAAAATTTGATTTTTAAATACTAATTTATATTTGAATTCTTAAAATGCAATGCGAACTTTAAAACATTACTCAGTGAAACAATCCAATTAAAATTGATTTCTTTTTCCTAAAATAATAATTTCTGAAATGTTGAAATTTAGAAATAAGATTAATATCCACAAATAATTCTGATATTTTACCCATAAATATTAAACATTATTTTCAGACCTTGTTAGAAAGAACTGGATAGATTTAAAAAAAATTATTGTTAAAACTTTTGAACAGTTACAAATTCTTTTATGTAGCATAACTGAACCTTATTATATCGAATTTTAAAATTCCCGTGAAAGCCATATAGAATTTCCTTGGGTTTTTTTTGTATTTAATTTTTGAAATTGTCCCCTCGGCAGTTAATGAAACTAGGGATTTAAATTTATTTCAAATTCATTTTTTTCATATGAGGAACTAACATAATACCTTTTAGATCACGCTTCAATCAACGTGTTTTTGCCCGGAAATTACCTCGAATACAGATTCAGTAATGTTTCTGATCTAAAAGGGAAAAACTTTTAATTATTTTCCCTGAAAATAATAAGGATAGTGCTTCATTACAGTAAAGTTTCGTGTTTATATAACCAATGATTTCAAGTAAATGCTGAAAAGACTGATAAATTGTAAACAATGGCGATTATATTTTAATGAGGATATTCTCAAATTTACTATTATATCATTACACTTCATGATATGATGACGTTTTCTCGTAGATCAACCAAAATCATTCTACGAAACAGCAAAATTGTTAAAGGTTAAAATCTTCATTTCTCCGTAAACGGACGAGTTTGGTTTTGATGAGAAAAAAAAATTAGCTGCAATACTAATAAGACAACCTTTGAAATCCAATATTTTCTCCTACGAGTTATTAAAATTTTTTCGGCATCAATGTATTCAGATTTCAAAAATTCAATCCAGCAAAATTGGTTCGTGGGAAGTTATTACTTCCATCTCCGCATTTCCTTTCTCCTTCTGCATCTTTCTCCTCCTACTTCTGCTTTCCATATACATTCCCTCTTTCTATTGTATAATCGTGGGCGTAACGGCGAATCTAAAGGCTAAAGAAGAATGAAAAGCAACATCATCAGAGTTCAAAAAATAGAACTGATTCTTATATTTCATGATGTGAAACAAACGGAAAAAATATTTTCTCTTTTTCCATTCAAAGTATTTCTTTTAACCTTTATGGTTCTTTAGATTTTTTCGCCCCGTTTTGAAACTACTCTATGACTATATAGTGAACGAATTTGTAATTTTGAACAGTAATCATTACGAAAGACGAGTTGATACTTGAATTAATACATATTTTTCCAAACTTCCTTTTCATATCACAGAGAAAACATTTGACGGAAGTTGCTAGATTTAATGTGCTATAAATTCCCATTAAAAGCAAATTTTGGTAAAATTGCAGTTAGAATCTGGAAATCCATGATCTCTAAGATGTGGCACCATTATTTTTGTTTTCTTTTCCTTAGGCATAATGAATTACATTCCAAAGGTCTATTTGTTAGAAAGTATTCAGAAGGAAGAGCTGTTAAGGTGGAGGGGTTTTGAGTGGCTATAGAGGGATGTATGTATTTTTAAGTATGTCTAACCGTTTCTACGGAAACAAGTAAAAGTATAAAAAGAAAATGCGTGATAATATCAACAAAATCTTGGATATTTAACATTTATTTTCATCTTTTATTCATTGTCCAATTTGTAATTATTGATATATAATAGTTTATCTGAAATAAGAAAAACTGAAAAAACCCAATCGAAGTGTTCTCCCCCAATTTTTCTGTTATGCTGTCTAACAATTGTTACGAAATATATCTTTTTCGCGCAAATTTGGCATTTTTATGAGCTTATCGCACAAATATCTCTTTTCGACGCCTTTTGCCGCCAGATGGTGGCTAAAATTTAACACAAGACTGCAGATGTTGTCAAAAGATCACATACCGAATTTCTTTGATTTCATTCGTTCTGATTATGAATTATGCGTTTACATACATTCGAAACAGCAGACGGACAAACGGTCAATCCTTTCACAAATTTGATTCAAAATTTGATGAGAATCTACATTTTTGACACTAAATCTATGTAACAAATATTATCTATTCAATTCTGTATGGTTTGAAGTTATCGATTTCACACGCATTTGAATAGCCAGCCAACCAGAATTTCTATGTATGGATTTCACTCAAAATTTCATAATCCATAAACTTAAATCCATATACTAAATTTGCTTTGTCTAGCTCCGAGCGTTTTTGGAGTTAACAAGTTCTGACAGACTGACTAACATAAAGCCAAATTTAGATTTTTAAATTCAGGACTCTGAAAATTGAAGATGCATCAAAATTTTGAGTTCAAAATTTTTGACTATTACAATATTTTCTTTATATTTCGCATACAAGGAATAAATGAAAGGAAGCAACGAAAAGACAAGGAGAAAATTTTTAATTCTGAATTGCTCAGTAATGTATCTTTGCATTACTTTGAAATTATCCTTTACAAAATTTTATAAGAATTTATATTCTTGTTTATTTTGTTCTTCTAGTAGAAGAGTTTCAAGATAAAGAAATTTATGGAGTTTAATTTAAATGCAACTTTAAAATAATTTTTTTAAATATCACTTTGCTTATTTATATCGAATTACATAACTGCTGTTAAAAATGTCATCGTGTATGATTATTACTGCACGCACAGTTGTAATTAATACTTTCTCAATCCTTTCTCTCGAGTTACTTAGCAAGTATTAAAGACGAAATGCAAGCATATTTTCAAAAAACAATTTTGCATGAATACCTCAATTTCATCATATGTAATATAATTAATTTACCAATAATTGCTGAAGACAGAAAGATTATATTTTAAAGCAGGGATAAATTTTTTTAAAAAACAAGCGAAATTTGTTCTTCATTTTTCTATTGATATTTCTATAATAAAAGCGATTGATCTATGAAAAGCTCTTTTGGAGTAGTTCGGAAAAGAGATTAATTGATTTTTGTAAATGTATTTAGATTTATATTTTAGAATTAACTTTGATTTCCTCAATTGAGAACCTTTACATCCATATTGTTGCTAAGTATCGTTCTAAGTTAAACAGAAAACTCAGCATTTTCTTAATTTTTTTGTATATTTACCTACAGATAAAACAATTAGGAACAATAAATAAAAATTTTATTTAAAATTATTTGTAAGACAGATAGAACCTTTGACATAAGCATCTAAAGAAGATTTCAAAACTATTCATAAAATTTTGATACCATTCTTCCCTTTTAGAAAAAAGGACCAAATAGAAATACGATGTCAGATATTTAATTATAAACAGAGTTGCGGTCATTTGATTTTTTTGAAGTGTCCATCCGTCTTTTTAACTTTCTCGAATTTTCATTTCATTGAAAGATAAAAACGGGATTTAAGCTATAATCATAGCGATAGTGAATTAAGCGCAGACACGCATGGGAGATCTGCTTGACCCCACCTTTTCTATTTCGATAAAAATTTGGGGGAATTTTTCAAAACCTGCAATTGCTATTTCCTGTCCCTTCATGGGTGGTTTAAAATGAATTAGTTAGAACAAAAGATAAAAGAAAAAATGAGGTTGCTGATGTTTTCCCCACGGTTATGAGGTCACCTTTTTCCCGTTCCTTACCAAGCTGTTCAGATAACTTTAAAGTTATGTTTATTGTAAAGTATATAAATAAATAAAGAAAGAAAGGTGTCACATACTTGTAAAATATTAATTTTAAACTCAAATTTAAACATTTAAATGTAACCATGTTTTACATGTAAATTATTGTTATTATTATTATTATTACTTATGATAAATTTTAAGTGAATGGAATGTGTAGAGAAGAAAAAAAATATTTAAAATGTTTGGTGAGATCGAATAAGTGCAAGTAAACTTTTTCAATTTTTCATAAAGAAATGAGATTTCCACTTATTTAAATGCTCGAAATGTTTTTTTTATTTAGTCATTTCTTTTTACTTTTTAATGAAAATATAATAATTGATAAACAAGCTGAAACTCACATTTTTGAAAGAAACTTCATATTTTGGATCTTTTTCAGTTCCAGAACCACATTTCTAGAATTTTGGCTACCTATTTATCCTTAAACTTTATTTATTTGCAGATTTTCATGGTTGTAGCTAATGCGATGAAATTTAGTTTGTGATTTTTATACCAAATTTGTATATGTCTATCAAATTTCCAGCGAACTCATTCACAAAAAGTTTATCTCTCTTTTTCAGTACGTGTGAAAACGTTATGTAAGCAACTCAAAGTAAGACAGATAAAATTAGATGTGTATATAGGTGTATTTTTAGTGGAATTTAAAATATAGATTGTTATCAAATTTTGAAAGAAATTTGTAAACGAGTAAGCCATCTTTGGTCTGCATGAGTTATTGTTGGTACAAACAATAACTCATGTTGTTATTGTTTTTGTTTCTTAAGGCACTTGCCATAGACTAGCTCGCTGAGGTAGTCAATGATTTAAGCCTAATCAGAGTCTCTTGTTTTGTAGCATCTCCAACTAGGGTCAAGACTATGACCTTTGCTACTCGCTCATTACATTCGCTTGCACACCCCTTTTTACAGGAGGGGGACACATTCACACATCTCACAGATAGAACACAGAAGAACAACCCTGCCCAAAATGGGACTCACACCCAAGACTCTTAGATCACGGGGAAGACATGCTACCCTTATGCCAGGATGCCGGCGTAATAACTCATAAATGAAAGGATTAGAATCTACGAAATTCGGTATGTATTCTCTTTATTTTAAATATAGAGAAAGTATTATATTCGTCCAAAAATTCAAAAGCCAAATTTCGGCGAATTTCTATGTTTAAGCGCATCCTGAATTCGAAAAATACATTTTTGGTATTATATATATCTGTAAACACGATAAACTCCAAACCACTTTGAGCCGGAGGGCTGAACTTACTTATAAGGACTTTACATTCTATTTTCAGATTTTCATCAAATTTTGAGCGAAATCTATTGACAGAAAGACCAAGTCACTCAGACAGAGTGCATGTGAACATGATGTCCAACAACTCATCGAGTTCGATTAATGTGATATGATACACAATTTTAATATCCAGAGAGAAGATCAAATCCTTCAAGAGTTCTACCATGTATAGACCTGTACATAGCATATTGTAAAATGGATTTGTGCTTATGTTAGCGTTCCATTATCTGGAAGACCAGACATCTATCTGCAGTTTTTTTTTTAATATTTAGATACTGACATACTGATTACATATGAATATCTTTAAATCTTACCTTATTAAACTAAGTACAATCTGCTGTATTAGAGTATTCATTTTACGGTTTATCCATCATTACTTATATTTTTAAACTTACATTCAGTTTCAACGTGGTATATATATATATATATAATATTAT
>JAOUZG010043946.1:1046057-1084257 GCA_026289955.1 Argiope argentata | reverse complement strand
GTTTAACAAATTCCATTAAAAGATCCCTACGATTCCCTCGCACGAGCTGTACATGTGATTGACATGTGTCAAAGATCATTCTTAAAATCTGAAGGTATATATTCAGAGGGATAAATATTTAATCAGCGTTTTCGTCAATTCGTTTTGTGTTGTTCTATGTTGTGCACGTCGCTTTTGTTTGTACATAATGTCCGCTTCCCATGACGAATTTAAAAATTCAACCTGTTACCTCCATGATTTCGGCCACGACTGTGCCATCATAAAATAATTTAAATGTTTTACATAATATATATACACTTAAAAACAGACAATTTCTTCTAGAAAAGGAGTATTTGAGAGGTATATTAAGAATTGTAGAAAAGACCTTAAGTAAATTCCTTTTATATCCTCTCATGTCTCACATTCATAGCGACATTTAGGGAGAAACTGAAAAATTGTTTCTGTTCTAATTATAGACAAAATTCACATCTATACTTAGATGACAAATAAAAAATTAAATAGAGGATTATCCTATTTGAAGATGGTGAATTTCCAGTCTATTAAATGACTTGAAATCAAATGAAACTAGTTTATTGGAAATATGTTGATTCTGAGTTCTCGACTTGATTTCCGACGGCAATTAAATGCATATTTAGAGATTTTTAAAAATATTTAATGAAGAATATCCATTTATTCAAGATTCTTCGTGACAGAACGTATATAAAGGAAATGATCCAATTGTTAAATGCAGTTCGAAATAATTCTCTTAGAATGCGGGTGTTTTGATATCAACAGTCCAGAGACTCACTTCCTGTTTCAAAAGATCCAAGACGTCTGGCCGGAAATCTCACGTCAACGGACATATTTACATACATTTTAATGGTGTATAAACAGAGGTGGAACAAGAAATATCAAAAGAAGGCATTTATTTTCTAATAAATGGTGAAATTAGCAGGTAAATGTCATTTTTGATCATAATTGTTTATTGTAAATGCACATACAGAATAAGGTTCTCGATATTAGAAAGACAGAATTAAAAATAAGGAAGGAATTAGAATACCGATTCAATAGCTTTGTTTTATTTGAACTATTAAATATCTTTGCTTGATTTGATTTGATTTTACAGCCCAAGTGTTATTCTATTTGCTATATTAAGACATACTTATTTTATTAAATAATATTTTTTCAACAAAGGAAATAAAATAGTGAAACTCTGAAACCAGAACATTTTACTGTTCAATTATTTATTTTTTTAACTCTATATTGATGGATTATTCAAGGGTGTATGATCATATACTAAGCATTTAACTGCAAAAAAACCCGTTTTCTTGATAAAGGGTCAAAAGGGTATTTAAAGTATTATACATTTTTTTAAAAAAAGGAGATCTGATAGTATGCATTTGCACGTATTCTTTTCATAAGGTTTAATTTTTTTATTCTTGCTGTGAAAGATAAATAAAAAAAACTCAGAAATGTTTTCATTAGAATTTTGAAAAAGCGAAAATATTTTTTAAGTAAAAAAATCAAATAAAGACAGATAAAAATAATCAAAATAAATGCTGATCTGGAATGTATTTATAAAAAAATATTAACATTTAATAAATGCTTAGAAATTTGCTTATATTCATTGTGGCTTAATTACCTTAGTCATATTTCGAGCATCTCACTACTTTACGATTTTGTTTTGACGTTAATAAATTTTTGTAAAAATATGCTTATTAGAACAAAAAAAATCTTCTATATAAAACATGCTTTAAACAATATCCTTTACTGTTTAAAATATTTCCTAAGGTATTATTATGAATAATAAGGTACTTGCGTATTATACCGTCTTCGCCAACGATCACCAACGGTTTAGTAACTCATTGACGACGGATTAAAATTTGGCGATAAAGATTAACGGATTACACCATAGCCGGATTGCCATAATTGGCGGTTTAGCAACTTATTGACGACGACTTCAAATTTGGCAATAAAGTTGGATGGTATAATACGTAAGTACCAATAATAATTCTCAAATGGAAACGCAATCAGTCAAAAGGAATTAATATCTGTAACACAAAAGTGTCCTATTATCATCTGGAACATTCAGTGGGATAAGATTTTGGTATTGTAGAATGACCGAGTTAATTCCAGATCTCGATAAGTTCACCAAATACTCCTTTTTAGACTTTTTTTTTTAGACAAAGACTTTTTTTTAAAAGTATTATTATCTTTGTTGAACATTCATTGAAAATTTTTTACATACTTCAGAATGTATCCCTCATACTTATATTTACTTTTGACAAAAAACCTTTCTCCACAGTCTTTTCACAATAACTAAAATAGTTTCAAAGATTCATATAAATTGAAATAATTTTAAATGTCAAAGAAAAATATTGAAAACGTATTAGATAAGAATGATTAAATAAGTCGGCTTTAATATTTGAAACTATTCAATAATATATCACTTTGATATTGACATTTTAAAATTCATATATATTTTCTTACATAACTGAAATAATTCATTTCTGAATGTTGATTGAACTTGAAATTTAAAAAATCATCTATAAACTTTTTTAAAATGACAATATTTATTCTCAACTGGATTTAATAGCATTTAAGTTATTTGAAAAGATCTTTCTCATATTAACGTTTTTCAAAATTTAAATTGATTGTGTAGTTATGAGCTTATAAAACTTTCAAGTTCAATCACTTTAAGATAGAATTATATATGCATCTTATCCACTTTATCGAAAACAGTTTCGTGCATTTATTAACTCAAAAGCATCAATAATAAAATTTCCATAAATTGAAATATATAAGATTGTAAAAATATGAAGTTTTCAAAAACATAGCCAAACTATTTATAATAAGACAATGTTTTGAAAATTTAATATTAAGTTTAAAAAGGAAAATAAACTAGATTAGTGATATTGATAAATCAAAAATCGATAGTTATAACGTTTTCATTTCCCTAACCAACTCTGGAATGAGGAAAAATCGATTGCATAATTCTATTTTTTTTTTAACACGAAGCAAGTCATGTTTAGAAAAGGCGTATAGAAAGTTTGAAAAACAGTCAAAACTAAAATGCGGTAAACAACTTTCAGATCTAATAAACTAATTTAATGGTCTTCAATTCATTATATTTGCGGATTTTGTTTCATACGAAGTATAAGAAGAAAATTGCAATGATAATAAAAGAATTTCTAACTCGAGATTTTGAAGAAACACGGCATTTATAGACTTCTCCGAGTTAAAAAAAAGACTTGTGTCTATCGTCGAGCAAGATAACTCAAAATCTTTTTGATCTCGAGCCATGAAATTTAATATTCAATTGTTGTATTATACTTACATATTTCTTTCAAAATTTAGATACAAGTCCATTATAGAAACACTATCTGTCGTTATGCACAGGGACAAAATAGCTCAAAAATGTAAAACGCTATAAGAATGAAATTGAGTACACACATTTATCAGCCGAATATAAAATTTATATTTTTAAACCATATGTATAAAAAGGAAGGTATCTATTGGACTGGTTATTCGCATAATTCAAAAACGTACTGGATGAAATGAGCAAAATTTGGTATGCGGTCATGACGCCAAAATTGTAGATTTGGGTCATATTTGTAATTTAATCGATGGAGAATAGGACATCCGAAAGGCCTACTCAGTTTTCATCCTCATATTACGAAGCACTAAACGCTCATGCTGTTACATACGGAAGGCCCATGGGAAGCAATCATGCTTACGGAAAGCCTGACTTTCGATGGTTTTCTGCCTCCCTTCCCATATTATCCACAACAACGCTATACGTCCAGGGGATGTACGGCTTTTGTTTCAGTTACATTGACGTTACACTTTACAGCGACACTAGGGCTATTTTGGGTCACGGTCAGATGACGCGGACAACGCCTGAGAAGGCACTTCCTCTCCTAACTTCCTCCCATCACCAGGGGGAGGACATTTGGTCCCGACGGAATTAGCTTGTACCAGACCTGCTAACATGACAGTTCTTGGGCGTAATTGGGTTTCGAACCTCCAACCCTTCTATTCCGAGGCCGAGACGTTACCACTAGGTCAACTTGGCTCAGGGGATGTAGGGGAGAATAGAAGAAAAGTTACCAGAAGTCTCTGAGAAAGTCCAACAGATTTCTCTCTATAGACAGTATTGATTTTAACCATTTCTTACGAACCTTGATGAAAATTACTCTGTTTATAAAAGTGATATAACTTTCAGCATCGATACAGTAAAATGTAGGAACCAATATATTAGATATATTTAACATGAATCCACCCAATTTTTTTTTTTGAATATCATAGATTAGAGTGGACATTGCAAGAAATTCCTTTTCAAAAATTGCAATCTAAAAGAGCAGCAATCAGTTTTTCAGCTGTTAATAAATAAATAAAAATTAATAATGCAATGGCAAAATGAAACTCAATAATTTCAAATTTCGAGACTAGATTGCTCACATTGACAAATGTTTCTATGTAGAAGTAGATATAAATTCTTTGTGATCTTAAATTGCGGGAGTCTCAACGGCTCTCGCTATTAAACTTCGAAATTCAATGCTAAGTTTAAAATACTCCCTATGGGAGTCGCACCCAATTGGCTTACCTCAGCAACTGATCAAATGACCGTTACCCACCTAGTATTTCAATTTGTCAATGAAATTAAGCGAGTTTTATGACAAGTCTATAGTTATAATGAGATTCGAAAGATATAGACCGACCATTGATTAATTTGCACAAATCGTGATCCCAATGAAATAACAAGATATCTAAATTCGTAAAAGATTTATGCATTTTAATGTACATAGTACAGAAAGAAAAAAACGTTCAATACCTGCAACTTTTAAATTTTGATTTGAAATTTTGTGAAAGGACCAGCAAAACGAGGATATTTAAAATAAATTTAACCAAATTTTCATACATTTATTTATCATTTTGTTTATAAAGAAATCATTTTTTCAATTTCTACTGTTAGTTCACACTTTCTCTATATATATTTATATATCTTGTTCAAATTTTCAATCGTTAATAAAATACTTTTTATTCATTCACTCGAGTTCAAATACATTTTATTAAACTTGTGGTGAATGGTAATTGATTTTAATACAGTTTTATCATATATTAATTCATTAATTAAATTTAATTAATTTTTAATGCTCTAAATAGAGTTTTAGCAGTTAGTAATAAAAAATCAACAGGCAATAACTCAAACGGTAAAATGCGAGCATTTCAGTATTTTTCACGTGAAGGTGAAGAATGCGAGTTCAATTCAATTGCGAAAATCAATAACTTTTTGATAAATTATTTATATTAATTGTAATTATTTAATAAAAGGCAACTGAAATAAAAAAAATTGTTGATCTAAGTAATATTTTTTAATTAATATTCGTTTCTTAGACACTACAATTTGCTTAGTTTTGAAAGGAAAATACTGTTATAACATGTAACTATAACGTTAAAAGTTGCAAGAACTAAAATAGATTAAGAAATTCTTCAATAAATTTATTGAATAAGGTGCATTAAAAGATGCTATGAGTAGCTTAATTACATTGATTTAAATATTAGAATTGAAGAAAATGAGGCGTTTGCGTCGAAGAAGATCTCCGAAATTTGAGTTGCTTACAAAGTTTCTCTTTGCAAACTTAGTATTATATATAAAATTTATCATGCATAAAAATAATGGTTTATTTTCGTTACAAAATAATTGTTATTTCAACAGCACGGAAAAGGAATTGTATTATGAACAATTTTCTATAACTATTAATAAATAGCCCCAAGAAAAACAATTTCTACTTAAAATTACTCCACAATTAGCATAACATATAAGTGAAGATTTAATAAATACAGTGAATTTATTTTCATTGCAATATTCATAAGAAATATTCAGTGTCATGTAACTTAGAAATATAAAAAAATACTTAATATTTTAAATTTTAAGTAGCTTTTTAAAAATATATTACTGTGAAGAAAAAAATAAAAATGTTTAAAAAATGCTTGTAAATGGTGTTTAAAACTTGATATGCTTGCACAATGAAATTTTTTTAAATCGAAATTATTTGAATATTTTGTTAACCACAGCCTTATTAATCGAATATTTTGTTAACCACAGCCTAGGAGTTCCTTTATGATCTTTCAGTATTTTTTAATCTTTTACATATTATATTTTTTTTATAATTAATGTGCCCTATTTTGTGAATTTAAAGTTGAAAAATCGATATTAGAAGCTTCAAACTTCCCAACTTCTTTAACTGCATGGTGCCTTGAAAACTTATATTTTTACAAGACTTTTTCAGAGAGAAAAAAAATCTTTATAAGCATTTTGTGACCCTAGGCAGAGCCTATTATGGAAGGCGTTTTTAATTAATAATTTTTAATCAACTTACTTATATATTTCAAAACATTTTTTCACTCATTCAATACATTAAAGATTTAAATTTGGTTAATTTTTGATTTCACTATTTTTTTTTCAAAAAATACATACTTTATTTATTATTAACAAGAACTATTAGCAAGATTATTACTTATGTTAACAAAAACTTACTCATTTTCGTCATCCATTTTCATCGGAAATCATTTCAAAACTGAGAATTGATGCACTTTTAAAATAAACTGTCATGCACATTTTATGAATGAAATAAAAAAATGTCGATAACCGGTAGGTTAGATTTGTTTTACATTGTAATTCGGAAACGTCCAAAACCTCAGACTTATGCATTCAACCATTAGAATTCACACGAGGACATCATCACAATCAACAAGCACAAGTAGCACAACATCTCTGCTTCAAGACAAACTCCCGACTGTGGCATACATATAAGAACTGGTTGATTAATCATGATTTAAAAAAGAAAACTTGCTATACACAACTGAAGTTTTCCCTTTCAAGCAGCTGAAACTGTGGTGGTCTATTGTAAGTATGGAATAGTCATTTCCTGAAGGAAATGATCCATGACAATAATCACGAGAAAAAAAAATAGCAGTAGGTTAGTGAAGGTGTGAAACTGGGTAGGGTTGTTCTACAAATCGAATCGAAATTAAATCAAATTAAATTAAATTAAAATCGAACATTTCTAGGCTAAAAAAACACGAACATAATGAAGGTCAATGAATCGGGAGTAGTAAATTGGTACAAAGAAAATGATGGGAATTTTCCTTATTCTAGAAAATTTCTATTAGGGATTTTCAGGGAATGTTTTATTATAAAAGTAAAAGCAATCTAATTGTTAAAAAAAGTTATTTATTTGAAAAAATTTCAAAAATCGTAATTAAATATTTCCTTACACAGATGTCCTAAATAGAAATAGGATCTAAGAAAAAACGAATCGAAATGGAACTTCTAAACAAGTAAACATACGAAAGTAAATATATTTCTCGACATCAATTTCTACTTCAATGATTGGGATACAAACATTGAAAAAGAAAATACAGAATTAAAAAGAATGTTATCATTTTAAAATTGATTAAGTTGACCATTGATTACTTTCGGTTGGTATAGATTCGAGTGGGGGGAAAACACCATTTTTTTTAGAAAGATAGGAAATATATTTAATTAAAACTGCTTTTAATTCCAGGAAAATCTGAAGGGTTGATAACGTTTATCTAGGCTTTTACCTCGATTATTTTATCTGTAGAATCTTTAATATCCCGATATTTTATGATTAAAAGTTCTTAGTTGTCCTCTAATGCTAAAAATCTCGATTAATCAAGCTAACTCATTTTGCACCCGCCACTTAAAAATATGCCTAAAACGCAGTTAATTGTAGAGCAAGAATTATCGTCAGAGGTCAATACGTTTCTTAATGGCAGATGAAGCTTAAAGTGCTGAAAAGTCATTTAACTAGAAATTTAAAATGGTTTTAGATTCTAAAATACGTGCAAATCTAATAAGAAATCTAATAGAACTCAGAAATACCTATTATTCATAGTTTATGTACCTTTTTCACTTTCTTGTTAACCGAATAGAAAGTATTCTAATTGACAAAAAAATCGAGCTTAAAATTTTGACGAATTCCACGTTTTGGACTTCCCTATGTTTGAATTATTCTTATTTTTTTGGAATGATGTTTCTCTATCAACGCGATAACTCCAAAACGCATTGAGCTAGACGAATGAAATTTGATATACACATTCTGCATCCTATCTGCAGATTTCCATCCGATTTTGTATCTCTGCCCGAGTGCAAGCGTACACGATACTACACGACTTAAAAAGTTAAGTTACACAGGATAAAATATCTGAAAAGCTGATTCTTATCAAATTTTGAACCAAATCTATCAAAAGATTGACTGTCTGTCAGTCAACCTTTTTATTTATATAAACGTAATTTATAATTCCACTGATTTAAAAATCAATAAAATTTGGATATAATCTTGTACCTATAACAGTGTTTTTATGTCAATCCATCGAGAAAATACAGTACTTATACTTATTTATAATTATTAATTATAAAATTTACTATTACTATTGTATTGATACTTATTTTGAATCCAAAACTCGTCCCTAATGTCTATTAACTAACTTTTATTAGTAATTCTTATACGCCAAAGTCAAATAAGGCATTTGCAGTTTTACCCAACATTTACAGTTTTATGCAGATAGAGAGGAATAACATCTCAGTAAGTTTGTATGCAAGAAAGTTTAGAAAAAATCTCTCCCGCTAGCTTAAGTTGATAGAAATTTGCTACACAACTCTTTGAGTAATATATATATATATATATATATATATATATATATATATATATATTATATATATATATAGGTGATTAATGGTTATATAGCAATTTGATAATTTGATATAGCCCAAATCTAAAACAGTGTGAATATTAATTCTGAATTCAAATACCCTCTTCAGATAATCATAAACTATCGTTGTGAAAATTCAAGAATTTTAATACCCACAATCGGAAGTTTCTTTCTCGCAAAAACGCAGTTCTTAAACCCCAGTCAATGGAATCGTACAAATATGATGATGCACGAATACTAAAGAGAGTCCCTGAGGAAACCAGGCGAGAAAATAAGGGAAAATTAAACGGCCGATATCAACTTGGACATTTCCTAGGAGTAGAACTTAAAAGAGATTTAAAGCCATTTAATGTCGTGATAAAAGAAATGCACAAACAAGTGATTTTTAAAAGATCAGTAGTGAATGTTTTCCCAATAAATCTTATAATTTGAGATGAATTTAAGTTGTATACAGTGATAATTCAAATATGAAATTCAAATTATACGTCAACTTCCTACTTAGCACATTTTGGATTAGGCGCCTATACATGCTTGTGTTGTGAAACTAATATCAATAATCAAATCTATCCCAAAAACCAAAATATCATACTTTAGCAAATTTATGTACACAGTGAATTATTCTAGACAAGTACGTACAATAAATATGAGATTTCTTTGGTCCACATAAAATTCAGTGAAATAAGATGGTAAAATATTTATTTTGAAAGATATGTTAAAAGATTGAATGTACTAAAAAGGTTGTAAAAGGTTAGTGTGTTAGAACTCGTTTATCGTCTATGTATATCACACATATTGTTTGTCAAATAGCATACATCTCGTTTAGACTGTATTTAATCAATATAAATTAGCATATAGATGACACTATGTCTTCATAGGCTAATATTCACACGAAATATCTTATTGTAGAGGCACTGCCTCACTCAGCCGTAATTTTAAAAGTCTGATCCACTTTGTAATTTTATGGAGAACACAGCAAACTGGGAAGAAATAAAGCCAGAGTGTTCGAAAAAACAAAATTCGGAGAAATTGATTTGAAAAGCTGACTCCCTTCAGATATCCGAGAAAAGGTCTGTTTCTAGAATATTTTCGTTTGTCTACCGCGAGATTACGCTGACGCCAAAGAAGCTTTTCTGGTTCAGTTTGGTTCAATTCAATTCAACTCAACTCAATTCAATTCAACTCTACTTCTAGAAAAGCCGCACTCAATCCTCTGGCTTTAGAGCATTAAATAAACCTCCAGGAGTAAAACACTCCACTAAAAAGAAGACTAATTCAAAGGTAGAAAATTATGATGAAATTCTTAAAATTTAACAGAATAGGAATTTAAAATTATATAAAAACATAATAAGCGCAGCTAATATAACAAAAACTACAAAATATAGGCGAATTTTACGTAAATTTTACCTGTGTGAATGCGAATAATTTTAAATAATAAAGAGTATAAGATTTTCCGATTTCTATAAGTCAATATATTCCCCTTAATATTTTGTGAATCTGTAAAAAATACCTGTAAGTTTGTAATAAAGTGTAGCGTTTGAAGGTCGCGGTACGAGGCTGACACTACAGTCCTCCCCCATCAATGAGTTGGACGAGAGACAAACTATTATTTGAAAGCGCCAAGCGTATGACGAGCATGCGAGTTCGTTGGTGCGTCGAGTTAGCTACGGCTTTTGGTGCATTGAGTTAGCTACAGCTTTGTTGGCTGGTAGATGGCGCCACGACTGTTGCTGAAGGTTGCGTTGTCAAGGTCACCAATGTAGCGTTTGAAAGTCGTGGTACGAACCTGCGACGTTTGGGCCTGTAGCCGAGTATCATACCTATCAAGCAAAAGGGACCCTTCAGCTCGAAGGATATTATCTGGCTTATAAGGCTAGCGCTACAAAAGTTTTTCGATTCAACCGTCACCATCTTTTTCATCTTGAGTGAAACTTTACATTTTATTTAATGCCTGTTCAAATAAAAATGTATTAAAATTTCAATTACAAGCAAAACTAGCATGACGAGGCTGAGACCTTTGCCTATAACCCTTCTCCAACTTTCCGAACCACACCATAGGGAGGTCATTGACCTCTAGTGGGTTTAACGGATACCATACCCACTTACTCAGGAGTTCTTCGGTAGTGTTGGGTCTCGAACTTGGAAATTTCAGCTCCCGAAACCAAGACTTTAACACTAGACCAATAAGGTCTCCTCTATACGTTAGGATTTGACATTAAAAGAGTTAAAGAAACTCAAGAATCCTACCGACTATGAAATATGTTAATCGATCTGATTCTTTTTTAACAGCAAAAACAGATTAACAGCAAAAACAGGTATTATCAGATATCTCATTTCTCAAATATGAAAGTTTAAAGTAATAATACAATAAGTGACGGCAATGTGAGAAAGTGGGTAAAAATTTTTAACGTTTGGGACAATTAAACGTCTTCTAGAAAACTCCATTGAGAGATGTAGAGAGAACGATGTGGGGATAGAATATTATCAGATAGTATTGAACTGCTTCATATAGATAAAAGGCCACATGCTTCGGCTTGGGGATCAACTCTTAGTTCAAAATCGATCAAATCTTTTGGTTGAGACATTCGATTATCCTTCAAACAGTTCAGATCTTGCCCCAAGGGATTACCATCTCTTTTCCGTTCTGAAAACTTTCCTGGAAGACGTGCGTTTAGATGCTAACAAAAAAGTGAAAGACGCTTATACTGGTTTCTGACTGCAACGGCAGGGATTTACAAAGAAAATATCAATAATTAATTGTTCGCTATGATAAATATTTACGTCGATTAGGAAATTATGTAGAAATATGTAGAATCGTATGCAATAGCCAAGTATAAAGGCTCTTTTAATTTTGTTTGATTTTTTTAAAATTTTATAACGAACTTTCATACTATAAAAGAAACAAATATTATTTTAAAAAATCAACCTAAGTCCAGTCCTACTTAGGTCAACAAGGAAAAATGTTATTTTATTAACGATTGAAAATTTGAACAAGATATATATAGGGAAAGTGTGAACTAATGGTTGGAATTGAAAAAGAATCCAGTTAAAATGATTCAACCTACCAGTGCGTCAAAGCTACATAACTTAGAATTTACGAAAAGAAAAAATCGACAATATTTTGCATCGTTAGAATAATGGTGCATAAAATGATGAAAAATTTCACGATTAAAAAATTTTAAGTTTAAAAAGCATTTTAACATGAAAATAAATCAAGTAAACCAATTCTTTAGATGTCTTTAAAATAATCTGGAATTTATATCTATACAAGTTAACAAACAGAGAAAATCCTACCGTTTCTAAACATACAATGAAGCCAGCTAAACACGCATTAAATCCAATAAATACTAAGTTATTAAATTCCTGAATTATATTTAGAAGCTTACTCATACCTGCAACCAGCATTTATCTCGAAAATGATTATTTCCCTAGTTTAAATGGTTCAACAAGTAATATGGAATACATTTCTCATTAATGTCGGACTATTAACTTTATCCGAAATTCTACTTCAGTGAAGAGAATAAATGGTCTCATATTTTGACTAGTATCCATGTACGTTACTAGGGAAATATAATTTATGCCAATTTCAGAAGTTAATGCTTACCCTTCCATCACCGCTGACGTCATTTCTGATTTAGTCTCACAGCTAATGGCTAACTTGATCATTTCCCGTAATCTAAATATTAAGCCACATCTGGTCGTGGCTCATATGCAGCATCCATATTCTCCGGATATATTTGTACTATAATGATGTTAATAGATAGATATATAGTAAAGATGGAGTTTTAGATGGAAGCCACTTTAGATTACTTTTCAAAAGTCTCGTTTTCTAATTCAGTCTATCCATTAAATTGGGTATTTATATACCTATTTCGAGTTTAAATTTATTAGATGCATAATTTTCATTAAAATGGAAATTAATTTTATTGTGGGACTAAATGCTGTATTTTCCATCCATTAAGGATGAAAAATACAATACTTTTGAAAGGAATTTGCTAATGGAATATTATGTATATCATATTTATATGGTAATTTGGTAAGAATTAGTAATTATATACATTTGGTAAATTTTGATATATAATTAAAATTTCTAATGATAAAACTCTAGTGGGTATCTATGATAAAAGAGATAATTTCGACTTATAATAATTAAACTTATAATTAGACTTATAATTATTAAAATAATTAAACTTATCATTTATCATTCTAATCTCAACTCTAAAATTTTCAAAAATATAATTTTCTCACAATTCAACAGGATAAAAAGTATCTGTAATAATAAAATTTCCTATATCGAAGTAACTAATAATCTTATAAAAAGTTAACTTATAATGAATTCCCTAAAAATTACTGTAACATTAAAATTTTAATTAAAGAAGGACTGGCTATCTTCTAAATCGTTGAAACATTTGACTAATACATTAGATGTCGCTAATAATAAACAATAAACAACTTTTTAAAAGGAAGGTGTAAATAACGATTCTGCTTAATAATTTTATCAGCTACAGGTATTTTCTTTGCTTTTTTATTTCTATTTTTTATTCTTAATTATGGTCTGTTTTTATTCTATAGTTTATCATAGTGTGTTTTTATCTGTTTTCCGTAATTTTTCATTTACTTTTATATTTATAAAGTTTGATACTTTCTTTAAGCCTTAATTGGCATTTTTCAGGCCACAAAAGACTTTATATTCAGACAAAAGTCAAGTCTTTTACAGAAAAAAACACCTTTTTTGGAATCCCTGAATGATGGTGACCCTTAAGAAGTCATTAGGCCGGATTTTCTTTTCTTTGATTAGCTTGACAATTTTTTACTTTCACTTTAAAGTTGCATGTTTTTAATGATTATTAAATTGTTTACTTCTATATATTATATATTTGGTAAGAATTTCGCAATTATTTATACATTTTGTTATTCCAAAAACAAATGATGCTGCGTTTCTTATCCATTAAGGATGAAAAGTCTAATATTTTGGTAAACTTAGCAACTAAACTTAAACTTAGTTGCTAAGAGCTTAGCAATTAAAAAAGTTACATTTTTTATTCGAAATATTTGATGGGAACAAGCCATGAAAATTTTGGTGGTTACACCTTTCTAAATTAAATATTTTCAATTAAAACAATTCAAAATATAGAAAAAAATTAATTTGTGATCAGGTTGTAGGGTTCACTTTATTTTCTCTCATGCGAAGCCTACAATTATTATTTTCTTCTTTTTTTCTAAATTTGTTTTATTTAGTTGCGGTGCGCAACTAGTCTGGGGCATTCAAGGTTAGTGCCCAGGGCTTTAAATTAAGGAATCAATTACTCGCATTTGAAAATAAAGTGGAGGTTTTCAAATCAAGCCATTACTTTCATAAAACTTCTAATGTTTTATTCAAGTGGTGGAAAACATGTCGAATACGGTCTTTTTTACAAGCATAGAACTGGCACGAGCTAGATTTCTCAAAATAAGCGATAGCTTTCTATTTCCCAGAACCGATGAAGAAAATTCTGCCTGTGAAAGGAGAAGCTCGTTAAGGTCCTTTTCAAACATTTGTGTGTTAGTAAGGAAGGGGAGGGTGCAGGGACCATCCCCAAATCTGTTTTGGGAGGGAAGATAATAAATCGATGAACTTCTCAGTGTGTACATGGAGTTGAAATGTCACAACGTCTTTATTCATATTGATTGAATATAGGCCAAATTAAGTTCTGTTTGGATTTTGCCACCGAAAATATGCTATTTTATACATATTTAATTTAATATCCACGCAAACAGGTTTTAAGAAACAAATATTACGATCAATTGGAAAAACAAAGTATGCAATTGCTTTCAAAAGAGTTGGTTACAATATTGCGATTATTTAAAAAATTGATTTAGAAGTAATATTAAATATATTGGTATAAAAAATAACAAATTTAACCTATTTTATAATCAGATCATATGAGTTTGATAATGTATAAAGGAAGTCCATTTTATAATACCGGCAATTAATGTTTCTATGGATAAAATGTAATGTATAAAACTTTTTATGGATTTTTTTAAATTGTTAAACACATTTTATCATGAGTTTGTTTTATGAATGAAATTAATGAATAAATGTTTGTTCCATATTTTTCTATGATATCAAAATTTTCGCGCGAGCAAATATTTGAATTTATTACATAAGCCCCTTCTTAAGCAGATAAAGTTAAAGTGCATGAAATTTTCTGAGGAGATTTGAATAAAAAATTTTCGAAGCATATTTATATTTTTAAAATTATTTTATTTTATGATGCCTTTTGATTGGAATAGAGTCCGTATTCTATTTCCATTGTGAGGTCATTCTGTTAATACTAAAAGCGAACGTGTCTGTGATGTCTGTCCGATATGTTGCTGCAATACAGTTTGATAATTTGCTTTGAGAAATTCCAGAATTAGAAGAAAGAGAGTAGGAATGCCTAAATTATTAGATACTCATATACAAAATTAGGCGAAACTTAATTGTAGTAATTTCTTAAAATGCTATCGTATGATAATAATTCGTTACAAAAATATTTTTGCACTATAGATTTTCTAAAAATTATATTTTCAGCGATACTTAGCTGTGCAATTTTTCCTTAATTTTTAGCAAACTTTGAATTATTGTGCTTATTATTCAATCTTTAAATATTTGTCGCTTCTTAATCAAATCAGATTATTTTTTTTTGCTGAAATTTAAATCGAATTTGATTCGAAATTTCTTAAAATCTTTAAATTGTTTGGTATTTCCTGCAAAAAAATATAATAGTATTGCAGATAAATTTTTAATCAAGAATTTTACGCTACTCTAAATTTATAAAAGAATAATTGATTTTTAAATGAAAAAATAGATTTTTCCCTCTTTGTACGAGCAAAAGACAATTTTTTTATTTCTCAATATTTATTAATATAATTTACAAATATTATTATTAATAATAAATTATATAATAATTATTGATTAATAATTATAAATTTATTATTACTAATAATTATTTATTTTTATTATTCATAAATAATTAATAATAATGAATAATTATTCATTATTAATAATAATAAATAATTAATAATAATACATTATATAATAATTATTTGTTATAATAATTTGTAATAAATTATTTAATATTTATTTATTATTATTAATAAATAGTTATTAATAAAATATTTAAACGACTTAAAACGTCTGAAGTATAGTTATTTTCAGATTTTTCTTAATGTAAAAGTTGAAGTATCTGTTATTAATTTGCGTTATTCATTTATACGCACTACAAAATTCAATCTGTAATTTCTAATCGTTTTTAAAACGTAACTCGTGTAATTACCATTAGTATCATGTCTAACATTAATAGCTAAAAATCGTTACATATAACACACACACACACATTATATTATATATATATATATATATATATATATATATATATATATATATATATATTGAAGTGATAAAAGTCATGGGGTGACTTAATATCGTGTCGATCCTCCTTTTGCCCGGCGAAGTGCAACAACTCGACGTGTCATGGAGTCCACAAGTCGTTGGAAGTCCTCTGCAGGAATATTGAAGCCATGATGTCTGTATAGACGTCCATAATTGTGAAAGTGTGGATGGTGCAGGAGTTTGGGCACGAAAGGACCTTTCGATGATGTCCCATAAATGCTCGATAAGATTCATATCGGGCGATCTAGGTGGCCAGATCATGTGCTGGAATTGTCCGGAATGTTCTTCAAACCATTCGCGAACAGTTCTGGCCCGGTGACATGGCGCATTGTCATCCATAAAAATCCCATCGTTGTGTGGGTACGTGAAGTCCATGAATGGCTGCAAGTGATCTGCAAGCAGCTGAACATAACCATTTCCAGTCAATGATCAGTTCAATTGCACCAGAGGACCGAGTCCATGCCATGTAAAAACAGCCCACACCATTATGCAGCCACCAAGAACTTGAACAGTGATTACTGACAGTTTGGGTCCATGGCTTCGTGGGGTCTGCGCCACACTCGAACTCTACCATCAGCTCGTAACAACTGAAATCGGGACTCATCTGACCACGCCATGTTTTTCCACTGGTCTAGGGACCAGCCGATGTGCTCACGAGCCCAGGAGAGTCGCTGCAGGCGATGTCGTGCTGTCAGTAAAGGCACTCGAGTCGGTCTTCTGCTGTCATAGCCCAAGGATGACAAATTTCGCCGCACAGTCCTATCGAACACGTCCCTCGTACGTCCCACATTGATTCCTGCAGTTATTTGACGAAGTGCGGCATGTCTATTAACATAAACCATTCTACACAGACGTCGGTGGTCTCGGTCGTTAAGTGCAGGTGGTCGCCCACTGCGCTGTCCATGATGGGATGGGATGCCTGAAATTTCATACTCTCGGCACACTCTTGATACTATGGATCTCGGAATGTTGAATTCACTAACGATATCCGCAATGAAATGACCCATGCGTCTAGCTCCAACTAACATTCCATGTTCAAAGTCTGTTAATTCTCGTCGTACCGCCATAAATCACGAAAAACCTGTTCACATGAATAACTTGAACACAAATGAAAGTTCTGGAAAACGAACTGCGCATTTATACTTTTTCGCTGCGATACTACTGCCATCTGTATATTTGCATATTGCTATCCCATGACTTTTGTCACTTCAGTGTATATGTACATATATAAGAATTCAACATTTAAAAATAAATTTGAATTTTTTATTTTTCCATAATTTTTTTATTGTGAGCATGAGATGATTAATATTTTAAAATTATATTTTTTATGATATGCATTTTTTAAGCCGTTGAATTATTTAAATAGTTGATGTGATTTTTTTTCTTTTTTGTTTTCCTATGCATTTATTTTTGCATTTTATGACAGGATAATTATGTCTGCCTTCAGAGTAAAATCAACTGCAGCAATTAATTTATTATTCAGTTGTGTGCTATAATTTGCTTAAATATGTGCATAAATTAAAATAATTGCTCATTACTTAATTAAATTCATGCTTGACCAAAATGATAAACAATCTGAATTAAATCTCATGTTTTTTTAGAAAGTTATTTTGTCTAACGCTTTTACAATAGTAAAATATAAAATCCTAAATCATTAATTACTTTAACTGCAAAACATTCAGTAAAAAAAGTATAAATATTTTTATTTTATTTATGTATTAAATTTTCGTTCAATTAGTCATATTTTTTGTGTACAGTTTTTTTTTGAAGTTTTAAATTAAGTTCCTAATTATTTGTAACAGTTAATGCTTTCTTCATACTAAAAATTAAATAAGTTCAATAATTACTTAGTTCATATTAGGAAGTTAATATAAATAATTTGATGGGAGAACCAGCTAATAGCTGAGGTGTCCGGTTTGCAATAATTTATAAGCTTGTAATTCATAGTATTAGTTAAATATGTTGTTTAGGTTTAGCAAAAAATTAAATATAGCACTGTCCATCACATAATTTCATGAAAAAAAGATATAACAGTATTTTTTAAAAAAAGACAGGAGGAAGGTTTTGGTTTCGATATTTACCATGGACATTGTTTTACGCAGATATGCGTCTATATATCCATTAAATTTTATCGAATATTGCCATTAAAAATATATGGCGTGAATATTAATAAAAGTCAAATGCCATTAATTATTTAATTTCCAAAATATGTTATTTCGAATTTTTGACAATTATAATGCATATTTAAATTTTAAGGCCGCTAAAGCGATATAATAATAAATTACAAAAATAAAAATGAGTGACGTTTTTGTGAAATATATAATATACATTGCAGTGATTATACTAATTCCAAATTCAATATAGTTTTTCAAGAGTTCATTTACTGGAAATATTAAGATTATTAAAGAAAAGTAATCACAAGATTCGGAATTTTCTCTCTTTAAATTAATATTTTTTCAGTAAGGAAACCTTTTTAATTCTTTAACCACTTAACAGGTTTGCCGGTATGCCGTACGTGCATCGATTTATTGAATTTTGATATCTGTAAGCTAAAACTAAACCACTCATAATAATTATAATTCAATATGAAAATTACTTCGAATACTTATATAAGTCATGTATTCAATGGATTTCCATTTGAAACAAAATAAGAAAATATTCCTAAAAAAGAAGGTGTCATCTTATTAGACAGTAAAGAAAATAAACCAGTTAAGGGGTTAATTCTTTGTTTCAATAAAAATATTTTTAATAGTCTCTGTTGTAGTCAGTCATACATAATCATGGTAACATTATGAAGAAAAGAGGGAGTAGTTTTGAGAAATGGGAGATCATTAAATCACTACTGGCATTTATGAGAAGAAACAATAATAAGCATCTTACTTACAACTAAATTAGTATCAAGTGTGGTAAAATTTAAAAAGAACAGTTTGCAAAATGAAATATTTTGTTTATCTTTTCCCTAACTTCTACTTAATTGTGACCAGTGGGAAAATTATTAATGAGATTAAGAATAGAAATTAATAATTTTAATTAATTAGTAAAATATTGATGATTATATCTTATTTCGTAGGATGTATGCATTCTATGGTAGTATATGGGATAAAGGCAATTGCAGGTGTGAAGTAGGATAACCTGGTAAATGTTTTGGAATCTAAAATCGAATCGAAGTTTAACTCCTCTAACGTTCATTTTAACTGAGTTAAAGAGTTTGAATATTTGTAGTGTAATGTACAATTTTGAAAATCTGTTGCACAATATTCTAAATATGAATTATTGCCTAATATTCTAAATCGGATCTTGGCTTCTAAATGAGGAGATTGTCTCTTGTAAACTAATTTAATTCACAAGTACTCGACTGTAGCGATTATGCCAACAGGGTTAGAATCAAAGAACTACTTGATAGTTTTTTTTAACTTGTGATTCAAAAATCTGCATTTACACCGTATTTTTTGTCATTAAAGTTAATTAAATTCCAGCAAGAAAATAATTCAGTTTTAAATGTGAAGTAATTAGAATGGTGCAATTTATATATAAAAGTTGTAATTCTTCATTAAAAAACACAAACAAAAAATTTATCGATAAAAGGCATTTCCCATGTAAAAAGATGAACTGGACACCACATGCAGGGATATTCCACAGTTTATAAAACGTGGGAGAAGCTATTCTTTTTAAATAAAGTAAATATTTAGCGTATATACATTTTATCTTCTTGATCCCAAAGTATGAATTACGATAACAAGTTTCTTTTTCTACTAATAATAAGCTTTGTCTTCTAATAACATGGGGTATTAAATTACTTTGTCTACTAACAATAAGCGATATTAAATTACTTTGTCTAATAATAATAAGCGTTATTAAATTATTTTAATTTTGTTTCTGAGCTTTTCTTAAGATTTAAAATTTATTAATATTAGATTTCGATATTTTTTTTACAAATTCCTTCTATGAATATTTCATCATTTAAAGATTTATTACGTAACAGTCTTGCAATTAATTATATATTAGTATAAATAGTTATTTGATCCAAACATCACGACAGGTTCTTATTTGCTCGAATAAGAAAGTGGCTTGTTTTTCATTTTCGGTTGCAGATATTACAAGGTATTTCCGTTAAAAATATAAACCAAATTGTTCCAAAAACCATTTCAAAAGAAATATGTAAACACGTTTATTCTCGGAAAATTAAAAGACTTTACAGTCATTCTGTTAGTCGAAAAGCGAGTATCATTCTGTCCTTGTTTAAAATTTCAGATTCGAAAAGTTTTCAAGCCTTTCTCGGAACAGTTATTAAAATCAATTATAGACCTTCAAATCTATATCAGACAAACGGCGAGAGGTATTTTGATGGACATTTCTAACTAACTCTAAACACTTTTGACAACAAAATGATACTATAACGGAAATGAAACTATCATATTTTCGATTTTGTTAACGAATTAATTTCCTTGTTTCTATTGTTAAGCGAAAGCCGAGAATAAATAGCTTCCAAGAATTTCAAAAGGTACGAGGCCGTGCCAGTGTTTGACGCAACTGAACAAGGAAACCACTGCATATCTACATCTGGATTAGCATAAAAATGAACGCATTGATAGGTTTATGACACGAGAGCATCTTCGTAAAGCCTTTCTTTCAATGTCATTGAAAGGCAAGTGTAGTCATGAGGAAGAATTTGTTTCCACGAATAGCTTTACTTGCGCATAATTCTCTTCAGAATATCGAGATAACTATGCAACTAAGATACTGAGCTTGAAAACTAAAAAATGTTGGCGGGATTAAATGTACATTAAAATGTTGAAATAAGGGATACATCAAAGAGAATCTTTAGATATCTATAATAGAGGGCCGAAAAATTCCTGATGTGTTGTTGTAATACAGCATGACGACATAATACTTTCTAATATCTTGCGTAGAATATGGATAAGCGAAAATTAATGATAAAATTAATGTAATGGTTTCCGAAAATTATTTTGATTTGAATTTTAAAAGATTACAGGTAATTAGTATAATGATGAATTTCGTCTTTTCACTTAATGGATTATTAATTCATGAAATTGTTGCAATTTTGAAGTATCCTTATAGAATAGCTTTTATATAATAATGCTGTAAAAATATCTTGCATTAGTATTGAAGTTATTGTGATTAAAATATACGATTATGTAAATTCTTATGCGTAAATATCTAAACTTTTTATCTTTGATTTAAATATTGCAAATTTTGCGCATTCATTTTCTTATAAATAAAAATGTCGCTAATATAAAAAGTTAGGGT
Source organism: Argiope argentata (assembly GCA_026289955.1). Lineage (NCBI taxonomy): Eukaryota > Metazoa > Arthropoda > Arachnida > Araneae > Araneidae > Argiope > Argiope argentata. The sequence continues at coordinate 1,062,857 of JAOUZG010043946.1, read as the reverse complement.
TGAATTAGAAATTAATTAATCTGTTTTAATTATAAAGAAGGCAAAAATGGCTTTTCTGGGTCATAAAGGTTCTTTAAATTATTTTGTATTTTACTGTAGAAATTTTTGTATTTTACATGTTTTCTTTGATAAAGTGGAGTAAGTGAATTATACAATATTGCTCTTTAGGGCTGAAGAAGCTATATTCTGAAATTACAAATTTAATTTCTTTCCACGAAGCTTTATAGCCATGTTATTCTTACCAGCAACCATTTTTAAATAAACAGATTTCCAGGGGCAGATTAAGAGTTGTAATAAACCTCAGGCAACGCAAATTCCACGGGTTTCTTTCTTTCCTCCAAATATATTTGATAACAGGCTTTTACCAGCGACTTCGTACGCGTCGACATTTTGATGTGTATATGTGAAAACTGACGGTATGATCACAATATAAAATGTTATCAAACTGTATCATTATAGTACAGTTGAAAACAATTTTCGTCAAAAAAAAATAGTTTGTCGCCAAATTTTAGCGAAATGGCGAATGGGGCACGAATAGCTTTTCCAATCGTAAGGAATCGATGAACGCTGTAGCAAATTAATGGAAAAACAACAATAAATGCAATGAATGGAATGCACGAAAGAAAATCAAAAATATTTAAAGTACGCAAAAGGAATATGCACTGCAGGGAAAAAAATCAAGGGAAATGAACGAAAAAGATGGAACTACATTAACATAGAAAATGACGACAATGTAAACCCAACCGAAAAATTACCGACCTCGTATAGCACCAAATGGTTATATATCAAAGCTTTGCCCACACAACTAACCTAAAAACAATTTATTAATAGTGTGTATCTGAAATAAAACAAAACAGCAAACCAATTATTCAAAAATTGTTTTGCTGATTAGTCTGGCAAAACAAAATCAAGTCCGAATAAGCCTCGACAAACAGAACATACTGAGTATGCGTGAATTTTCAACGTCAATTGGGGCAACGCAAATGTGTGAATTTTCTACGTCACTTAGGATAGCGCAATACAGATTAGAAATTTTTAAACTCCTTTATTATATTTTATTTTAATTCAAAAGTACTTCAGCATTAATCCGAAAATTCAATTAGTTAACAATGTTTAATTTTAAATGCATCAAACACAAAGAAAATAAACAGAATCTTTTGAAATAACCGGTCTAAAATATGGTAAGCCTAATCTTATAAGGTTGAAAAAAAAAACTAAATTCGTAACTTATTTAGCGGTGAAGAAAAGAAGATTTTTGGCGAGAAAATTAGTTTTCAAGTAATTAATAAAAAATTAATAAATTAATATTTGAAAAAAAAAATCTTAAATTCTTATTCTAAAAGAATTCTTTTAAAAAACGCCTTTTGCATTTGGAGGTGGGGAAATGAAGGTTACTGGCGAGAAAGTTTTTAATTAATATAAAATTAACTACACGATTAACCTGAATAAATAGTAGTCTATGTTTTATTCTAGACTATATCTCTGTGCTAAATTTCATCTAATTTCTAACAGCTGTTCTGATGTAATTGATTAACATCATCGATCAATTCAAACTTTCTCATCTATAATAGTAGTATAAATGCAATTAAAATTATACTACAACAATATTTATTATATTTTTACGAATAAAAGGTATTATTTTAATTGTTTATACAGATATAAGTATTTAAAATGTAATAGGATAACAAAGAATTTACATGTAGACTACTTTCAAACGAGTCAGTTTTAGTTTGTGATTATAAACAAATTCATTTAAATATAGCTTTAAACAAAAAATGGTGACAAATTATAACACTTTATAACATAACCCTCAGGGTAATATAGTTTGACTTATGAATGAATAAGCCGGCTAAGAAAAATTGGAGTACATTAATTTAAAGGTGATTTTGGAAACATCCTAATATTTTGACACTTGAAAGATAATTTTTATTCCAAAAAGTTCGAGTTTACGAACCTTATAAATCAAATGACAGCATGAAATTAATTCACTTTTAAAACATCATAAAAGAAATAAAGAGGTTTGGGCTTCTACAATTTCAGGGAACCTGTAGGCAGTTGTCTACTTTGCCTATTTACTGATTCTCTCCTGCATATTTCCCTTTCATTGCGATCATTGAGTTATTTTTAAAAAGTAATCGCATTCCTTTTAGTAATGTTGCAACATCGGTATGGAGATGGTGTAAGTTCGAAAGGAAATTTTTGCTGAGGTCATTCTTCTAATAACACGGAGGTGATTAGTCTGGACTCTCACAAAAATCACGTGATTTCCGTTTGGGTTGAAAGCGCGGATTACAAGCGGGTTCGGCCAGTTTCCTCTCTTACTTTCGATGCAAGCCACGGCTCGCATACGTGTGATAGCACCTTTAAGAACTCATCGCGATGAAAGAACGCTAGGTTAGGAGAATTCAACCAATTACCCATTTATAAGATGGAATCATTGTTTGATAATGGTTCTGTAGAGGAAAATACCGCTATAAAGTGGATCTGATGCATTTAATTCAGAAAATCTCCAATGCTGATAAACAAAATAAATGAATCAGACAACAAGCACCATATTTCTTTCGTACGAGTCCGATGCTATGACTTCTAAGAAATGACTCCTACGTGTCCTTCTCCCTTGAGAAGGAGGCCGTCTGGTGGTAAGATCTCAGCCACGACCGGAGGATTTAAGTTTGATACCAGAATGCAAAGAATAATCTTCCAAGCTGGACCAGTACATGTCTAATTCTTCGGGGCCCGATATCTCTATTAGGATAGAGAAGTTTGAAGAGTAGCACTAGCTGAGGATCATACTCGATACTTAGATGCCTTTAAAAATTACTAGATCTGTTCCAAAATAGTCCGAGTACTGCTTTGGAACAAAACGTTAGTACAGGATGTCTATAATTAAACGACCCTACTTTAAAGTTGTCTACAGGCGAAACTATTGGTCAATGTATTATGAAATTTTGTATATAACATAATGAAAGGATGGAAATTTGAGAGAATAAAAATAATAGTTCAAAATTTTGCCACCAGGAGCAGTTTTTCAAGTGAATTACACATTTAGCATATTTTTGACAAATTTAATTACAACAAAACATGCTCAACATGACGGTCATCTTTTCCCGCTACCATATGGAATCGTAAGATAGCATATTTCACAGTTGGCCTCAGGAAGCACGTCAATGCCTTTCGAGCACAATTTTTATCCATTATGGAGCTCTTTCACACATTAGCCGTTGTGTAAAGGACGTTCTCCGTAACCATTCTACAGAACGTGTCATCAGCCGTCACTTTCGTGATCTGTGGCCTTCCCGGACTCCAGACCTAAATCCCTGTGACTTTTGACTTTGGGAACATTTAAAAACATCTGTAAAGTCGTGATAATCCAAAAATTTTACCTGATTCAAAAAGCAGCACCTCAAAACATGTTCTTACTATTTAACAGAACACACCATGGTCAACTGTGGATTACGATTCAGATGGTAATAGAAAATAAAGGCCGTCATGTTGAACATGTTTTGTTATAATTAAATTTGTCAAAAATATTCTTAAATGTGTAATTCATTTGTAAAACTACACCTGGTGGAGAAATATTGAGCCTTTTTTAATTCGCTCAAACAAATTCTTATCTCTTCATTATGTCCTATACAACATTTCATAGCTTTCTGGGCAATAGTTTCGCCTGTAAACAATTTTAAAATAGTATCGTTTTATTATGGACACCCTGTATAACTAAACTATTGTGATAAAACTCTTGGGCGTACTCTAAATGAAACAAAGTATAGTTACTTTTACTCTATTCACCTTCCAGGACCGAATACATCCTTATACAAGAGTACTCCTCTTCAGAAATACAAGATTCGTAGTCCCCTTTTAGCCTCTTCAGAGTCGGAAATTCGTATTTTTTTATTGATTTTAATAAAATCTCTACATACGCAGTAACGAACATAATAATAAAGTTAAATAACAAAACTTTTAATCGTAGATCACCTTCAATAAGTTTGTTTCAATAGCTAGCGTATAAGAGTATATAGATCTGAAAGTAATTGCAAATAAAACACTAAATCAATTAGGAAACCTTTTTAAAACAGAATATGTATATCATAATATAAGTTACCATCGTTGCGGGTCATTCGACCAATTACAAAAAATTAAAAGGCACCACACGGGAATTTGAAAATATAAAAGAAATAACCAGAATAATGCTCTGAAATTTAAAACGATTATTATAGTTTGAATAACTTCCAATATATGATCTTCATAACTGAAAAAACAAAAATAAAATTTGAGTAGTCTGAAAAGACTAAAAATTCTTGGGCAGGTGGATGGGTGATGGGGAAATCTAAAATTTCAGGACCCCTAAGCAGTTGTTTAACTTTGCCTATTTTATAATACAGCCTTTCTCCCTACGCATTTCTTGCGTGTGGATGAGGGCCCGACAGCAAGCTTCGGATGAATAGAATTTAAATTTTATTGCTCTTCAAAATATGGCTGTGACTCCATTTTTAGCTCGAGGTTTGGAAATGTATTGCCTTATCTTCTATCGATATACGTGACAGTTAATATTTTTATCTAGTTCGTTTGAAGCGAGTTGAATATTTATGAGTACTCACAAAAGATGATATAATATTCACTAGGGTTCTGCGTTAGAAATCCAGTTCAGGAAAAATGCAATGTAAAATATAAGAGCTTTTGAATGTATAATAAAAAAAAACTGTCTTTTCGCTTTAACACTTAAGTTACCACGAGCGGGTCAAATGACCCGTTTCCAATGGCAATTCCAATGGATAGATGAATCGCCGGTAGGTTTAGTGTTAAATTCAAATTTTTAAAACTAGTCTTGTATTAGTGATCATTTAATGACAAGCATTAATGCTTCACTCCTGTCAATATTTAATTAAAAGCTATTTCACTGTAAAAAATTGATAGTACATTTTGATCGAGCTTATTAGATATCGTATTCAAATTCATGAATAGAGTTGACGTCATGTGCGTTTCCTTTTTACATCCATAAATAAACCAGAATCACATTTTAGATTGATTAATAAATAATATCTGTGCATCGAAAAGAATCTACCAGATTTCATTCACATATCAGATCGAAGAATGCAGTTGTAGCTTAACTTATTAGAGAATTAAAACCCCCATTATACTATCAGAGTTCAATATTTTTTTGCTCAATAAACGGTAAATTTCGTTGGTAGAAACATTACACTTTGTGTATACTTCCTTGTTATTAAAGTATGTATCTGATATGCATAACTATTCTTCATTAAATGCAGGATGTTTTAATTTAAACACCAAACATCAGATGTTTAAAATTCTCAGAATATTCAGAAGATAGAATGATTTTGAAACTTGAAATAAAGATTCGAGGCAAGACAATGACAAACTGGCACATGTAAGATAAACTTTACACTCCAAGAAAAAAAGATTTTTAGCTAAAACTACTATATGGATTTGATTTGTTAGAAATATTACAACTTTGTAAGTGATGGCAAAAGACACCCGTACCCTATCCTAGAGGGCACTATAAACGTAAAATATTACGTTATTGTCACTTTTTAAAGTGGAATATAAGGACAGGGTCGAAAATAAATTTCATACTTATGGTGCCATCTGCCTTTCTTAAACCACCAATTATAATTGCTAGCATAAAAAATCATATTACTATCACTTCACAATTGGCTTCGTGAATATTATAAGCTTTTATTGACAGCAATTCTTGAATATATGAAAAGAAGTTTATAAAATGAATATCACTCATATTTATATACTTTACAAAAGATTAAAAAATAGTCAATAGGGATTTTGTAATCAGATATCCAAAAGAAACTAAACAAGAGAACCAATTAGCACCATTTAACATGATGTAATGATACTAAAACCAAATCAGGTAATACACGATTACGCTACTATAACATAATTAAGCCTTGATATGATTAATATTAATCTAGAAATCATCTAGCGTGTTGATAAACTTTTTTTAAAGTCAAAATTATTTTTAAATAAGAAGAGCTGTCTTTCCCAGAATAGTTTATTTGGAGCGATAAGGGTTTACGTTTTATTGAAAAATTACATGAGAAGATAATGGCATGGAAAGTGTTTATTTATCAAAACTTAATAAATAATTCATAAAAAATAAATTCATATTTTGGGGAGTTTATCCTTTGAAGTCATTTGAAAGAACAGCATGTTTTTATTTCGGTACGATGGATTAAGGAATCATAATTTATAATAAACTATGAGAGTAAAAATTATCTAATATGAATTATAAATCGAGTAACTTCAAACTAGGTTTTAAAATTGGATTCTATAAAATGAACCGTAGTCTTCAGATTTTGTCGGATTTTATAGCTTATTCTTAGCCTGAATCGTATTACTAGGACTCGCTTTCAAAAATGTCACATTTTTCATTCAAAAGGGACGGGGGGGGTAGCTTAATAGCACGATGGTGCTTTTAAATTTCTCTTCAAAGCAAAAATTCGAGCTTTGTGACATCGGGAAATGAGTTAATACCTGAATTTCTACATTAATTTATAATTTTTGATTGAAATTCCATTAAAATCATATTGAATTAAAATATTTGTGAAGTGCATTGCATCCATTACCCAACATAACCTCATGTTGTTAAATTCAATTATTTAAAATGAAAGTAAAAAGACACCATTAGGCGTTTTTCCAAGCAAGAATTGGCGTTCTCTTTACGCTTTAATTCACAAATTGCCTTCACCAATAATTACAATAAATACCAAGTTACGTAAGAGAAATTGAATCGATAGTTATTATATGGTGGATTTGCCCCACTTGACGTTATTCCCCCCTTGTAAAGGGGTCTGCTCTCAGTAAATCTACTAACGAGTTCAATGATGCCTGTTCAAGTTTCTCCGCTATTAAAATGGATAAACGCATTTTGAGCCTTCATAATAGCTAAAGGCAGTTCAAGTAACATACGAGGTTTGATTGCTGATGAAGCGTATGTGTTGGACCGGGTCGAAATTACCGCTAATGATAATTAACTCAGCCTTCATTACGGATGTTAATTAAATGACCGAGATGTGTACAGATGTCGAACTTTGGCTATTGTCTTTAGTGTTCTGTGATTACATGAGCAGGAATGAGTTTCTAGTATGGTTTCATATGTTGAATCGAAAGACATGCTTCGCTGATTTCCGAAACTGTTAGTTATCTTTCCTTACGAAAATTGCTAACTGCATTAGAAGCAGAGAACATACATTTTCTGTAAGCATTGTTATAGAGTTAATTAAACAGAGTCTCTTCACAGTTTGCTTCTTCCAAAAATGGTATTTTTTTAGTCTTGTCTCTTAAAGTTTTATCTTGCTTAGATAATGGGTGAAATCTTTCTGTGAAGTAATCGCTTACAAGGTTACTTCGAACGCAGGAATACTTAGATATACATTTAATTTAATGTTGGGGCTTTCGAAAACATTTTATTCAATGGGTTTAAGAAGCTATAGTTGGATATAGAAAGAAAATTCAAAAATTTTAAAGCTCCGATGTAAATAAATACATTCCAACTAGCCATTTATTTCTTTAATATTTCAAGAATTGGGGTTGGACAATGGGATAAGACGCTAAAAGCAGTGAGAGGTAAATTTTAAAACTTTTCTTTTACTAAAGAATGTTTCTATTGGAAAGAAAGTGCTTATGCGCATGAATTAATATGACAATCCAAGTAAATACGTTAAATTTTTCACACAAGACTTCAGCATAATTACTTGAAGTACTTTTATGGATGAATATGGTGTTGTTATTTAAATTACTTGCTGAAATGTATTCATTTGTCAATATGGAAAGAATTTATGTGATGAAAATTAGCTGCTGCACACTATATATTTAAAAGTTACATAAAAGTTCAATACTGTGAAGAATAAATTACTGTAGAGGATTCTTCTAAAAAGTTTTGTGAGTTATTTTCAATAGTTGTCAAGAGATCAATCTATATAATTAATTTTCAGTGAAATAGTTATTTGACTTTTATTCAAAAAACATACCACTGGCAAATAAAATAAGGCAAATAATTCTTAATTTCTTTGTATCAAACAACTGAATAATATGTTGAATGCGCCTATACTAAATATATTTTGGCAGAATGTTCTGCAAATCTATCTTACTTGCATCCTTCTTATGCTCGTATATATTTTTGGAATTATTTCATGTAAATTTTCGCTTCTTTTAAGGTTAAACGGGATGACTTAAATTTTCTGTAAATTCCTTTCTCGGATAGCTTAATTCGTTCCGACTTCAGTTAAAATAAACTTTTCCTGGCTATGAGAAATGATTTGCAATCGAAAAAAGTATATTTTTCACTGTATTCATCTACCATTTTAATCAATTTATTAAGAGAAAATACAAAGAATGTTCTGAAAATCACAACCACTTTTTTAATCTACATGAAGGTTAATTGAAAAGGCATTATGATACTGAAAAAGTAATCGAAGGCACCTATGTTAAAATTTACATTGAGAAACCACTTGACTAACAGCAGGTCTCTTACACAATTATTCAATTTATATATTGCCCAAAATATATATATTATTTGATATGATTAGACTAATAATTTCAACTCTACCTAGCAAAATTTAGAATCGAGATCAAATATAGTGAGACTAAGTCAAGATTTCTTTAAAAATGTTAAAATACGTTCTCAATTAAAAAAATGACGTCACACTGAAATATACTACAATGAACACACATCGAGAGTTTAGTAGTGTGCTTTTCGAAAGTTTATCTGGGGTTATGCTTCCTCGAACTCTGGCAAACTTTGATTTAAAACAATCTAATGATAAGCTAAATCGCCAAACTTAGCGAGATTAATAGAATATTTTGCAAATAAAAGAAAGCCTTAGCCAACTTAATCCACAATTACGAAATCAATGTCATGAAAAACTAAGAATACAAGTTAAAATGCCGAAGAAAATTGAGATGAAGATGTCTAGCAGAAAAAAAGACATCAGTAGCTAATAGTACTTCATTTCTATGGCGAAGAAAATATTTGATTGGTTGGTTTGAAGTTTTGTGGCACAAAAACAAATAGGAAGTTTACAAAATAGTTTATCTAATTCAAAATCCAACAAAATTAAGAAAATATTTGAAATATACCTCTATCGAAAATGGCCTCACGAGGATTTACAATCGAGTTTTATATTTATGTCATTTTTTCCCGTATGATTCGGATTCGCATTAGACAGCATTTTTGTTGAAACAATCGCGTAATAAGTAGATTGCATGTATAATTTTTATTCGCAATATCGTTCATGGATTTGCCAACGGTTCGAGAAGAAATGATATTTCAAACACTACATATATATGTATACAAAATAAAAGGTCTTTTTCTACTAGCTTAACATATTTAAAAACCATTAAGCAGCCCATTTTATAAAAGTCAGAAAACAGCCATTCTTCTTTTACAATAGATTCGTAATTTAATAAAGCAGACACTGGAGTATAGGAAACGTTTTAGAAAACTGAATAGGATGAGAAATAGGAAATTTATACACATAAAAGAATTGAGGCCTTTGGTTTAAGGGAAGTTTATTTTACTATATTAATGTGTATCGGAAGTTCTAGAAATTTATTTTCAATTGAAATTATTTTATTTTCAATGCCATCATAAACAACTAAAAGCCTCAAATTTAAGACGAACTGCCTTTTGATATGTATACCATTAGTTGCAACATTATGCAAGATTAATCTATTGGAAAGTATTTGAATATCCTAAACTTTTAAACATTTCAACCCATTTCATTTCCGACGCAATTAATTTTTCGAGGGAACACGTCCATGCTCGTCCAGAAAAGCTGTGTCAAAAGGGACTTTTGACCATTAATAAAAGGTGGAATTACTTTATTATTAATACATAAAAGTATTTCTGATATGTAGCTTGAAGATTTAGATCAAACTACATTTTTATAAATTGTTGAAAGTTATTCAACATAATACAGACATTCAAGTTCCTGTAGCAAACCCTACTTTGAGAACCTTTGATTTAAATGATATCGATATATTTAATACTAATAAGTCTAAAAAATATGTTTAATAATTTAGTAAAGTAAAACTTAAATCTTTAAAAAACAAAACTTATCCCGAAAAAAAAACTTAATTTCTTAACTGTCTATTTGGTTCAGAATCATCTTAAAGATTTCAGTACACAACTTAGCAAGCACAAGGAGTAGCATTTTTGGAATTGCTTGTGATAAATCAATTCTTTTACAAGCGAAAAAAAACAATAAATCACTCCTTTTCAAATACTTTGTTTCTACACACAACAAATTTAAATAACCGGCCGATTTTACATGTTTTAAGAGAAATTCAGTTTCATCGAATCTAGTTTAGAAGTAATAGACTTGTTATTTTCTTGTTAAATTTGCATTCAACTATCTTTCTTTATAATTTAAAATGCAAGGCCTTAAAAACAGAGCAACAAAACCTTATAAACAGAAGTAGTCAATGCAAATATTTTAGAAGAAGAATTTCGGCGTTTAAACCTAGCATTTAGACTTTTAAAATGTCTTTCGACTCGAGCCGTATGTGGTTTAGGATATAAATGGGGTTTTGAGGAGGCAATAGCTTTATATGTTTGCATTGCCTGCCATAAATCAACTTCAATGATCGATAGTTTGAAAACCATATTTGACTAGAATAATTTATTTTAGAGAAAATTTGCATTTTAGAATCGCACGTCGACCGTGGGTCTTCGATGTACGTACTTACAAACGTTAAAAAAGTATTATTTCCAGGCAATTTAAGATGGAGATATTTTAAATTTACCAGAGGGTAAACGTAATGGGCCATAGATAAATTGCCGTCTTTCCGAGAGCAAATGACATCTTTAAAACATGTTTCCATTATCGAAACGAAATGGACTTTAAAATACTAGACAAAAAAGGAAACAAATAGTAGATGAAAAACATGCTAAAAAGCAAATTTCAGCGTAATGTATTTATTAATATCTCAATGGTGCTGTTGCAAACTTGTAAAAAATTATGTGGCGCTATTGTAATAATTACGTATCTTCAGTTTTTATGTCAACTCTGGCTTTACAAAAATAGGAGGATAATATCTATCAGTTTAAGAAACTGAAAAAAAAAAAATGTGAAGAAAGAACTTTATTGAAGGCATAAGAAAAAATTTCCCACTCAAAGCAATCCCTCCACTTATCAAGTTCCGATTTCAAGAACAAAGTTTCTGAAAACGTTTTCATTGTAAGTATCACTTAAGATAGTAAATATTTAACGGCTAGCTTAAGCTAAACGTCATAGTAAATTCCAAGTCTCTGTTTCCTTTTTACTTCCTCGCATACGAACTACTGAGAAAGTAACGAAGTTGCGAACAAATTTAGAAAATAAGTAATAAGTAAATAATATTGTAACCAATTAAGTACTGTAAATTCGAAAGATTCGTAAAAATTTCGCACTTCAGATTTTGACGAATCCTTCGAAATTACAATTCTTAATAACTTACTAATTTATTTACTTCTTGAGATTTTGACGAATCTTCAAGTTTTAGACCACCTTGAGTTTGCAAAATATATATGAAAAATGCCTATTTCTCTTATACAAAATAATTCAAAAAGTTTTAAGCTAGTCGAATGAAATTTAGTATACGGTCTTTACACTAAACTAGTAGTTTTCTATAAAATTTTAGCAAAATCTGTTCATCGGAAGTCTGTCTGTTCGGTTATTCGAATGTTAGTCAGAAGACAGATTTAACAAATGTTGTAGATAATATCTATAAAATTTTGAACGAAATCCAACAAGAGATTGAACGGTGTCGTCTGTACTTTAAGAAGCATGTAAATTCAATGGCTTAAATTTATCAAATTTAATATGTATTTTTCTGAATATAAGAGTAGTTTTGTGTCAAATTTTTCTTGGGAGAAATTAATTTTGGAGAAAAAGTTTTGTTGAAATTTTTTTGGGGGAAAAAATGCATTTGAATTTTGAATTCTATTAAACTCATGCCAGAGATTAGACACCAAAAAAGTTTCCAAAAACCACATCATAGATTCAGTAAAATTTCTAAATTCATACCAAAGATTAATGTTTCTCAACTATTGAACTCCATGTGAGGTGTTCTCTAAGCGAGTTTGTGAAAACTTTTGTAGAAACCACTGCTGCTGGCTGAAATTATTTTGCAAAGTTAAATGAACAGAACACAATTAATTGCATATGGCAGAAGACAGTTTATCTTATGACGCGTTTACACTCGGCCAGTTATAAATCGGCAAGTAGGTAGCGCATGCGCAGAATGGCTAAAAAATGCTGTTCAGTCGATAACAACTACAAACCACTGTATTGATTTTTTTTCTTACTGCGCATTCGTTTGTAGAATTTGGCGCTAAGAAGTTGCTCAATTATCATAGATTAATTCGATAATTTTTGTTCTTTATAATTTCTGATGCGAGATTGTGTTAATTTTTTTCATTTTATTTGCCATTTCTTTTCTATAATTTACCAAATTTAGATATGTTGACTTTACTATTTATTTTACCATTCGTCTTCGTGTAAATAACCATTATTTAAATACAATAAGCTGAGAAAAAAATTCAATGACACCAAAATGGCAATTTATAGCCAAGAATGGAATGTATGAACCTACCTTATGAAGTTGCGGCAAACTTAAATCAGTCTCTCTCTGCGCCTGCACAGTCTACTTGCTGGCTTATAACTTCAGAAGACAGATTACTAATATTTTGGATTTGGATTACCTTAGTAGTTACAGTCATGTTATGGTGAACTAGTACGTAACCGTTCTACTGAACCAATTGTTAATGAAAAGACAAATTCCATTATAATCGCCTGTTTCATCAAAACAACTGTATTATCTTTCGTCAAAACAAAGAGAAGTACGAGATGGGAATTTTTTTCCCCAAACCCGTACACTCCCATTATTTTTCATTAAATCTTTCTCTGTCAAGGCTAATGAAGCTAACTTCTAGGAATAAATTTCTCAAAACTCTAGATTTGAGTTTATGCCTTTTTCTTAAAATGAGAGAAGAAAGAAAGTAAATTTGAAATTCATTTGTATATTTCAATTTCTTCAATTTTCCAAGAAAGCACTTCAAAATATTTTGATTCAATATCCATTTGCTTTTGAAAAGTTATGTTAGCTATTAACAACTGACTTGATTCATTCTTTCCTATAAACTCTTCTCAGTGTAAGCTACAAAATAGGAGGAGAAAGAATTTATGAAGGTTGTATGAAGGTCGCAATTAATCTCACAAGCATGGATAGTGCGGCTTTTAATAAGCCGTTTTCAATTAAGGGATTAATGCTAAATTCATTTACTTAACTCTTTCAGTCCTAATAGGCCTATATTTCCCTAACATCATTCCTTATTGCGCAAATAAATCCCACTTTTACATGGTACACAGTAATAACATTTTTACATGGAATTTAAATGTTAATCACGTAAAAATTGGTTCGAAAGGCTTATTGTTAATTCAATTCGTTCTTAACTGGATATTTGCATATGTAGCTATATATGACAATACATTACTTCGAAATGAATAGGAATGTGTTCAAAGCCTTATGAGGATTTTCGAAAAGTGTCAATCATAGTCCATACAATTGATAATAAAGTTTCTTGTACAAATCGTTTTATAATGCACAAAAATATGATCCTACCGAAAAAAGAAAATAAGAATATTGACTTTCGTAGATGTTAAAATTTAACATTTCTGCTTCCACAATTTAAATCTGATTCAGATCATTTATATAATCAGATGCCTTTCCTTATATATTCATATGCTTATATATGTTACTGTTGCTACTTGTGCACTTCATATAGACAAGCCAGCTGGCGATGTCAGCGATTTAAGCCCAGTGTGTGCAGTAGCTTCTGAGAGTAAAGGCCTATAAGCACCCGAGGGAGGAAGTCTGACTTCTAACACATTCACACAAATGCTTTCAGAACCCCTTTTTACATGCGGACTTTGTCATACACCTCACAGATAGAATACGGGAAAGAACAACCATGCTTAAGTCGGGATTCGAACCCGGAATGCTCAGATCACGGGGAAGACACACTTCCCTTAGGCCAGTAGGCCGGAGTAAGCTAATATATACCTTACTATTTCTTAATTGTAATGGAGAATGAGTTCTTTAATTAGACGGTATATGTAAACTAACTAATAAGTGCTCATCACAGGCGAGTCACGTAGTAATAATATACATACATTTGCGCAAATTACATTTTTCTCTAGATCAAATTATTAATACTAATATTTTAAGTCATATTTATATGAAAAAGCCAGAGTTTTTAAAATTTTTATCCATAGATATGCTGCTTAGCAGAAAAATGCACCTAATCGACGGCAGCAAAAATAAATTATTTTGATCGTTTAGATGATGAATTAAAAAGAGAAACATTTTATGCTTATTGATGAGAAGTCTCAATCGAACGTTCATGGATAATTAGGCATGTCTATAATGATAATATCAGGTTATGGGATCTAACATCTAATTTTAAAATGCCATCTCCAGGAATATGGTTCAAGATAATTTAAAGTAATATCATCTGCAAATTATGGATATTTAGCATTAAATATACATTGTCAAAGAGTTGGACATTTTTTTTGGGCCTCTTTTTTTTCTTTCCAGAACCAATTTTTCTCTGAAAACTGTATACAAATCCTTAAATAAAAGGGCCCCTCGTTTCTAGCTTTGTGCATTTCTCTTAAAATAACGCATACTATCTTTTTCAGGAATAATTTTTTTGGCTGCTTATGATTGGGCTATATCCTCTCCATTAATGAGTGAATTCAATACTCTGCGATTCTCAACAAATTACCCAGAGAGAGAGTGTGTTGCACACACTAACGTCCCTTCAATAAAAGGAAATTGATCACTTCAACAGAAATGGAATTCTTGTGTAGGAAAAAATTGTAAAGAATTAAACCATACACCCCTTCATGTTTTTGATGTGTGATAACATTTTTGACATGAGGTTCTTGAACGTCTACCGAGAGTTTTTCTAAGAGCTATTCGCAATGATTTTCTAACGGACAGTACCACGAGGCCACAAAAGGATTAGCCTATGAATCATCCTTCGGAGGACGTGAGTATTCGCCGAATGATAGGATCATGGGACCATAAATCGTGTTCGAGATGCTCTAGGAAAAGCCATTGGACGACAGCGACCGTCTAACAGGATTTAAAATCCTCGCTTTTATAGTAAGATGATCCGCGATTGAGACAACGCGTCATTTTCGGAAAGAAGACCCGTTTCAAGTCTTGTAAAGCTATGTAGTGTAGTTACTCTCAGCTAGATAGACAATTTTTAAAATATCAAGTGTCGTGTTCTGGCCCTATATACTTTAAATATTTGATAAAGTTTATTTCTTTATATTATGTTTCTATTCATTGTATTATAATCTTGAGTCTCTGTTTACAAAATTTCAGTGTTTTATTACTCGGGATATTGCACCCTTTTCATTTGTAACTTCTGGTCACCAGGGTATTTTTAATGCAACTTAATAGGGATAAGTAATGCGCGGTGTCTACTTTTTTGTGCTTCTCCCCCTTCCCCCACATCTCTGTCATACCTGTCAGTAAAAAAGGCTAAATAAACTCGCCATTATTGTCTTCATATAACGAATTAAGGTTTTCATCTTCGGCTGTATACTTTCCAAATTTCGAAGTTACATTACTGGTTATATATATATGCAAGCAACACTTACGCACTTTTCCTTTGTATAACATCCCAAATTCTTGTCACTGAAAGCTGCAGTTTTTGGGAATCAAAATTCAAGTTTACTTCAGTACTTTTTAATTTCCAGACATTTCCATTATAAAAGAGAGTTTTAAATCAGCGGCACAGTATTTTTGTGCCTCACAAAACTGCACAATTTTAAGTAATGTCATATGAACTAAAAGGGAAATTAATAGAAAAATTTCAAGCATCGGTAATTAAAAAATGCATTACATGCCGATATTAGCTTTTATCCTTGCCAATTGGTTTAGTTTAGTTAAATTAACGTTCCGTTGAGAAACATTAGGGCTATTTTGGGACGTACCTCGTAATTTTGAACCATAGTAAGATGACGGGGATGACACCTGAGTTGTCACCCCCTACCTTTTTACAGCACACTAGCAGGAGGGCGCTTGCCCCGACAAACTTAACATGCAGCAGACCCTTTTACAAGAAGTTTCTTCAGTGGATCGAGTCTTGAACATGAAACCCTTCAGATCACAAACCGAGATCTTTCTACAAGGCCACTGTAACCCCTTGTTCTAGCTAAAATCGTTAGTTCAAGAAATACAAGACACGCATATGATTCTTGCAGAAGTAAAAAATGAATTATTCACTTTATTGCATACTTTGCCCTCTGAATACCTCAAAAGTAAAAAGCGCAACATGTTAAATGCTCAGATGTGGTATAATGTATAGTGAGCAAGAAAACATTTGCTCTTCATATTAATTAACTAGTAACATATATAAAAAAACTGATATATGAAAAAACACAAATATATTAAATATCATTTTTACATTTACATGAAAAATAGAAATATAAAAATTGATATTTGTTAAGCCAAAATGCATTTGCGCAAAAAGTATGAAAATAAAATCAAGAAAAGTTTTCATATTATCAGTTATTTTTTATATCTACATGCGCCTTTTATTTCAATACAATTTGTAATCATTTGGGAATTGAGGCCTCTACTTTTTGGATAATATTTATGTTCACTTATAACCTTTCGTTTTCAAGAGTTTGCATCAGATCAGTTATCGAGAATATCTTTGACACACACACACACACACACACACACACACACACACACACACACACA
>JAOUZG010043946.1:1016235-1046047 GCA_026289955.1 Argiope argentata | reverse complement strand
CACACACACACACACACACACACACACACACACACACACACACACACTTGCATCTATCAAACATGCCAAAACGTAATGGGCTGAGGTCTACAAATTATGAGATCGTATTCACAAGATTTTAAACATGGTAACAATATATCCAAGTAATATTGATATTTTGTTAAAAATGTACACCTTGTTGATGTCTTGTTAAAGTAATCAGCTCACAAATTCAAGATATTTCTAAATCTTGCAATATATTAAGATTATTGAATATAGTATAAACATTAAACAAAGTTAATTTTTCCCACGCTGTTGATTGATTATTATTCATCCCCAAATCATTACATGACTATCAATGTGTTTGGTAGATGCTCTTAAATTTTAACTCTAAGAGAAATGTTTACCTTTCGCCATAGTCCCTCACGCACATTTAAAGACAAAACATTAAACACGTTCATCGCATTTCTGGCACCATGCCCAATAGAACTGTCAAAATCGCCAGTCCAATAGTAATTTTATGCGTTAGAAAAGAGTAAGGGACTTAACGTTTGTTAAAGTTTTAAGTCTATAAACGTAAAACGTATTCTAAGACGATAGATATTATGCATATGATATTTTTGGCAGGAAGTAATATCAAGCACTTAAAACGAATTGTTACTTTGAAGAACAAGGAAATTTCTATTTGTTTATCATTTAAATAAAACACATTAAATAATTATTGCAATGTGTCCATAGTTATTTAAGCAAAATGATATGTGCCTACAGATAATAATTGTTCACTGTAAGTATTTACAGACTGAAGTTGAAATTGCAAAAATCGTATTCTCAGAGAAGTCTTTAAATATAAAGTTTTTATCGTTGAACATCAAAAAATAATGAATAATAATCATTTTTCATTAAATAAAGAAAGGTATAAATTTGATGTAAAGGCCATATGCCAAATTTCAACCATCTTGCTCAAAGTCGAGTTATCTTTGTTACAGAGAGACACATATTTTCCAAAAAAAAAATGTTTTTCGAACTTCAGAAAGACTGAAACGTGGAGATTTGTCAAAATGTCGAATTCAAAATTTTTGACGATTATTATACTTTATCTATATTACTTACACAGGAAAGTAAAGAGAGAATGTTATTCTATGCAGTAATGAATGTGTTAAATCGATTACTTTACTTTATAAATTTCCCATCATCCCTTCTTCTGACCTGCACCACATTTAAATAACTTATCAATTTTTATTCACGGATAAGATTAAAAGAAATGAATTTTAAAACTTGTCGAGCTACAAGAGGTTGTAGATGATAAAAGATTTGCTTTTATTTATTTAGCCTTCTTTTGCGAATACTTAACCCTCTATGGGCCGAATTTTTGCTTTAAAAAATTGTGGGAACGAAAAATCAGAAATTATAAACCTATATATGCAAATGGAAACAAATGTTTGTATTTAAACAATTTCATTGACCTATAATCATTATGTGACTGAAAGTCACACCGGCCTGTAAAATTTGTACTTGAGTGTATAATAGTTCATATGTGAAAGTCCATAAAACAATTTGTATTGGGTGTAAGGCATAAATGTACATGCATCCATAAACATAGTTTGGTAATCACTGACAAAAGCACAAATAGTTTCAATTGGATCAAATGGTTTCGCGTAGTTTTACTGCCAACAGTTTGCACAGCAATTATTTTGCTATTTCGGGTTGATGAGTCTAGCAAAGGTCATGAATACTAATACTGGTTGTGCTTGCAACGTCATAGAGTTAAGATTTATGCGCCATCTCGTGAAAAAAGCTATAATCTTTTTGCAAACTGTCGATAGATTAAAATGCGACCTGAAAGTTACACGGGCCATAGAGGGCTCAATATCTATTCTGACTACCTAACGACATCAAAATATAGGTGCTCAACAAAATAGCGACAGTCCTACTTATATTCGGATTTTACTCAAAATTTAGATTTTCAGATTCTAAAAATTAAATATCACTTAACTTTTTAAAATCCCTCTACATTTCAAAATACAAGAAATTTAGCACGTTTATTCCACGCTGAGATAATAACTATACATGTGGTGAAAAAAAGAGACGAATAGTGAAGAACCAATATCACTATAATTTTTCAGATATTTTGTGGCGAGTGAAGATCGAGATACGAACCTGCGACGGTAGGGTCAGTAGCCGAGTAAAATGACCACAATACCAAAAGTCGACTTCAGTATCGTAGATGTTATCTGGCTTATGGAGCTAGCTTTACAATCTGCGCATATACTGATATGCTGAGTATACTAAGTATAGATCATTCGTAGAAAAATTCCTAAAGGTATAGAAAGCTTCAACGATACCCAAGATATCCAATTTACGTTTTCTTCGCTTAGCCTAAGGAAAATAAGTAATTCTTGTACTCGTTGAGCGTCACAATAGAAATTTGTTTTAAGACTCATAATAAACATATGTAGAAATTCTGAATCGAATCTGCATAAAACATATATGCTTGAAGTGCCAATATATGTTAGATTAAGAAATCTGGAATCAGTTTGAAAGTTTACAAATGCCAAACATTTTCTGAAGTCAGTTTTATACCCAGAGCTGTCTTCACATGTAAAAATAAAGTATGTAGAAAAAAGACAACGAATATAGTTTCAAATTTATAAATCACAAAAAATTTATTAAAGAAAAAAATTCTATGTAGATTGTGAATTTGATTTGCAACTATTGAATCCGATCTATATTTTGCTGTTAGTTTCCAAGATTAAATTCTAACGATATCACAGGATAGAGTTCAGTTAGAACAGCCATCGCAAGATAAAATTCAGTTAGAATTGCCAAAATTCATCACTCAAAGTAAAGAGCGTCCAAAACGTGCAAAATCTATAACCAACTTGAAAAATTCTGATTAAAATATTTCTGGGGACAGAGTTTCTGCAAAATAAAAAAAAAAAAAGGTAGAACTAGAAAATAAGAAAGAAAGAAAGCAATTCGATCCCCTGCAGTTCTCGTAGCGAAATATAGATAAGGAATACTCAAACTTTGTTTATTTACGTATTTATTTTTGTGCCGAAGTTTGCCACCAATCCCCTAGATGTATGGAGTGCATCAAATTCACTTCGTCGAATAAACAGTTACGGTACTCTTTTCCGTTATCGGAATTTGAGGCTATGGATGAGAAAAAATAACGGCTCTTCACCTTTGCTCAGGTATTTAATATAGAATTCTAGCAGCTACTCAAAACTTCCAAACAGAAATAAAACTATTTTTCAAAGAGATGTTTTGAATATCAGATCTGCATGTATTCCCAAGGATATTAAAATGGTTATCACATCTATATTATTTGATAAAAATAAAGCTTTAAATTTAATAATTTAAGTATATAAAATTGATTTAACTACACAAGAAGCTAAATTTATAAACTTTGATTTTTCCACTAAGCCTGATTTGATTGTTTGATTAAGTTTTTCATAAGAAACTAAAACAGAAGAACCGCACCATTATTGTATAGCAGCCAATGAAACGTCATGACTCTAGGTTATCAATTGATTATTAAATTACTGTTACAATCCTGTTACACATTTCAGGACACTTAGTTTTAATATCCTGCTCAGGAACGCACTTTTTTAAATCATGCAAGAAGACTATATTGATCATAACATATATATAAAAACATTTTATCAGTTGCCAAATATCAGTTGCCTTTTGGAATTTTAACTTCCAATTAGTTCATCACGGGAGACATAACTTTCATACAAAGATTATGTTGTAAGAAATATGACAGTATACATCGCGACACAAGAGCAGAAAATTTCTTCTCAGTGATTTTAATAGTAATTTCTTTGCCACATGTCGATTTAGTAATGGGAATCTTAGGTACCTTCAAAACAATATTGTGAGCTTAGGGACTTTTATCCCTTCGCCGCGAGAAGGAGAAAAGGCTGAGATCAGCAGTTTTATATCGCGTGTATAGAATTAAATAAAAGCGGCAATTGGATCAGAAAATAAGAGAACATTTTAGAATGAAGTTAATATTGGCTAAATATTAATTCCATAAAAATTAGTAACTAAATTATATTAAGAGTTATCCTTACATATTATATTATATATACAGGTAGTTATCAAAATAATGGAACCACCTTAGATTTATAAAGACACCTTTATTAGTTTGTTGTAAGATCTCTTTTGGAATGCAATACAGCTTGGATTCGCCTAGGAATCGATTGATACAAGTGGAAAATAGTGTTTAGAGAAATATTTTATCATTTTCGCTGGAGATATCGTAAAAGTTCAGGGAGAAATGTCGGTGGAGGATATCGATTCCATATTGAGAGCTCTAAAACAGACCATAACGGTTCAATTATATTGAAGTCGGGTGACTGTACAGGTCTAGGCAGATGTTTAAGTTTATATTCGTGTTCATCAAAACATGACTAGCCAAGTCTCGCTGAATGGATAGGTGCATTATCATCCTGGATAATTCCATCTCGTGCAGGAAACAAAATTAGCCTCATAGGTTGGATCTGGGCAACTAAAATGTCTCTATACTTATTCTCAATTAATCCTTCCTTTCAGGATTGTGACTGGTCCAGCAGAAAACTATGACATACTGCCCATATAATGACAAATCCACTGCATACTTGACAGCTGGAAGGAGACAATCACGATCATACGCTCGTCTGGTGTCCTCCAAACGTGCACCCGTCCTGGTATAGGGAAAATTGTGAAACACGATTCGTCAGATCACATTCTTTCCTTTCACTTATCAATAAACCAGGTTTTGTGAGTGTGACACCGCTATAGACGGCATTTACCATTAACATCTGGGGTAAGTGGCTTGTTAATTGTGCTCCGCTTTAAATGTTTTGTTTATGAAGGTGCCTTCTAACCGTAATCACTGATTTCGGAGAATCCAGATGGGTATTAAGTTTTGCTGTCAACTTTGCTGAAATTATTCGCTTTTAAGACACACCAATTGGTCTCCTTCACTGAGCTTCTCTGCATGCCTATTTTTTTGCTTTTCCGCGTTCTGTGTATGCTTCTTGTGTACAGCCGAACATCCCGCCTCCACTGAACGTAGCAGTATCGACAGGATTTGTTGTGGCCGACTGTGGACTGTAGCAATGTCCATCCTTATATTGACTGAATCTGTCAAACTGATATTCTCTTCGAGATAATTGGCCCCAAAGTGGTCAAATATTGGCCACCTCCTCCCCCAAAACCTTTCAAACAATTGGCAAAAAACTGGCAATTTCAGACATGTCCTTCAGAGTTCTAAGATTACTTGGTACCGTCAGTATTAAATTCAAATTCTTATTTTCAACTTACAGATGTTTTCTATGTTCGGATATTTATGTTCATTCCTTTAAGTAATGGTAAGCATTACCGATTCCTCTAGAAATGCATTTATTTTCCTGCATTCTTCCAAATCTTTGTAAATATGTAGGGAATCTCCCATGCCCTGATATAATTTAGATTACTTGTGGATGGTATGTTTTCTTTTATTTCTGGATGCTCTATGTATGCTGTCAAGACTTTAGACATCGTACCTCAAGAAACGCTTAAGATTTGGGGTGTTTCGGTAACACCTGCTTCAGCTAGACAGGCTCCCACTATTTGGCCTGTGAAAATCTGAGGTCCGATATTTTATGTTTTTGAAAAAAAATCCAAGAATTACACAACTTTAATAAATCAAATACGTACTACCAGAATATACACATTGCTATTCATAAAAAACTAGTGACTAATATTATATTTTAATGCCTATGAACGCATTCAAAAATAACCCTTTTATTCACAGGTGGTTCCATTATTTTGATATCAGCCTGTATGTACAGAAACATGTGCCCAAATATTAGGCAACTACAACCGTCATTTACAAGACGCTTTAAAAGAATAATGCAATAATAATAGATATGTTGCAAATCGTGCGTTTCTATTGAAAACCAATCATACTTTTGAGAATGGTGGCACATTTCGGCAATTTAAGGCCATTAGCGCAAAATTATTTTGAAGCCTCTTTCCCTATCTAACACCGTAAATTCGTCATTCATTGATTGAGCACTGTAATTAAGTCGAAAATCTCGAAAAGTCTCCAAGACAAAACACAGTGTCTCGAGACCCAGCGCTTGTGCATAAAAAATGCCATTGAGTATTGATTCCTGAATTTTCTGAACTGAAATGCATCAATATCAATTCATTAAAAATGTAAATTATATGTTTCTCCTAACGACCACTGTCCAGTTTTTTATTCAAGGTACATTATTACAAAATGTCTTTAATCGAAGGGGATACAAGAATAGAATTTTTCAAAATGCCTCTAATTTACATATGCAACTAACTTATTTGCTACTGCCTTCATGTTCAGGGGAAAACCTCTTTAAGCGTTGGAAATCTCGGAACTCAAAAAATAAAGACAAATTTTTATCCTAATTTATAAGAAAATAGAATAAAACAGAGTTAAGACGATTTTGAATTGGAAATTGTTTAACGCAGATGAGTTTTCCTTGCATATTTTCCCCCTTTTAGTAAAATAATAAAAGCACGTTCAAAACAAAATTTTAGTTGCTTATGATTAGTTGCTTAATATTTGACAGAAGCAAAGTTCAAATTTCAAGTTATACATATAACGAAAATGGCTCCAACATTTTGTTCAACAATTTGCATTTACCCCAATATTTTTGTTTAGAAGCTCTAACATTTCTTCGGGTGTCTCTTCAAATAGAAGTTTGGAAATTGTAACACAGAGGAAGTGAAAAGCATTCTATATTCATCATTACTTGGTAGATAGCAATGATTAAATGGAATTTTCACATTTCATTCAATGACATTAATACTAAAGTTTAACAAAAACATTTCTTTCATAACTCACGTTATTTATGAAAATAACCTAACCATTTAATTTCGAATTATAAGAAAGCAATATGATTAATGCGTTTGGAAATAGTAATTATTTTTAGTTTTATCAACTTCCAGTTGTAAAGCAAAACTAGGGCTATTTTGGAGCGGACTTTGTCATTTTGAACCCCTGTCAGATGACGAAAAAAAAAAAACCTCCTGAGCTGGCACCCCGCCCCCTTCTTCACATCACACCACCTTAGTGGGAAGACGTTCGGCTATGACAGATTTAACATGCAACTGACCTCCTTATACTACGTTTTTTCAGTGGAATCAGGTTTCGAACCTGAACGTGCCAAGATCTTAGCAACAGACCACTGCGACCCTTGGAAATAGTAATGGGCTTGCCAATGTAGTCAAACTGGAACATTATTCTTCTGGAAAATTCTTAGAACAAAAAGATAGAGTATCCTGTTCAGAGATTAAAAATACGAATGCATTTTTGTATGCAATTGTTAAAGCGAAGACTAAGTATGAAAGGTCCATGATTTTTTTTTCTGGACAAATTTGCTCTAGTGGCCAAAGAAAATATGATCATTTACAAGTAAAAGAAATGCGAAGGTCATTTAGTATTTTACTAGACTACTGATAAAACTGTTCTTTTATTCGCAATAATTAAAAGAAAAATTATCTGTAGTCTAAGTTTAGTAAGTTTAGTTTATTAGTTATATTAGCATCCCGTTGTAAAATAGCAATACTGTTATTTTGGGATTGACCTCGTTATTTTGAATCGTGGTCAGAAGACGAGAACGTCACCTGAGCTGTCACCCCTCTATCCATACCACAACAGTGGAAGGACGTTTGGACATAACAGATTTAACATGCTAACATGCAAATTACCCCCTTAAGCAAGGGATTTTCGGTGGAATCGGGTTTCGAACTTGAAACCCTACGGTTCACAGGCCGAGACCTTACCAAAAGGCCACATCTGTAGTCTAATAAAGTGGTCCAGAATAGATAATTAAAGGGAAAGTATATAGTTGGTGAAGAGGAATAATTAAACAGTTATCAGAATATATACATTCATTCCTGTGTTAATGCATTGCAATATTTACAGATAGGAATAAATTACTCGGCGGCCTTTCCTTTTGCAAATAAATTAATATACAGAAAGAAACGTTCTTAAGAGTTCTTGAAAAACCACATTTTCAAATGATAGGACCATTTAATTAAAGAACCGTGATCGTTATTGAAGTTTTAATAAAGACATCTATTCATTTTCACGTCAGAGATTAGGAGTGCTATATGATGAAAGGCGTAAAGATATTCATTTATTTCTTAGAAGTCTTTGCAAGAATTACTCTGTATCTAAGACCTCTTTATATAGTTAAAACATAACTTTTCGATTAGTTCAAAAAGTGAAGGCTTAATTAACTTAGGTTCTTGTCATAATCCCTATACCAACCAAACGGTCATTCATGGGGATTTGCACAAGGACAGTCAATGTCAACATTAACACTTGATCAGTTGAGCTTTTTATAAACTAGGAAACGCATAAATTAATTTTTAGAAGACATTTGACGCTTCAGAGCTAGGTTT
This sequence comes from Argiope argentata, assembly GCA_026289955.1. Classification (NCBI taxonomy): domain Eukaryota; kingdom Metazoa; phylum Arthropoda; class Arachnida; order Araneae; family Araneidae; genus Argiope; species Argiope argentata. Next base: position 1,037,647 of record JAOUZG010043946.1, on the reverse strand, counting down.
CCATTGAATTAAAATCTCTTTTTTGCATCATTTGTACATGGGGCCCAAATTGGGATATAAAAGATGCCATCAAATTACAAATTTACTACTCAAAATCATATAAAACCAGCCTCTTTTTACAAACATCAAGACCTTTATTTCCCTGTTAAATATTATTAATCGACATCCCTAAAGCTATTGTTAGATTCAACTGACATGTGTTTGTAAAGCATGTCAAAATAACAGACTTTTCAACATTATTATTTTAATTTGTAGCATTTTCCATAGTTAAAAATACTTTATGAAACATCATGATAAGGACTTATGATGAACCTACATTAGTTTTAGAAGTTTAAAGAATCTAATTTCTATTAAAAATCCTTACTACTATTATTATTATCACACTTCTGTTATTATCTTCTATTAATTATCCTTTTACTTAAAGATCTAAACAAAGATTTTAGTTACTGATATCTATGGTAGATGTTAAAATATTTGATCAAGAAGAGTTGTTGTTTCTGAAGACTGACATTTTGTTTAAATGAGTTACATTCAGAATAGGAAACCGTTGAAAAATATGATCCGTAGAATGTTTGAATTTTGAATTTGAAAAGGAAAATATTTTGAAATAGGCCCGCTCGCGTATGAAAATTGAAAGATATCTCTGTTACTCGATCCATTTTATAGGGAGGTGTAGCATTAAACATAAAGACAAGATCCCTTTGTTGCTGAAGTATTTAGACTTCACCAGAAAAATTGCTCAAGGAAATGAATGTTTAGTGAGCATACACATTACTCAAGTCACTTACAATACCTTTATTGAGCAATTTAACTTCTTATTTACAAAGACGTGTAAAATTCGAGAATCGATTCTATAGAATCTAATATACAAATTTGCATTCAAGTAAAAATAACTACTTTAAAAAAATCATACAGAACCGGATTAAATACACAAGGGTCCCTCACTTCCAGTCAAATATATTTTAATTGTCTATAATTTCTACAAAAGCAGTTTTTAGAAACAAATATTTAAAAATTGAAATAGTAAAGTATTAGTTCGTTCCATTTTCGAAAGATTTGGTTTCAGTATAATTCAGATACATAAATGCAAAACTAAAATTTAAAGAGAATTTTGTACAAAAATAATGCAAAAATTAAACTTTTTAGACAATCTAATTAATATGCATTCTTTTTTTAAAAAAATTATGAAGAAATATATATATTTTTAGAATTATAAAGTAAAATATTATAAAATTAACAAATGATAAATATTAGGAATTTTATTGAATAATGTTCCAAAATTGAATCGATTCTAGATTTTAATTTGAATAAACTCAATTATAAGGCATTCCTAATTTCAATACAGGTACAAAATAATTTAATCTGAAAATACTATAACATATTTCGAGGTTGCCATACCCCTACCTTGATAGTTGTTAACTTTTACTATTAGCTATACGGTTATGTTACGCTCAATGTTATAGAGAATATAAACGGTGTTCAGGTAATTTTTTTTCTGCCTCCTTCAATATAATATTTTTTATTTAAAGAAAAATTTGTTGCCATGACAATATCCACCCTCCTTCATAAGATTAAAACTCGAGGATACATATACACTATTTTGTTTTCGTCCTGGATTCTAATAGTTTTATCCTTTCTGAGTCTAGGATCAAAAAGACGAAACAGAATTTATATAATTTATAGTTAATTTAAATATCACTAGATGGCAGCATCAATTTAATATATTTCGAACTGAAGATCCAGGAAATTGCGGCCATGCACAAGATAAATTTCATGTTTGTCCTTTAGTTTGAATTAAATATGGTTGATGGATTCCGTTGAAATTTAAAAGATTTATTTTCAAGTTCCACATTTTCGAAAGCTTACAAAATATATCAGATTAATACATTCTGGAATTGACTTTACAAACTTAACTCGTTTTTACTTTACAAACTTGAGGAAAACATAAATAATCATCTTCACTCTCCTCCCCCTTTATTTTGAACCTATTTAAGGCCAAAAATTGGAAATTAAGGGTGGTTATAAACCGTCCTTGCTTTTTAGAGCCCATAGGAAGTTTTGTAATCCATTTTTAATAGTTGAAATTGTGAATCTAACATAGGATAATATTTAAAAATTTGAATGTAATTAGGAATGCAAACCTTGTCATAAGTGAATAGATAAATGGATTCAATTTTACACCCAAACTAAATATTATTAAACACATTAGTAAGCTGTTCTAAATACTGATATGTGTTCGTAAAGATAAGTACTTTACTGCTAGGGTGCAGTTTCATAAAATAAACAGGTTGCTCTGAGTGGCATAATACTTTAAACTAATAAGTGACGAAAGTTTTTTTTTTTTTTTTTTTTTTTTTTTTTTTTTGTATTTGCAATGCAAGTCACTGAAAATAAATATATTATTTTGAATATATTAAATCGTTGAAGTGAATTCCTTTCCCATGTTTATTTTATAAGTTCTGCGCTAGTTGATATTCCTCCCCCCCCCCGAAGAGTCATGCTTATTTTAGATTTAACATCAGAAGGGGGACGCAATATCAAGTATTAGATATGATACCTATTAGAAAAATTAGATTTATATAACAGAACGTCAGAATACAAAGAATAGTTTATTTAAATTCTATTAGAGAAGTGAACCAAAATTTATGTAAATTTATCTGAAAATATTAGTAGTGTCCAAAAATTTGGCCAAGAAGGAAGAATTTTGAGTGCTGAAGTGTTATGATTACGAGGCGATACCATATTATCGTGGATATAATATTTTCATTTCAGCCATAAAAAAAGAACTCATTTTCACCTAATTTTAAACCGATTTCTCATAAATTGAATCATTTTACTAGAAATATCCTCAAATTTAAGTATGTTTCTGTCATTTGATTTATGAAACAGTTTATATAATGATATTTTAAAATCTTAATATAAATCCAAATTAATTTCCTAACTTTCAATTTAATATAGCCCATAGTAACACCATTCTAAAATATTCTCTTATTTATTTATCCATTCCACCTGTTCTAGTTAATTAATTGAACAGAAGCTTGGTAAAATTGTTGAATAAGCTACAGATAACTAATTCCCACACTCCGGAGTGAAGGATAAAAATTGCCCAGCTAAGCACATTCCATTAAAATATCTCTGATTTCCTTACACGAGATGAACTTGTGATTGACATGCGTCAGAGAACTCTATTAAAATCTAAAAGTATACACCCATAGGGATAAAAGTCAGCTTTTTGTCTTTCCGTTTTGTGTCATTTTGTGTTTTGCCCGTCGCTTTTACTTGTTCACAATGCCTACTTCCCGTGGTGGAATAAAACGAACTTAAAAATTGAAAGCGTCTTCTATGTCTTCGAATCTATTTTCTGCTTTCAACAAATAAATAAATACATTGCATATTATATATAAACTAGTTTTAAAAAATAATTTGTTCTTTAAAAATAATAATACTGTTCTTTTGAAAACAAAATTTTAATTTTCATGTGAATATTTTTGCATCTGATTTCTGAGTAATGAGCCGTTACTACTTTAACAATTTCCGATCTGAAAAAGATGTTAATCAAATATAGCGCTAATTTTTATTAGTATGGATTTCAGCAAAATTCTATGAAACAAACATAGGGCTAAGATACGAAATTCAAATCTTTAAAATCAATGGAAGCAGTTGATCAGAAACTTTCTCGCATTCCTTATACTATTAGTCTTTTTGATATGCGCTCAATTGAGAACCTTTGGTAAGATCACGAATGCCTTGGTAAACTATAATTGCAAAATATAAACCTTTGACTTGAATATTACAGTTTTTATGAATATACTGTGTAAATATGAATTCCGGACTCTTCTTTCCAGTGGATGGTAATCAAAACGTGACACGGTACTATAATTGAATTTACAATTATAGTACCGTGATAATTAGATTTCATTTATTTTAGCCATTGTGTTTATATGTTTACTAATGCACAAAATATATTTAGTTAAAAATTTGATATGAATATACATTTTAGATGACTTAGCTGTGTACCAAATTTGATATAACTCTACGTTTTAAGTTATCAATTTCACGTGTACAACGGATAGTCAGAATTTTTCAGTATGGTTTTCGTTGATTGAAATCTATAAATTTGTTCTGAAATTCATATTTCATATGCCCACTGAAAGCGTTTTCAAATTATTGTGCTCACATAAAAAGAGACAGAAGTAAAAACAAAACTGCTTTTTTAGAATTCAGGGGGAGGGAGAGATTCATCGAAATTCCGAGTTCCTATCTTTTGAAGATTACAATACTTTCTCGATACTTCGTAAACAAGAAATTAAAAATTGATAATTTACACGATTAAGATCATATTTGGCCCAGTAATATACAGGTTTATGAATTTTGTATCAAAATTGTTAGCTCTAAACTAGAATCAGGGGACGTTACCACTATATTTAATCTCAAAATATCATTCTAATAAAGATTTTATTCTTTATAACCAATAGCTCTAAATGGATATTTGTTAGTTTGTTATCAATATATAATTTCAGACAAAAGGAGATCTTGTTTGATATTCCCACTGGCCTGAAAATTCCATATATGATAAATATCCTCTGTGCCAAATGAATGAAAATCTTCTATGAAATACGCCTGTTGAAGTGAAATATGTTAGTTGAGAAAAATCACTGTACATTTATTAACAATCAGACAAAAGTTGAAGTTGTATACAATAATGATTAATTGATTGTTCTTCCCATTTTCGAAAATAAAGTAAAGTTTTACAACAAATTAAATTTGAATTTTAAAATGAAGAAATTAACAATTTTGAATGGGCATCATAGATGCGGATTGGTAAACATATGACCATGATTACATCTCATTTAAACGCGCTCTTTTCAACATTTTATATGAGACTTCCCAGAAAGATTATTTAAGACACAATCCAATTTCATTTAAAGCTAAGTGACAAACGGCGTTTTCTCTTATAGAGTATCAAGGCTTAAACCTAGAGTTCTCTTGATGTTTCCCTTCTTGTATACGATAAGGAAGCATTTCAAATTTAATAATAATTAAAATTTTGAACCCGGGAATTCGATGAATCCTATCTCTTCGTATCTCCTTGAGTTCGAAAATAAAAAAAATCTTAGAATTATATCCGCCTGTCACGAAAAACATCACAAAAACGAAACGATTAAAAAAAGATAAAATGCGATGCTTTTTTTTCTTTGGCTCTAAAAGTGTTAATTTGTTTTAAATTTTGCTAAAACCTTACTAACAGGGAATCTGTCACTCATTTTTCGTGTATAAATTATTACAGTTCGAAATAATAGCTTTTAAAATGAATAAAATTTATAACCTGTAATTATTATTGATATTAAACGCTTTTGCTTCCTTTACATCGAGTGTCTCTAAAGTTACAATTATGTAATAAATTTTTCACTCTTTTCCGTTTATTTCAGAGTTTTATATTCAGAAAAAAATTATTCTACTTCAATGGCAGAATATTTTATCAATTAAATTGCCTTGAACAAAATTCGTAAGATACTTCTTCCGCTTCATATGTTGAAAACAACCAGTTTTTCGGAGGTGGCGCCATCTATCTTCTACTTTAAAAATATTTTTTAATTCATAATATCTAGAATCATAAATCACGAAAGATATTAAAAACAAACAAATAAAAAATACCAAAATTAAGGCTTTTTAAATAAATTTTTATTAGTGTGATATAAATGGGGAATAATTTTTCTAGTAAATCTAGGATTATGAAGAAATTAAGTCGATGAAAGCAGGATGATGAAATGCCGAACATTCATCAAAATATATTATGAATTAGAGTGAGTTACTTTAAATCATTTCTATCCCACAATTTTGTTTCAAAATTGATATTTTTTCAAGGATAACATATATTCAAATAAAATGGTGGAGGTAATATTAAAGGAGAAATTAATTACTAACACGTACCATCAAAGCAATTACTAAAATATTTATCTTTAGGCTTAGCTGGTTACTAACGCAATTGAAAATAAATAAAAGTCGAATAGAAATATAATCTTCGAATTAAAATATTTATTCTCAGAATTCTAGGATATTATTAGTACGTATTTTCCTTCAAGTTCTCAAGTTATTTTCCTTTAAGTTCATTTTTGAAAATCATAATGAGTATCACAAGAAATGATGCCTTAAATCTAGAAAAAAAAATATAAACAATAAAAAAATGCTCTTATCAACATACTAAAAAGATATTTTTATTAAAAATTTATTCAGAAGAAAAATCTCAAAAGCATGAGGTATAAAGAAATAATAGGAGAAGGGTAAATAAACCTATGATAAATTCCAAAAGAAAAAATCCCAAACATTCAATTTATTAAAATTAAAATGCATTATAAAGGCGTTTCCAGTTTCAATTTACCTGCAATTTTTTATTAATGCTTCACGCTCTTAAAATTTTGTTAACCATATTTTTTGAATTAAAAAAATTCTTTAATTTCAGTAGAGTGAAAAGAAAACAACTTAAGTATTTTTATATTACTGGTATCATTAAAATTGTATATTACCATTAAATCTTAGATCAAATTCATTTACAGTTTAATTATCTATGTATTCTTGAACATTAGAAAATATTCAGTCCATGATATTTGCTTGTGTTTTCATGCAACTAAAATTGTAGATCTCTATCAATTCTGAGCCTAATCAATCGACTTAAAAATGTCAAAAAGGTATACTTAGTTCTCTTCACCATAATATGAAGCTGAAAGCAATACGCACCATATGGTAAAATTCGAGAGATTAATTACTAACACGTACCATCAGAGCATTTTTTTACAGAGATTATCATTTATCGTAACATCTATTCTCCAATATCAATAACTACTATGTGTGCACTACCTAAAAAGAGTATGTTCATTTTTAGTAGTTAGTAAGGGAATTCAGCATCAATTTGATGATGTATATCAGGATCTGAGTATAACAGTTAAAATAATGTATTACATATAACAACTCTATCTTGATAGCGGAATACTTTACTTAATAAACGAACTCGTGACTTAAAAAATGTTGATAAATTATAAATTAATTTTATCACTCATAAAACCTTAAAATAAATTTAAAAATGTGTTTCTAGTAAATAATATTTCAGAATTATTAACGATGATTTGACAAATTTAACTATTTCCTTTCGTGACAAAAATATGCTACATCAGTGTATTTGCAACCTCTGCTTGCATGTTGGTATATTTGCTTGTACTAATAACATTTTAAAAATTCACATCTGCTGTGTATCTGTATGGAGACGTGGTGTGGTGGAGTCTTATCACCTCAAATAAAATAGATCTACTTTTTGTTTTACAATTTATCATCCCATTTGTGAAAGTTAGATAATAAATAAAGAGGTTTATTTATTATTTTGAACGAAATTTATCAAATAATCAAAATAATACTTCAAAAGTCTTGCGTCAAATTTGTGAAGTCAGACATTAAAATAGGAATATTATTATCTTAAGAATATTTGTTTAAAATAATTCTAAGTAATTTAAGCAGTTTTAGTAACACAATCTCTCTAGGGTCATATTAGCCTTAGAAACAAACAGCTTATTTTCTAATCGCTTTACATTTTGGTTGAAGATTTTTTTAAAGGGCTTCTTGAACCGAGAGCCTCCCGATACGCCCACAGCACCTGGTGGAAGAAAAGGTAAGCATGCTCAGAAGTTCGCTTTCTTTAAGACAGGCTACAAAAAGACATTCCTGCATGCTTAAAGCAATTTTTTATTAAATTCAAGTGTAAATCCTTTCTCTACTTGCCTGTCATAAACAAGATATTTCGATTTTTTTAAATTTAGGTATTCAATGATAAATACGAAACAAAGAGGAGAAGGAGATATATTTTTCTTTAGCTCGAATGAAGATGGATAGGATGGGTAATTTCTGTCTCAATGAAAGGATAAAATAACATACAAACTCCAATTATTTCAAGGAAAAAATATCTTTGGGGTCTTTTATTACCTAATTACTGCGCAATATGTCCAAAGCTTACATTATTTCTTTTTAATTTCTGGCTAAAAAAGATGAAAACCGGCACAACCTTAACATTTTAATTTTATTTTCCTCCCTTCCGGGGGAATCTTCAAAATGAGGATGAGATGCTTTTGACATAGTGGTTGTATTTTGTCAATCTTTAGGGTACACTAATAGGTGATGGTCAGGCTTCACGTGGGCGGTGATCACCCTTAAGACTCAACCACAGATCCCACCAGTGTTGCCATCTTGAAATTAACAAAATAACTATTATGAAATAGGGTTGGTACCAATCCCCTTGGTGTAGGAAAGCCTACACCAGGTCCAAATGGCCCCGACGCCTACTCATTCCATAGCAGGCTCCATGAGGCGCCAAGACAATTAAGCAGAACTGGCAAAGAGGGAAAGAACAAGGAGAGAACATCCTCTCTCCATTCAAAAACCTCATGTATTTTAAGTGGTCACTTCTGAATCTTGTCATGGCCGATTGAAGAGGCCAGGGGACACTGCAAGAAATTGACAAACCAGGTCTTTTGGCTGCATACCAGTGGTGAGCCAGAGAAGTACGCCATACAGAGAAAAATTGTAATCGGTATAAGGAGAGGATTTCTGAAGGAGTAAGCTCGCCAACATCGTCCATCGGAAGATCACGGCCATTCCTGGAAAGCATATCAACTTACCATACACCCCAACTTTCGATGAAATCCATTGCAGGTGAACTGGTAACTTCAAGACAATCTCACAGAGAAGCCTAATAATAATTTGGCTTGGATTGTCAAATATTTTTGGCCAGTTTTTAAAATATTAAATAGCAATCTCTTAAATAGTCAAGATCCAAACACTATTTTTGTCAGTGATCAAGGCGTTATTAAGAGCTGCTCCAATATCTATGATCTCCGATCTAAAAACTGAACAATAGTCAGAGTTTCAGATGCTGAGTCTATTTTCGTCTTCAATATCGTTAGTGAAAACACCACTCCCGGTCCTACTATCTTCAAGTCTGCTACCATCTGTATAGATGACCAAGACTTCGGATGGGATACTATTAACAACCTCCAAGTCCTACGGTTTTTAAAGGTCTGGGTGATCTACTTGGTTATTGGCATGGGACTTCAGAACGTCATTAAAAGTAACATTTTCCATAGACGCTGTGAGAAGCAAACAATCATAAATGGTTGTAGGAACTTCGTCTTTAGCGGTGTCTCTCTTTAGACGTTGGTTACTCTTCTAATTTAGAATAAATTTAGAAGTCCTGTTAAGGACTCCAAAACTCGTCAGCTTATTAAAATATACACAAGAACTTATCCTACATCTCGTGGTCAGAGGAACAATGTCAGCATCAAAATACAATAAAATTAAAATAGAAATGAAAATCCTATTTAAGAATTACTGTCTGACGGAGACATTTCTTTTGTCTTAATTTTAACAATTTTAAAAGTACTCCATTGAATATTTTGATGGATGTGTTTGAATTTTAAAGCATTCAAATTTGTTAAAATGTATATTACATTAAAAATATTACTAAAAATAAAGAAAAAATAGCACAGAAATGATATTATTTATATCGAGTTTCAAGATGATATAAAAACCACTTTTGTGAAATAAAGATTTCTGAAGTTGCGGCCATCGATTTTCATTGCAATTTTTCATCTGGAAATGGTTCAATTTATTTCCGCACTCTATTCAACTTTGTTTGAGGCTCTTGTTTTATACTTCTTTCAAACTCTACATTACAAACAAATATCAGAGTGTTTTAACTGGCTAAGGCTATATGATAGTACATGCTTTGCCAGCGTTTCTTTGAACACGAATGAAGCAGTTTAAAATGCTCATATTGTGATTTTTTTTTCATTAGACTGTTGCCATTTGTCAATATATAATAAAAAGTAATTTTTATGCCTAGTACGGAAGCATTTTATATGGAGGAAGTATTTACAAGTTATAGGAAAGACGATCAGAGACCTTTAAAATTACTTTTGCAATTTTCACCTTAGCAATTTGAAATTTTGGATGCATGCATGCATTCACGAAGAGTAACAATATAGGGGATGACACACAAAATTTTAAAACATTATATGAACTTATTTATGAGTTAAGGGTGTTAATATAATATAATATTAGAGATAAATAACGTTAATGAAAAATGTTCCAGGCGCACCAAATGTGTTCGAAAGCACTCCAATTTTTACTACTTAAACTTTTTTTAAAATATCAGTAATTTTGAGTTATTACATTGGTTCATTTTGATATTTCGTACTCCAATATTAATCCCAACTTTATTTCAAAAGGGTTAGAGTAAGTAATAATAAAAACTGGAGTGGAATTAACGCTATTTATCGCTAATATTATATCACCCCCCCCGTTCTAACTCATAAAAAATAAATTTAATATTTTAAAATTTTGTGGGCCATTCCCTATTGTATTACTCTTAATGCCTGTAAAATTTCAAATTCCTAAGGTGAAAATTGCAAAAAAGTCATTTTAAAGGTACCTGGTCGCCTTAATGGGAGAAAAACATATGAATTGTGGCCACAATTATTAATCGTGGTTAGCTATTAAAATATTTAAGTATATCTGTTGAAGATCTTTCAGTTTAACAGTTTTCTATGTATAACAAAAAAATCTAATTGTTGATATGCAGATATTACTCAAACAACTACATCTTGACATACACGATTTATATCGATTATCATTACTAATCATCGATTACACAAAAACTAACTTTCAGACTAATGAGAAATTAATTCTCATCAGCAAAAACACTAAAATCAATCGTAATAATTCCTTGTTTTTTCCAATAATTCTGCTTCAAAAAAGTGTCATTAACACTTGATTATTTATCTTGTGCCATTTTTTCAGATACTAATTTCTGATCATTCGTTTTAACATTCTTGTCATTCTTGCATCCGACTACAGCGAAAATTATAAATTCCGCTCTCAAAAATCTTGCATTCATTATTGTGGCTTTTAAAAAAAGATACTAATACTACCAATCATCATTTAAAAAAAATGTGCAAAATTAATGCGACAACGAATATTTTTATGTCTCTCGTCTTTAATTCTTTCGCATTGCTCTTTATCGAATAAAAGTAACTAGCATTGCATGAAATGCAAAATAATTAGCATAGAAACAAAAGATCCATTCAGACAAAAAAGAAACCATTCGTACTTAAAAACTGTCAAAGTAATCTCAAAACATTTTAAAGAATGGATCAATACTAATTTTAGTGGAAATTGCCCATCTGGAACAGAGAACTAAACAGGTGGCAGTACAATCCATTCAAGACGAAATAGAGGCGTTATATTGATTTCTATCTTCCATTAAGAATTATTTCCAAGTTTAAAGGGCTTTTTCAGTAAGGAATGAATCCCTTTTGTATTTAAGAATTAAATTTAAGTATAAATTGATCATCGCGCTATATTTGACAAAAAAAAAGAAAGTCGATCTTTATTAACTCTAATTAAAAAATAAGATATATACTGTTAAATGTTTTGTATTGCTATTTCTTGTTAATTTCGTCGTATTTATCTTGCTAATAACTGAACTCTTTACTAGAAAAATTGTGCATTATGAGCACCAAAGTACATGTCCTGGTTTGAGAAAGGATGGCAACTCTTTTCTAATATTGCATTCTTTTAAAAGTTTGTCAGAATTCTACCAAATTATTCAATCTTATTATAAAAGGCGAGTACAAATAATGGATCTGATTTTAAAAAATAAATAACGGACCCGATTTTTAAAAATATTTTAGAAACTACTAAACATTTATAATAAGTGATGCATGGATTTAAAGAAAGGCTTTTTTTTCAGTTAGAAATGTCTTATGAGTAGCTCTCTTGTTACACAGGACACGTCCAAACTCTAATCCAATTCATTCCAAACAATTTGTAACATTTTGTTTTTTCTGCTATCTTTGGCAACATCCCATAAAAAGAAATCATTGGGGCAAGACATTGTTCATGTACCGCCAATGCCGAAAACACTGCCAGAACTTAAAGAACGTATTTGTATACCATTCAGAAGCATTGACAGAGTGATGTTACAAATACGTTCTTTAAGTTCTGGATGTGTTTTCGGCATTGGCGGTACATATAATCAATGTCTTGTCTCAGTGATATCTTTTTGTGGGGTCATATCAAAGATAACAGACAAAACAAAATTTCATTATTGTAATGAATTGGAATACAGATTGGGCGTGTCCTGTGTAACAAGAGAGCAACACAGACATTTGTAACTGAAAAAAAAACTTTTTCTTTAAATTCAAGTATCACTTATTGTTATATGTTCAGTGGTTTCTAAAATATTTTTTAATCGGGTACATCATTCGTACTCACCCTGTATAAGACATGAGACAGAATGCTGTCAATTCTTCAAAGTATATAAATTAATTGAATGCTCAATATATTAGAAATTAACTATTTCTTTTGTCTTTTTTACACTTTGAACTACTTTTATTGGTCTTATGCACTGAAAAGCCAACAAAATTGGTTCACCTATCTAATATCAAGTAGAGCCCTCACGATCAAGCAGAATTACAGCAGTACGACGGGGCATAGACTCAACCAATTTGTGAAGAGGTTCTATAAACTTTTCAGACCATGATTCTTGATGGGCACTCTACAAAGCCATGGGAGTGAGAGGTGAAGATCTAAGGACAGCACATTGCAAAACATTCCAAATATGGTCAAAAATGTTCATATCAGGAAAATTAGTTGGCCAAAATAGGAAAAGAAATTCATTAGAATGCTCCTCAAGCCACTCGGTAGCTACTGTAGACCTGTTGCGTGGCAGATCATCCTGTTGGAATCACCCATGCTACTCAGAATGCACACAAAACATTAATGCATGCAGAGGTTCAGAAAGGATAATAAATTACCGCTTTTCTATCATGGTCGTGTCTACACACATCAACGCCCCTTACCCTCACAGAGCCTTTATGAGCTTGAACAATTTCTTGTAAGCATGAGAAATCCATAGATTCACGGAGTTTTCTCTACACCCGTATACAACCATTCACCCAATACACTTGGAAGCGTGACTCATCAGACCAGACAACATTTTCCCAATCATTAAGAGTCTATTGGTGGATTTGGCGAGCGCAAGTAAAGTGCAGAGCTTTGTGTCCCTGAGTCATCAATGGTACACAAGATGGTTTGCGGCTGCGAAAGCCCATATGAATTACGCAAGTTGCATAGCGTGTACTTTGACACTTGTTGATAGGCCTGCATTCAAATTCTCGGCAATTTGAGGAAATATTGAACATCTATATTGTGTCAAGATTCTTTTCAGTCGTCGGTGGTCCCGTTCGATCAAGGCCTTTTTCAAACCTCATCGCTGTCAGAGATTTGAAGTTTTACCGGAAACCTGGTATTCGCGGTACACCCTAGAAATGTTTGGTAGCGAAAATCCATATTTCATCTCTACATCAGAAATGCTGTGCTCCCTCTCTCAAGCTCCGTCGATGATTCACCGTTAAAAATCGCTTAAATCTTGATAAGCAGCCATTATAACAGCAAGAATCGATGTAATAACCTCCTCGGACTCCTGTTGTCTTATATAAGCACTGTCAACAGCATCGAGTCAAGCTGATTATTTAAACACCTCCATTATTTTCATACGATCTTCTATACCAGTTTTTCTGTCTCTTCAGTGTAATAATTTTTAAACCATACTGAAAATTAATTTAGTTCAATTGCTGCTTCAGCGTTTATGAACAATATTTGTTGTGCTAATATACAAATGTTATTTATTTAAATAAAAAATTAGCATGTAGTATGCTTTTTAAAAATTTACTAATTCGATTGATCATCTTATTTAAATAACAAGCAGACAATAAAAAATTTTGGCAATAAATTAAGTATAATATACATATTTGTATATTATAATATTCAAATTTTATAATACTTTACGTAAAAGTAGTTTTTACGTTAAAAATATAAGCAAAATGATTTTAAATTTTAATCCAACGCCGGCTACATAAAACTATTTATTTTCATATATTTGCTGAATGTTTGGTAAAAAGAATATTTGCTATGAAAAACTAAATTAATAACAATCTGTACTAGTAACTGGTTTCAGTGACCAACTTCACCTAGATTATTAGCTTATTAAGCTCTTAAATATTAATAAATATTAATTTAGGATGTATATGGTTTTTAAATTTCACCATGTTATTTGATAAGACTGGAAAACATGAATTTAATTGAATAAATCAAAACAAATTGTGACGCATGTAAATTAACACATTAAGGATTGATCATGAGCTTTCTCGTGTTTCACGTCCCACCTGTTGAGGACTGCTCACGAGTTTTCTCGTTTCCCATAAATAACAAAGTTATGATGATTTAGAACGTACGGTCCCAGCCGTATGTCTTACAGATTTCATTGCGGTTCTTAATGTGTTAAAAAGAGTAGACATTATAAAATAAAAGCAGAAATCAAAATTCAATTTAGGAATTAATATCCAATTAAGGATTTTTTTTTTAATTTTAATATTGGAAATGGCAATCTATTGAATATTTTGATGGATAAGTTTGAGTTTTAAAACATTAAAAATTGTACACAAAATTATCAGTACAGTAATTTAAAATAATATTATCAGTAAAACAATGCAAACCAGATTATGAGGAACTTTTAGAAATACGATCACAGCTTTATTCACACTGTTGTATTAAATAAACTTAAATATATTTCCTAAATTTTTATTTAATCTTATAAAAATGATACTGGCATGTCAGATTTATTAATTGTAATCGTCTTAAAAACATTTATGCATCCCTAGGCTCTGAGGGTTCTTTTTGACTTAGAGAACAAAATAAACTATTTTTAAGGTATCGATGCATTATTGAATTTTATACCACTACTGTAATTTGTTGCCTGTATGTATCTAAGAACAAAATTTTCCAATTCATCTTCATCTTCCATTGATGTCATCCGAAGACTGATTAATTCGTAAGATAGTTTCCTAAATGAAATGACTCGGCAAATAAATGAAAGCATGTAGCATTCAAATCCCCGTTTATTCTGACTTAAAACTTTCCATGCTAGTCTATAAGTGGGGACTAAGCTTTAGGATATTTAATCAAGGATAACTTTTAAATATTTACTTGAAGTGCACGCAACTTTTCTGAGGGACATCTAAACATTGAAATCAGATCCAAGAATTGAGCTCAGAGATGACTCGGAGAAAGTAACCAATGAATAGATTACGTTCTCCTGGAGATTATATATGTAGTATGTCTTTGAATAAGGTTCAATATTGAGATTGGAATATCGTGAGTTCGTTCAGGTTGTCGAAAAATGTAAGGAGATCGTTTTAGTAAAATTGAAAATAAGGTGGAATTTTCCAGCTCTCCATATTTTTAATTAAAAATAAAATCATTAAATTTGCCACTGGCAAGTTTTATTTAACAATTAATTTTTTTAAATAAATATGTTGTTTTACCATTTTTAATGTTCTGTATTATTCCGATGTGAAATGAATGGCAGAGAGGTATGTCATTTTAAAAGAAAAGTAAGCTAGAATTTGATTTAGAATCTTCTGCTCTAAATTTGTGCAGACTCTGGTTTCAGCAGTTTTTATAGATAAAATTATGTTTTATGACATTTTATATTTTCTTCAAAAGCAACATAAGTTTTTATATTAGTAAAAAAAGATTTTTAATTACAATTATTTACATGAATATCGTTACAAATCCCCTAAAATCAAATTCTTAAAATGCTCTTGATATTCCATTATACAGTGGTACAGAATAATGAATCTTTTTCAAGTAAGCATAAATTCTCAAGACAAAAAATTGGGAATCATACAATTTTAAAATTCAGAAATGAGCAAGTGAAAAAAAATTTATATAAATTATTAATTTTAATAAGAATTTCAATTCATAAAAATAAATCTTGGTTGGAGATGACTTTAGAAAATAAGATCGTTCGCCGTAATACACCTAATGATTTCTTTCCCAATTCCTACTGTTAGTTCACACTCTTCCTATATTATATATATCTTGCCTAAATTTTTAATCGTTAATAAAATACTTTTTATTCCTTCACTCAAATTCACTCAACACTTTTTAAACTTGTAGTGGAAGACACCGGATGTTACAGTTTTTCAAGTATTCATTAGTTAAATTAATTTTTAATATTTTAAATAGAGTTTTAGCTGTTCGTAATGAAAATTGAAAACAACAGACAGTATCTCAATTGGTAAAATGTGAGCATTCCAATATTTTTTACGTGAAAGTGAAGAACACGAGTTCAGTTCTTGCTAAAATTAATAATTTTTTGATAAATTATTTATATTAATTTTAATTTTTTAATAAAAAGTAACTAAAATAAAAATTCTTTTTTGACCTAAGTAGGAATTGACATAATTTTTTTATATTACTTGTTAATTATCATTTAACTAGCAAGTAAAACTTCATTATATTTTGTCATTTTTTCATTCAAATTTACAAACTAGTACTTCCTTTTTTATACAAATAAATTAGATTATTATTTTTTTTGTAAGTTTTGGGATTTTTAGACTCGTATTTTATTTTTAAAAGCTTTTCAAAATTTTATTTTAAAAGGCTTTTATCAAAATCGATTTATTTCATATTTATGAAAGCAGAATGTTATAAATCAAGCTGTCATTCATTTCATGATGTTCTAGATAATTCAAATTTTGTATGCTTCTGTGGGCTTGTCAGCATACCATTAGTTATTTAAAAATTTAATTACTCGATTTATATACTTAAATTTACCTTCTTACGTACAACATAATTTGGCAGGGAATTCTGAAACATTTTAAAATATGTATTATAATAATGAATTGTTAATTAAAAATTAAAGAGATACGATTTTAAGAAAAAAATTTCTTTTCAGTTAACTCATATTATATGTTTATAAAATTTTTCAAAAAACCAACGTTCATAATTGTCTACCTTTGTAAAAGAAGGTTGAGAATAAAATATATAGAAAGGTATAACTTTTATTATATATCTTTTAGAGATCAAGGATTTTGCTATATGCAATATTTCAGGAGTCAACATACTAGTCATACGACTAACAGAATGATAAGTGTTCGTCTGTTAAAAATATATTACAGTTTGTCACGTCACCGAATCCTTTATTATTAAATTCTCCGTTAGATATGAAGGCTGTAATAACGTTGCTTGCGAAGTTATTCATGAGGTCTCTATAATACATTAATTGATAGGCGTGAAATCATCGCATTTACATCCATGACATTTTAAACTGCCTTAGGTTAATGGTTCGATTCATAGGAGTTTAAAGATGTGATTAATTTTAAGTTAATGTAATTATTTGTATCCTCCTGATGTGATTAACTGACACTAAAGGATTCAATTTACAGGAATTTTAGGATCGTTTTGATTGAAATCCTGAGGTAAAATCCGTGGATGCATATAAAATATTCATAGGTATTTTTTTCAGGTTTTATATGTGCCATCTCTTTGTAGAAGAAAATAAAATGACTGATCAAATAGAGAAAAGTAAAAGGGAATGTTAAAGTCTATTCATTATCATTAATGAAATTTCTATATTTTTGTTATATTTTATAAGGAAAGAAATATATACAAAAAAAGATTTAAAAACTTAATACAATCAGCGACAGATATTTTTTGAGCTTAAATAGTTAAAAGAGACGAACAATGATATATATAATGATTTCTAATTTTTTAAAAAAATGTTGGAATTTCTCATGAAACATTTCATGCTCAAGAATCTACCCCCCCCCCTACTGTTTTCAAGAAGGGAACATTAAAAATTGCATTGCCCAAATAAAAAATTCTGTAAATGAATAATTTGTATTTGGGTAAAAACTGACATTTTTGTGAAAATAAATATGTTTGCTCGCATTAATTTCAGGTTAGATAAAAATTTAATCAAATAATTCTTAAAAATTTGTTTATAAGCAAATAAGAATAGTTTATTTTAGTTATTTTACTTTTTAATAACATTTACTGTTTTACAAACTCATATACCAAAAGGCGTCATTGGTACAAAATTGGTACTGCGTTCTCAACACGAGTTTATTTTAAAACCCAATTTCCATAAAAACAATTTCTTACGCATTTCATGGAATAAAAGTATTTCTAACGCATGGAATAAATTTCATGGAACAAAAGTATTTCTCACCTGTTCTTGCACTGTTTTAAAAATATACAAGACGAAAGGGGTTTTCGATAAATAGATTAATGTATTTGTTTCCCATATTTTTTTTTACATAGAAATAAACATAAAACTCCCAAAATATTTATTTTAAAATAAATCGAGTGTAAAACTGCATTGAACATGAATAGAATTATCAGAGTAACAAGGCTTTAAAATATATTTAAAAATAAAATTTAAAAAAATTATAATATATGAAGAAATACTTAAAAACAGAAGTTTAATTCTCGTTATCAATCATCCGATTCAACAAAAGTCATTACTTTTTCAATAATGTTTCAAAACACAAGCATAGAACTAAACTAAAAATAGAAAAACATGGATAAAGATAAATTTGGATGGAAATAATTTGAATCTAATGTCTAATAGTAAATAGTGTTCAATATAAACTAACGATAAAGGAATCAGTAACCAACTATAAGAACAATCGATTGTTATTATCAACATGTACCTAATACAGCAAAACCAGGTACAATCCGATTCTAGAGAAACTATATATTTTGTTTGCTCTTAAAATTTATACCTTATTAAGAAGAACTCTACTCTCCATATAGGAAACAATTTTCGATTGAGTCTTCTTTATTAACTAAAAATTCCAGGGAAAAACAGATTCTGAAAACATAATACGACAGAGGTCGTCAACCCCTGAAAGCAAATATCCTGGATACTCTTTAGAAAGGAGCTTTTCTCAATGTTTTCCTCAGCTCTCGGGGGTCTCAACCGTCTGTTACTGTCGACTCTAGTCACTTGTGGCGAGATAACAGTTTTCCCCTCTCTTTTAGATAAAAACACTCCAAAATTTCCTATTTCCCCAAGCTTTCCCATCATTTGTATAACTACAGAAAGCGATAAGGCTGTTTCATTTGTCGTATAAACTAAATAGGAGTGTTTCGAGTCGTTGTAGCTCCGTTGGTACCGAAAACGACAGATATGGAGGTTTAGTTAACAGAGTTTTGGTAGGGTGAACAAGTAATGCGCAAAAATAATGAATCAAAAGTAATGAATGTCCGCAATGCTCTCAAGACCCAAAAGGTAAAGAAAATACTAATAAGTATAAATTTCTTATTTTTAAGGAGTATATAATTAACAGAAGAATTGTGTTTCTATTTTTAAAATTCTCTAAATATTTACCCTTTAAGTTGCTTAATAAGGTATGGAGCTTTTAGTTATATCGAATATGGAATTATCGTTCTCACCGTACTTTTAGTTTTTACCCTTTGCTTTTATATAGAATTCAGTGATGGAAATGCTAATAAGTAAATATCTGCACTATTAAGAGAAGTATTTGTTTTCTTTGAGAATTGCCCTAAAATATTCATTTATGTTTCAAATTTCCATAAAATTGATGAAGCTTTTGACTATATAGTTTTAGTTTCTTTCCCTTAATTTATATCGTCATAAACAGCATACATTTTCATAATAGATTTTTTAATACTTCATATTTTTGAACTGCATGTAAATTGATTAAAAAATTAAAATCAAGACTTATAATATGTTAAATATAATGACTTATCCTATTACAAATTTCATTTCTTTGATTTTCTAAGGTTTTAACGTAAGGAGTATTAAAATGCTATATTAGCGTATTAATATACATTATCTGTCGAATTCGTAATTTTTTTTTTCAATTTTTCCATTCAAAATAGTTATTTAATATTCAGAAGATTATAAATAAAGAGTTCATTATAATTTACTAATATTAATATTAAAGTAAACATATATTTAAAACAGTTGAATTAAACCTAATTATAACTAATATTAGTAAAATTTTCAATAAGATTGCCCACAAAATGATTGAATTAAGCGATATTAAAGAGTACGTGCAAAATTAATGAATATCTTATATCAAAATGCATGTATATATATTACTGTGTTAAATCAGCCTTTTTATATTGAACATATTTGGCTCTTAATCCACCTCAGGAGTTTTTATTAATTTTTATAGAAGCATCTTATGTGCATATGTTGCTTTTTCGAAGTGAAATTCAGAAAAAAAAATTGTTATAACATATAAAATATATTTCTAATCAGACCAACATTCCACTTTTATTTGAAAAACAATTTCTTTTAGTACTTAGCACTTTAAATTGCTACTCGGTAAATAGATTGACACCTAACTGTAATTTGATTTAGCTACATGACTTCCTAATAATATTGAGGAAAATGATTTCTTATTCTAATTTATATGGATTGAATTAATTGAAAATTTTGTAGGGTTATTTTTATTTAAAAGATTACCTCGACACAACAGAAAAGTATACATTTTTTTGCTCTATGTTCTATTAAATTTTATTTTTAAAATGGATTAAATAGCATTTTTAACAATTCAACCACATTAACCAGGGCTAAATTACTAAAAGTGACTTATTGAAATCATATCGTACTTTTTAATGCAGTCACTTAGTCTGAGTTAAAAAAAATATTCTAGGATAAAAACAAAACACAACATTTAATTCAATCTTGATCAAAGAGAAGGAATTTTTATATATATATTATCTGTCAGTATAAAAATGCAAAAGGTAAGATTGAGTAATCCAATGTAACGTAGCCCGTTCATTTTACATTTTCAAAGAAGAACTTTTACTATACTAATATTATATATATCTATTATCCATTATTACTTTACAGCCATCTACCAAGAATATGATGGATTTTTTTCCATTTCCTTCCATATGGAATTTTTGAAAATAATGGAAAAAGAAATCTATTATTTTCTCGGAAAATAAAATGGATTTTTTCCCCAATCTAATATATATATATAGATACTATATATACAAAAAATTTCGTTCTTTTTCGTCAAGGTTTTATTAAATGATTGTGTTAACTCCTATTTTTATCCTAGAATTTTTAAAATCAGACTAAATGACTACATGGAAAAGTTGCACAAGAAACTCCATACGATTTCAATAATTCACTTTTAGCAATGTAGCTATCTTGAATTGCTATGTTTTTTGCATGCTTTTAAAAATATTTTACTGAACATAGAGCAAAAAAAAAATGTATAACTACTCTAATGTTGTGTCGAGATAATCTTTTAAGTGAAGTTTCTCACCGGTTGCAGCAAATAACATAATAGATTATATTTTTTTAATAAAACTTAAAATACATTATTACTAATTCCTTGTCATAGATTTAATATAGTCATGTCATAGATTTAATAACTATGTAATTACTAATTCCTTGTCATAGATTTAATATAGTCTTGTCATAGATTTAATAACTATGTAATTACTAATTCCTTGTCATAGATTTAATATAGTC
>JAOUZG010043946.1:956737-1016225 GCA_026289955.1 Argiope argentata | reverse complement strand
TAATAACTATGTAATTACTAATTCCTTGTCATAGATTTAATATAGTCATGTCATAGGTTTAATAATTATGTAATTACTAATTCCTTTCCATAGATTAAAAATAGATTTATCATTTTATAAAAATGGATAATTCAAAGAAATTATCCAGTTACATGAAGTTTTATTAATCCGAATCTTGTTTATTGAAGAAATGTTTAGTTTCTTAGCTGTTGCGCTCTACACGAATCAAATACTAATACATGCTGAAATAATACAATATTCGTAAACTGCTGATGGAATCCAAACGGCATTTGAGTTTGATGGAGTACATACAGAGTGCTTTGCATGCCGAATTCGCTGAATCATTCAGACGGTACTTCTACTCTGACTGAAAAGAATGTTAAAAAAATCTTTTGAAATTCAAGGTTAGGGCTTCACAACAAGCGAATTTCCTTTTTTTCCCTTCTAAATTTATTGCTTTGTACACAGCGACTGCTGAAGAGTGATTTACAGGCTAATGCTTCAAGAGGACCAGTTTTTCGCTCAAGATCGACTCCATAGGTTCAGTTCACGAATCGATTCTAAGTGTGCTTCTGACTTCTACTCCTCATTAGTCATCATTTTAGCAACACTTGTAATTAATTTAATCATGATATTTTCAATGATTTTATCGATACCATGATTATTCAACGGATAATATCTAATGGTAAATAGGAGTGAAAATATATAG
This sequence comes from Argiope argentata, assembly GCA_026289955.1. Lineage (NCBI taxonomy): Eukaryota > Metazoa > Arthropoda > Arachnida > Araneae > Araneidae > Argiope > Argiope argentata. The sequence continues at coordinate 1,015,516 of JAOUZG010043946.1, read as the reverse complement.
GTAAGAAATTGTACTTGTCTCCTCACAAAAATTTCTGTTTTAGACCCTTAAGAAATTGTAAGAATTGCTTCCCGTAGCTCAAAATATAGTTTTTTGTACTTTATTTACGTTTATATTCATATATAAATAAAATCGCATTTATATTTATTGATTGATAGCACTTATGTATTTTGCTATTTAAGAAAATAAAATCGAGTATAAATATGTTTTTACGCTTTATGAAAATTTATTTCTTCTAAATATTAGTCGGATTTCACTGCCAAGTTGTAACGCTAATTTTTTTTAACTAAATACGAATCAAATCATATTATTAAGCATTATTTAATCACCTAAATTACTGATTTGGTGAATAAAATTTATGATCAGAGTAATGGGATTCTATTTAGATGAAAATTACTAATAAAAAATATTTTGAAAATATGTTTTTCTTTAATTTTTTATATAAGGTTTTTCAGCTTTTGATTAGAATTAAAGTGCTCTTACTCAAAAATCTACTGGGAGAAAATGAGTTTTTATAGAGACAATACGCATTTCAAAAAGACGAGAAAGAAAGTTAGTAAAAAATTCAAAAGTAAACAAAAGAGAAAACAGTCCCAATAAGGAAGACAAAACATGGGCATAATATATAATTATGAGTTGTAAGTGGTACAGAAATTAAATTTTTATTTTCAAAAATTCGAATATTTTTACCAGACGTTTTTAATTTTGATTTTATCATTTTTTACCTTATTTTTTTTATTTATATTTATTATTTTTAATTTTTATTATTATTTTATTAATCATAAGTTTTTTATTATTTTATTTATTCATAATTTATTTATTTATTAATTTTTATATTATTTTTATTTTATAATAGTTTTTATTTTTTCATATTTAGCATTTCTTTTTCTATTATGTGTATGTATACATTTTTAGCGTCTCCATGATCTGAAATATAACCATATAGGCATGCAATTTGGTTTTCAAATGACGACTTACCTTTTTGTTATTGTATTATGGAAAAAATTCTTTACCTCTAAAATGTTCATGTTTTTTAAACAGGTAATAACTGTACAATAAATATTTATAATCCATAATATGATGCATTTTCATACCAAATTTTAACCTATAAATAATGTTAGTTTTATAAATTTCTTCGCAAAAATCGTTTAAAAACTTCTTTCTTCCTATTGATTGCCTAAGACATTTTTTTTATTGTCTCTCAGTCTCAAGGAAACTGAAATAGTTAACAAAAAATGTCTTTCAGAATTTTTGTTAAATCACTGAATCTAATTGGTAGCATGATTTACTTATTTCTTAAATGTATTTCAAGGAAATGTATTTTTGTACATGATTCCTTGTGTCATATTTGTAGTATCTGTGAAATCAATCCACTGACATTGCACTTTATCAACTTCATTTTAAGAAAGCTGTTTTCTAGTCTACTGACTAAACTTTAAAAAAATTTTGGTTACTTGAAAATTAAATAAAAGGCCAGGGAAAATTATTTTTGAATTTTAAATGATATGGTTGTGATTTTCAAAAAGTTAAAAAAAAAAGCGCAAATCGCACTTTATAGGTTTGATCTTCATTCTGCTTGAAAAATATGGCTATTTAAAATCTCATGCACTTAAAAATAATTTTAAATGCGCGAGATTTTAATACATTTGCCAAAATTAATCTAAATCTTATTATATTATATATTTGTAATAAGAAGTCTTGTAAATTTGCAGACGAAGATATTGAGATAAAAGTATCATTCAAGTTTTAAATTATGGTAAAATGTGCCAGATGAAGATATATTAAATGATAAGATGTAGCAAATGTTGGTCTTTTATTTTCTGGTTTGAAATAGCATATATCATTCACTAAACTATATTTCTGTTCCCCCTCCCACCCTCTTTTTTTTCCTTATTTGAAAATTTTCATTTCGGGACTTGCATGAGTGAAAGTGGCAGGAAAAGCTGATTATTTCCTACTGTAGCAAACGGAAAATAACTTATGCAATTCTAAAACTAAAACAATTATTCTAAAGATAAATTAATTTCCTGATTTATTTATCATTATGAATTTGCAAACATATTTTTTCTACTGTTAGTAAAAAACTCTATAGCACATTTCTACGATGATATCCCATAACATAGTCACATGACAAATATAACTGCGCATGCCTTTTAACAATTAAATGCATTTTGCCACAAGATGGATTCTGAAATTCGATTGGCATTGTGCGACTAATGCCCATTATGCGAGTATTAGTTTTCTCAATACGATAATGAACATTGAATGGATACAAAAATATAAATAAAAAAATCATCATAAAAATATGTTTTGTGCATTTAATTAGACCTTTAAAAAGAAACGAAAATGTTTATTAATGCAAAATATTTTATTTAGCATTCCAAAAGAGAAACTTTCTTTTATTAGGAATTTAATAGCTTTAACATCCTTCTAGTAGCTTAAGAAAAGAATTTTAGTTTAACTGATAGATTATATTTCTAACATATTTACTTTAATTATGCTAACGTTTCATTTTAAAGTAACGCTAGGGCTATATTGAGACGGACATCATAATTTTGAACCGCGTTTAGATTACGAGGACGACACCCGAGCTGGACCTATTTCCAAACTTCCACACCAGTAGAATGTAGTTTCGTCACGATGCATTTAGTGTCACTAGATCCGCTTACACGAAAGTTATTCGGTGGAAGCGGGTCACGAACCGGAAAACTTCCGGATTGTGAAGTCGAAACCTTACACCTAGGCCGCCGCTGTTCGTTAAAAATATTTAATAGTACTACTTTTGATTTCCTTCAACATATTCATTGTTAAATTAGCCTCTAATTATAATAATCAAGAAAGAGCTGAAAATCTTCTAGTTAAAAATACGTGAAATGGAAGGAAGAGAACTTAAGACTGATAAAATAGCTAAGGCCGAAGCTGCAACAGAATCCGGAAGGATCTTATATGATTGTCAAGAAAGTGAACAACAATGTTTTCTGCAGAATTCAAAGGTCACCCAAAGTCAACCTGAAACTTATTCACACTAATCGTCATACTCCATTTAGAGTTACTAATCATAACTTTGGGTAATGAGTTTCGGGATGTGGCATCATTGAATAAGGGAGCAGGGTTGTGAATCTATAAAATTTTTCTACTGAGCAATAGTTCTACTGAGCAATAGTTCTTTTCTACTGAGCATAGTTTCATAACAAGAAAAAGAGTTTTACGGATATTTTAATGGCTGTTGAATGTTTACCAGATCAAAGACCTTATTTCTCTGAAACTTTGATTTTAACAATATTTCGATTAGGAGCGAAGATATGATATCCTTCTAGAAACTTCCTTATAATATCATTAATGATGGCGTGTCCGCTTTGCAACGGAAGAAGGGGTGCAGTGGCTTCTCAGGGTATAGACCCCTGAGCCCCCGAGGGAAGAAGTCTGTCTTCTAGCTCATATGAAGATGACACACTTGACGCATTAGCTAGCACAGTCCCTTTTTAAAGGGGGGGGGGGGTGCACACCCACTCATTTCACGGATAGAACACAGAAGAACAAACATGCCCTGATCGGGACTTGAACCCGGGACGCCCAGATCACTAGGAAGATGCGCTACCTCTGTGCTAGGACACCGGCTTATGATATATAATTAAAGAATAAACATAAGTCGCGTTTTACAAAATTTCGATAGTTAAAACTGAAAGATAAAAAAACACGTAATTTTCTGAGTGCAAGTTTAATTATTTAAAAGTAAGAAATCGTAAACAAACTGGAAGATGACGCATCTCATAGCAATGATAAACAAAAGCAATTGATAGTAACTTTAATTAAATATTTCAAACAATACTGGCAAAACAAACTTCAAATGTCATGGATCAGGTGACTCGTTATTTACCAAATAAAAATGATTATATATATTTGCCTTCAAATTTCGGTAAAACTAAAACCTCCTTACCGAAACAACATGTTCTCATGTGATAAATTTTTTGGGGGGGGGATAAAAAGGGACCCAAAGAACTGCCATTGCTTAAGAACCTACAGAAAAATTCAGTCGCAAATGCTCAAAAACTAACATCTTATTTAAATATATATTCTTTAAAAGACACAAAGCGCAAAATGCTATATTTTGCTTGGATATAATGTCATAACAGAGCTCAAATTCGCCTTTTATAAATATGGAAAGCTTTATGAAAATAAACGACTAAAAAGTTATCTAGGTTATAGGTTTTTGTACAGTATTCAAAACGTTTCTTCGTTGCCGTTTTATTTAATAACGTTATGATTTAATTTAATTTTAAGAAAGTTTATATATAATTTTTAAATAATATTATGCATAGATTTCATTTATAATAAACAAAATTTCTTCAACTTTTCAAGAAATTATTTTTATATTAAATTATCTTAGAAATTAAAGTTTAGCTATCATTTTTTTATTATTTTCCCAGACTGAAAAACGAACAAACAAAATAGTGACAGAAAAACAGATTTTCGATTCCGTTCCCATTTCTATGGTAACGAAAATGAAACGTCAATAAATTTTTTAATCCAATGCAGATTCATTAAAAGAAGTAAAGCTTAATTGCGTTAAATGTCCCGAAGTTTATTTTTCAGACTATTTAAAGAGTTCACGAAAACATGTTTTTCAAATACAGAAAACATGTTTACTTCATAGAACTCATTTTATAATCAGTACTTTCATTTTCTGCCATTCAAATAATTATTTGATTTTGTTGGGAATTTAGTTTTATTCCATGTCCTTTATGCCGCGTTAGGTAACTTCCCAGACGGCACGTGGCGTTAGGCTTCGTCCGAAAAGTTCTCAATTTAACGCAAAACTAACAATCTTAAGCCCTGTCTACAACGATGCAGAATTGAAAATTTCATTAAAATTCTCATTTTGGAATTAATTTTATTCTACAAGAAAAACTACATACCATTTTAGCGTATGGCAGATTTTACGAATGTTTTTATGTAAATTTTTATGTCTCTTAAGAAACTATAATTCTTACGTGATACTATTTTAAATCCCTTTATCCACGCGCATGCAATTAGTACAAATGTTTTTTAAAATACGTTTGCATTCTCCTTCCTGTTTGCGTTTTAATCCAGCATAAACGTGCAACATTGTTTCCTCATTACTAGTAGTCGATAAAAAAAAAGAAAGATGTAAATCAAAAAAGATTTTACTATCGCTTTTAATGATTTTTCTTTTCTTTTCCCCTAATTTATTTCACGAATTTACAAATTTTTCTAATTTTTAAACAAAATTGGTAAAATGAGTAAGTAAAGACGAAGAAACGAACATATATTTTAGATGTATTTGTAATTACAATAAAGAACTAAAAACATTAATTATTACATTTATTTATTTGAAAGTTCTTCTTTCAGTTGCAAATTAATAATATTATTAATAAATTATTAGATTATTCAAAACAGAACAACAGAATTACAAATATGGGTCCTCAAAAACTGTATAATGTTAATGAAATACTTTACTCTCTTCCTCGGAGGGAACAAAGTGACTATAAATAGCTAATATTCTGATCTCCAATAGTGTCTAGCTTCATAAAGCTATAAAAAAATTTTAAATTTAATTGAACGGCAAGAAGCAAAGGCGACGGTTATTGGACAATATGCGAATATGAGAATTTCAGAGTTGTACTCATATGGTAATTACCAATAAAAACCTGCACGAGTATCTTCGAAGTTCATGGGAGCCAGTTATTGATATTTTTGTCCTTTTGAAGAGTCATCTGAAATACTTGATGGCTAAATTTTTGATACTGAAATTTTACAATTTTGCCTGTTTAATAGCAAGAAATAATGAATGAAGTTATATGAAATACCTGATTTTACATATATTATTGTAATTTGAATATTTAGCGATTGAAATCTGAGTTGAAAAACAAACGTTTCCTGCAGGAATTATTACATCAACTAATTTCAAGATAGTGCACGTGATCTTGAAACTTAAAATTTTGATTTTATTTCACTGTATCGCATCTTGAGTACACATGCCTAATTTGAAAATCCCCTGCCTTTAAAAGTCAGTGGTGGGATTAAACCGATAAGCCACATCACCGTGAGTGTTGTTGTTTCTTTAAAATTATTCTACTGTTATATCTCCTGTCGCCATCTATAGTTCTTATCTGAAGTTACGAAATTGCTTTTAGAATTTGATCATCTTGTAAGTGAGAGGTGGATTCCAAAATCTGTACGGTGTTACAGATTCTGTTGATGACTATAAACAAGAAATCTAATATAATCTTTACCCCCTTGCACTCAGACTAGGACATCTAATTTCTGAAAATTTGTTGCTTAAATCTGCAACCTGAGACAAAATCGAAATTAGTTTAAAATAATAAAATTGCTTAAATACTATTATTTCAAGTATCTTTTACGCTTTTGCATGGATCAAAACAAAAATAAATGTCCTAGATGCGATGTACCACCTAATTTGGAGGTTAAATAAATTCTAGGGTCAAAAGGCTGATAATTTGAAGAATATAAAGTAATATTACATAATGGTTATCTTAGTCAGTTAGCCCGCTACGTTGTAGTATAGATATTAGTAATTTTAAGAATACACGTGTCGTCCTTATTATTGTTTTAGTGGCTAATATTTCACTTGTTTGTCACATTTATAGGTTATTTTGGAGAGCGTTCGTTTTCTGTAAGGATAAATATATCATTGAAGAAAATAGAAATCTATATATTTATATACGATTTCCTTACTACAAATAATGACTCTGAAATTTTGGTAAATCCCAGCAGTACCCTTCCCTATCTAGCACCTGTTTTGTAATTACTTTTATCGAATTTCTAATCATTTTCCATGTAATTGTTTTAAAAAAACTAGGTAAGAGTTTTTATTTTTTATTCATTTATATAATAATGCAGAAGTCATAAAATATATATTATTACGTTGAGGGAAAAGAAATTCCTTATTTTACAGTCATCTATTGAGAAAATAATTATTTTCTATTATTATCTAATTTCTTTTTCCATTATTTTAAAGAATTCCATATGGAAAGAAAATATGGAATTAAATCCATTATTTTCGCAGTAGATTGCTGTAAAATAACAATGGATTTCGTTTTCTTCAACCAAATGTTATCTATTAAAATCCTCATATCGAATTCTTCCTCCAAATCCATTCTTAAGTATGTCCATTATGGAGATTCAGTTGTGAAGAGTTTTCAGAAAAAAAGAAAAGGGTAGTCTAATAATCCAGAAATTATTTTGTTTGAAGTTCGACATGTTAATTTTAATTGATGCAGATTATTATAAGACATTAGCAATACTTAGATATATCCAACTCATAAAAATACCAACTCATAAGAAATACTCACGATCTATGAGAAAAAAAATACAGCTAGCATTCTCACCAGGCGAATTATCAAAGTAGATAGAGATACTTCATAATATGACTAAGCCTCAGGAGCTTAGAAAGTTTCTTATTTAGAAAGTGAAACTAAAGAATTGCTTTTTTGTAGCTTAAGATTAAAATTACAATAACTAATGTTTAATATGCGTGGGGATAATCAAAAATCCATGAGACTCAGATGTTTGAATTTAAATGGCGAGAAAAAGAATTTTAAAAAGCAAGGAGAAATTGAATTTATCTCGTATATATATCTAAATATCTAACACTCTTTTGGTAAAAAAGATGGTGAAAAATGCCTTCAAACAACAGCTTTATTCATTTCCCTCATTATGAGATGAAATGCTCATCTTTTAGAAGGTTATGGAATTCTTCATCAAACTATAACCAGAAAAGCGAGCGACGGGTGCCCCACAACGATGCTGATAAAGAGGCAATGGTAAAGCATTTTTTATAAATTTCGTGAAAAGAGAATTGACTGAAATACGATTGATCAAACATTTATTTTAGGTATGTAAATTTCACATTATAATGCAGCTTTATGTTGAACTGTTCATGTTACCGATATTAGAACCAGTAGCATGCGAGAAGCCCGTGGAACTCAGACATTAAAATATTTTAAGTTAGAATTTAGTTCTTTGGAAAAGAATTACCTATAAAAACGGGAGTAATTTAAAGCTATTACATTTCATATAAAGTTATGGTCAGTGTGATTAACCGATATTTAACAACTGCGTTTAGTAATAACATAATTACCGGTTAATTATTTAACCGTAGAATATTAGGCAATTATTAAAAAGATATCTTTCGTTTAACTATTGATTAAGAAGATGATTCATATTAGAATTTTTTTCATCCATAGATTACGAAATATTGGATGATTGAATGTATATTGATCATTTTTTCACTTTAAAAAGGAATTTATTGAGAAAAATTACTACAATATATTCCAAAATATCTTCCAACATTTTCGATAACTTTTTTCTCAATTTCGTCCAATACATTTTGCAACTGCGTGTCTTCGAATCTTGTTGGTCCTACAGGCCGTTTTTAGTCACTAACATCTAAATCGCCACTCTTAAATAGCTACAACCAAAACCTACAATTGGGATAAAATGGAGCTGCCTTGCCATAAGTTTCTAAAAGTGTCTAATGGACTTCTGCAGTCGATTTCTTCAAATCAAACTAAACAGGCAATGAATGTCGAAAATGCAATTCGAAACGTTCCATGATAGGATTCTATACACTGAATAATACTATTTTAAAAATATTAAAATAATAATAAATTGGTAAAATCCAAAACTATTGTCGTTTATATATTTCATGTAGATACTTCGCATGTTTACCAATAGATGTCACTGATTAAAATATATGCAAGCACCTAATATAATAAATGTGTTATGCAAAATTCGTATAAGTCAACATAACAGCCTTGAATAATTTTGATTAAAAAGATTTCACCTCATTTAGATTGCTCGTGGTAGTGGAAGTTTAAAAATCATAACATCGAATAGAACAAAACATCAGATGTCTTACAATTATCATAAAAACAATTCATTATTAATAAATGTTTCAAGAAATTTAGGGTATCCATCAAAAATTCACAATACAAAAATATTTTTTTTCCTTGGAAGAAGATTATTTAGTGGTTATTTTTTCCTTTTTCACTTATGAATTGCTTGCTACAGTTGTTACTGACTGGTATATCCATAAATATAATCAAAGCTAAACGGAAAAAGAAAAAAATCCAAAAATAAACGAAATCGCAAATGATTGATAGGTTTCAATGTTCTGTTTATTTCCTAAACAGAAAAAGCGACTCCCAAAGATTTATTTCGCAAGCGGCTGACATTTTACAGGCCTCGGATAGCTCTCAAGCGGCTTTTAAAAAGAATCACGTTGCAAATGGTTCGTGCAGCTTTTGAAATCGGCACTGCATCCAATCCCATTGAATAACGGAAGCATTTTACATTTCGGATTCTTTTTATTTATCCGGCAATGCGCATTTTATCAATTTCTCAGATGTCGAAAATATCAATTCATGCTTTATTTTCGTCCATAAGTATCCTCATTGAAAAACAAGATTTCAAATTTTTTTTAGCTCTGAAACCGAAAGAAATCTGATAGATTTTAATGCTCGACGCATATTCATAGGAAAAGCATGTTTATACTTTGTATAACATTTTATTTGTAATGGATTTATTTTTATGCTTCTATCTAAAGATAAACCAAACAGCTTTAACTTCAACATAATAATGGTTCTACCAATAATGTAATATATATAAAAGGATTTTTGTTTGTTCCTATATTTTGCACTGCCATACCGTTCATCCGTTTGCGATAAAACTTTGCAAACTTATTTTTTGCCCATCTGAGAAGGTTATAGGCACAATACAATCATTATATCTAAAATACAAAAGTGTATTTTTGTTTGTTCGTATTTCATGCGTAGCTATACCATTCTTCCGGTTGCAATAAAACTTTGTAAATTTATTGATTGGAGCATAGAAAATCTATGATGTTCACATGGCCATTTGTATTTTGGATGCTCATAATTCGGAGAGCGATGAAATTTGTTTTTGATAAAGACGAAAAAAATATTGTCTCTCCTAAAGTATACTTAAATTATAAATTCAAAGAAATATATAGGAAAAAATTCTTTTATATACAGCTCCTTTATATATAATTCAACTTGAGTGAATATATACATAGCGGACAAGAAAATAAATATTCTTTCTACCATTTCTTATTAAACAAGATAGCTATTTAAAATCTCAAACAATATTTCCAAAATTATTTCTTCTGTTGTAGCAATGCGCGCGTACCAGCTAGTACTATTTTAAAAAATCGTTAAATTTCCTTTCCTTATTAATGGGTAAATTTCCTTACCCATTATAAGCATTAATTTACAATGGACTATTAAAGCACAACATCGAAATGACTTGTTTATAAATATAGGTATGAATATAATATGATTTAAAAGTTCGTACAATTTTATTTATTTTTCAGTCTTTGACTAGATTCATTTAAGTATTTCGTTGAAATTGTCGATATTAATTATCACCAAAGTTCTTTTCCAACTCTAACATTGAAGTTTAATTCTATTAACGTTCCGTTTCTTATATAGTAACATTAGGGCTATTTTTGGACGGACCTCATTATTTTGAACCGTGGTCAAACGACAAGGATGATACCTGAGCTAGCATTCCAAGAATCTTCCACGCCATACCACCGGGAGGACATTTTGGATTTAGCGTGCACCAGAGCAGACCCACTTATACCACTGTTCTGCGTGGAATCGGGTTTTGAATTTGAAACCTTCCGGTTCCAAAGTTGAGACCTTACTAGCATCCCATCGTGGCCCCATACTCTACATTGAAACTCTAAATATTATTTTCACTAGGAAAGAGCAAAGGAAATGTCATTAAACATCACCTGACCAGATATAAATATAGGAAGGTTTGTTTTAGCCCTATTGATTACGAGTTTGAAGGATTACATAACTAAACCATCGATGATAATTGGATCTGAGAAACTGTCTAATTTGGAGAGTGGGATATTTTTTTAACCTTTTATTTTGAAAGAGGAAGGTTTACTGTTAATCCCGATTTCAAAATCTAATTTTGTAGAATACGCTCTTTGTTTATTATGTTTTAAAATTTAAAGAAACGATACCATTATTTGTCCTCAGCTTATTTAATGGAGGAAGGTTGGTTGAATTCTTATTTTTTGCTATTAACTTTTCTTTTGCAGCATAATTCATGATTAAATATTGAGAAAATATTATAATCTCATCCTACTCTGCTGACTAATTTCGACATCGTTTATAGTTAAGAATACCAACTAGAATTATTCACTTATGACTTTAAAAATATACGTCACTTTATCTTGAGTACGGACTACAGTGTACTTAATTGAGGTTCAAAAATAATAAAGCAGCTTTCTGATCAATATTCAATTTATTATTCATCAATTAGTTTCTAAATTTTGTTCTATCCCTTCATAATAACTTCATTACATATCATAAAAGTAGATCTTGGTATAGAAATGGCTATACGCTACGAAACAGCTAATAACATCACCTAGACAGAATATCCGGTGTTAGCGTCCCTAAATCAAAAACTAAAACAGGTACAACAGAAAAGTAAATTTCAAAATTCTAGAGAATTGTCAATTACCCAGAAAGGGTGCTTTACTCCCTTTAATGCTATGAAAAGAATCTGTTAAATAAGCACCTACTTTTTGTGAAACAGAAAAGGTATACTTAAATGTTATTAAATTCATTCATCTTTCTTGCTTAAAGTGTTTGCCGTCACTCATAATATATATTTGGATTCAAATTCCGGTTGTACATCAAATAATATGTCAAGTGACAGAATTGTAAAAACGAGCATAAATCATATCTAAACTCTCCGACCCGCCTGAAGGCACACGAATTTAAACCATTATGACTTAATCACCGGATCGCTGCAACAGTAACACTGTCAAGAACAGTGGTTGAGTCCTAAGGGCCATCACCAGCCACAGTACAACCCTCCACGAAGGAAGTACGTCCCGCCATCGATGGTAGGAGTCTACCCCCCCCCACCTATTAGTGTACCTTCCAGGGAGGAGAGATCGCACCACCATGCCGGAGGCATCTCATCCTCATTACGAGGTGATCCCAAGGGGTATTAAAAATGATAACACTGAAAATTAATAAGATAATTCTCGAAACTTGGATTATCAATCTCTTGAAACGCTCATATAGAAGGAATCAGTTTCTTTATAAATCGACTTTTCTTAAATATAATGAAATTTCTGAATTTCAAGAGTTAACAAACTATGCTGAATTATATGGTTATTTTACAGGCCACTAGGAATCCTGCAATTATGCATTTTCTGAATAAATGTTTCAATAGAGCCTATGCCCCCTCCCCAAAAAAGTCACCTTTTCCCAACAAATAAATTCTCTTTACAAATATCATTAGAATATTTTATGACAGAATATGTTTTTAAAATCGCTTTGAATATTAAGGCGTATAAAAAATTATACTACATAATCAATTTCAACTTTATCACATTTATAAGTGATATTTTTAAATCTATTTTCTGTTTCGTCATACATTCAGCGTTGAAACTACAAATAACAACAATTCTGAAAAAAATAATAATAAAAGGAAAAAGCAGAAAATATAAGGAAGTATTGTACAACGTTCAGTAAGCCTTGCATTTAGTGATATTAAGCAATAAATAAGTACGTTTCTATAATTCATTTGTGGTGTATAAATGATTCACATAAAATCAGTAATTCTTTTTTCCATGTATACTTTAAAATATGCACTTCATATTTAATATTTGGGATAAAAATAAATAAAATATTTTTTTTTCTTATCCATATGGCAGTGGCATGAGAGGAATCTAAAATAGCATTGTAATAGCGTAAGTAAAATAGCGTAAGATAAAGTAGGCTCAAAGATGAATAGCGATCCGTACACATATTTGACAGATGAACTGGTACGAGCACACATATTTGACAGATAAACTTAAAGAAATGTCCCAACTCTTTCACCAACTTTTTTTTAATTAAATGAGAATATTTTATATGTTATGCTTGTATGATAAAAAACCAACAGACAGATAAAGAACAAAAGCACAAAGAAATTATGGTTGGTTAGGATATATGAGGAGCTAAACCAATTTTGCCTATATTTGTTCAGTACGGAGTATTTAATCAGAAAACTCATAACGGTCAAGAATTGGCGCATGATTATTATCACGTGATAATCCCAATCGCACTTACTACCTTTTATCTAAATGTTCATTACCTTACCTTGTACTGAATCGTGACCTCTATTAAACATTTTGTAAAATATACAATGGATGTGAAAATTAAATGTGACACATTTGGTCGATATCATGCAAGGAAGAATCAACCCTGTTATTAATTATTCTTTTAAAATTCGCATTAGAAAATTTATGAAAACAAAACTTTTATAAAAAAGTAAGAGGCAATAAAGAAGCAAATCAAACTTTAGTTTCTTATTTAATGGACCTATTTATGAACTATTGATTTTACGTACTTCTGCCATGGACCACTCAAGTGTAAGTCCACTGCAAAGCACTTTTCTTTTAGAAAAATAAAAAAAAGACACCCTCATCTGAAAAACCTCCAATTCAAGAGAAAAACAAGTAACGTCACTTCCAACAAGACTTCCTCTACCCTTTAGTTCTCCGAAAAACCCTTAATCATTTCCATTAAAAAGCAAAACAAAAAAAAATCACCTTTCTAGTACCTCTAACAAGGGATCTCTTTCTGTGTAACTGTATCAAACTATCGCTCAGCTACAAGGATAAACATCCTCTACTCAATTCTGCTGATAAAATGAATTTCCTACGATAGGAAAAAAAGTAAACATTTCTTCCTTTCCCTTCACTTCTGATCTCTACACGATCCATTCACCCGTTCGAGTGTCGTGATGGACTCTTCGCTATCGAATCCAACCTCTATCTGTCCAGTCTCATCTTCGAAACTCAACACTCCTGATTTCACAACCCCTGCTCGATGACCGAAATCTGTAGAATACGACCGATCATGAGCGAAGCTCATTTGAAATAGCGAGATCAGCTTTCCTCTAGTGACATGGCATTCGAGGATTAGAATCGAAAGAGTTGTGTTGTGGAATTTGTTTTTGTTTCGAAGAATTGGTGTTGAGTTCTACATTCTGCTATGGATGGATCACAAGTAAAAAATTCTTATATTTTATATGAAGTAAAAATATATAGATTTGCCACTCGTAACCTCTTTGTAGATGAAAAGAAATTTTAGTAACCTTGGCTTCATTCAAAAGACATCATTAATCCAAAATTGGACAATAAATAGAAAAAACTAATTTTGGTAAATAAAATAATTCGAAAATTTTAACTATTTTTTCTTCCTTAAGGAGATTTTCTTGAACATTTTTTTATTATCTATATTGGAAAAAATAAATATTATGTAGTGAGAAGCGTAGCATATTTTAGCATATGCCTACATGAAGTCACGAGGGGCAGATTAAGCTCTGATAAACAGTGATTGTAAAATTGTTCCCTTTTTTAGATTTTTTTTTTAATTTCTGGGTTTAAGGTTATTTTTGAATCAAATTTTTATTGATAATTTTTAAATGTTTAATAGGCTAAATTCGCTACAAAATTGAAAAAAATTATTGTAGTATAGAATAATGTATCAATTAATAATGTTAAATGCAGTACAAGTAAAAATGGCAAAGCATTGTGAAAATTGATATATTTAATTACATACAACATTTATAATGTCGTTGAACATATCAATAAGTTTGTTTTGTTTTAATAACAATATTTATTCTGTGTTATAAACTTATAAGAAAGGTTCTACCTGATTAAATTAGTGAATACATTTAGAATTCCAGACAGGAAATTTGAGTTTATATTGGATGGAAATTTTTGAATTTATTTGATGTTTATCTTATGTTGAACTTATGCATGAAGCAGAAACAAATCTGAAAAATATTTTGCATCTCTTCTCAAAAAGAGAAGCATAAGAAAATAAATTCAATTTTATAAAATATTCTTTGCCTTGTGAATCCTAAGCATTTTTCTGTGTTTATACCCAAAACCGCACTTTTTATTGATCAGTAACGTAAACCACAAGTAAAAGCCACACATGTAATTCGCTGTACAAATTTCTCGTCGCTGCAGTTTCGATTGCCCTTAAATATTTCCACTTCACGTACTTCTAGGGAAATGATATTTCAAAATAAAAATATTAAATTTCGAAGTAGGAATATTCAATATATTTTCTTGTGATCAGTTTTGATTTTTGAATATCTAAAAAACTTACAGACTTGATATATAAACTCCTTGAATTTTGAAGTGGTACTTTAATATAGTCATGTCTTCGAATAAAATCTAGTATGATAAATATATTTTATTTCAATGTATAAAAAATATTATTCAATTCATAGGACTTAAATTTATCATTTGCAAATATAAAAGGATAAATTTAGTGAAATTATTTATTAATAGTATCAAAAAAATTTAACTACCCAAATTTCAATAGACTGATTAACCTAAGGAAAGAAACCACCAAATAAAGATGGGGAACTATTTCAGTGCTAAACTATCTTTCAAGTTAGTAAAATATGGAAAAAAATAAACAAAATATAAATATAAAATCTAACTTTAAATGGAAAAAAAAACATTTTAAAGAATGACTTATTATTTTTACCTCATTTTTTAAGAATCTAATTGATATTTTTTGTGTGTTTCTTAACCAGTTTCTACCTACCACCTGAATAAAAATTCTTTCATATATGATAATTATGATATTGAAAAGTGTATTAAATATTTTAAATAAAACGAGAAAGAATTATCTATTTCAATTGTTATTATATCTAAATTTTTATTATTTCATTATTTGAGAGGTATTTTTTTATTATATCCCATTAATTTTGATCCCCTAAAGATTTAGCTTCTTTGAAATATTCAACAGAATTCTTTTTATACGTATAAAAATTTTAATTTGAGTTAGAACCACTTTAAAAAAATAAATTTAGCATCTAAATAATATTATTTGCTTATTGCTTTTCTCACTTATTTTTTTCCCACTTCTCCTTTGCTTTGCTTTAGCTTGTTTTTTTTCTGTTTTTTAATTCAGATTATTTCCTTGTTGCATTCTGTTTCTTTTCAATAGAATGAACCTTGCATTTTATAGCAACTCTTATTTGCGTTGATACCATTTTTGCTATCTTTTAAATTTATTTTGCATAATTTAAGACAGTAAAAAATTGTTTGCTTATTATTTCCTCTGGCTTTTTTTATTGCCTATTTTTACTAAATTTATTTATTCTTACACCAATGTCAACCATCAATTGTGCACTCTTATTTGCTTTAGTTTCATTATCAAATTTTTAAAAATATTTTTTTAAAAAAAATTACAATTTGTTAATAAAATTACCCACTTCTGCTTTTTTAATTTATAATTTAAAAAATGTGCTGCTGAAACGGTAAACAGTAGTTTCTTTTAATTAGGTAATTTTAATTAAAATATTTAATTAAGATTTTAATTTGTTATTTATTTTCTCTTCTGTCATTTTTATGCATTGACAACTTTTGTTAAAATCAATTGCTGCGTCTTGCATGGTTAAATTCAACTTATTGAGATAAGACATCAGTAATAGTGTTGTTATAAAGAAACTATGTCGATCAATGACACTCCAGCTAGCATCGATGGAAAGGAATAAAATTTTGAATGGCTGCATTGTATGGGGTGCACTCAAGAATGTTACGGAAAAACACTAGTCTAGCTCTTAAAGTTACGGTTAAAAGGGATTCAAAAATAGTACATCTAACTTTTTTCACGGTCTTATCCTCATAACGAGCAATTTAAAATGGATTTGGAACGGTAATCTTGAGGCAAAAAAGGCGACCCTATGCAGAAACTAAGATATAGGGGAAATAATCAATGCAAGTCAGCGAAGCAATAATAAATCTAGCATTTTTAAGTAAAAATTCTGGTCGAGTCTTCTTTCATACACGGTGGCAAATACAAATACAACAAATGAAGATAAATTCACCGAATTGCATTGGATGGCATCTTTATAATCTGATCAAGTGTGCCAATTTTATGAACACATTTTGAATATGAGGTGTTCAGAACCAACCGCCAGAAATCCATCGAATGTAGAATGTTCTTGGAAGCCACGGATGCATGAAATTGATGGAAATAATTCTGTAACCATGTTGTTTCTTTAACACACTTTTGACTTAAAACCTTATATGTGGAACAGCAATATCCTGCATTCACTTTGCAATAACTGAACATTTTGCTGCTGATAATCAGTAATGACGTAACTGATCAATGATAATAATGAGCACTCATACTTGGGCAAAAATCTCTTTAAATTAATAAGTGAAAAAGATAAAAGCATTTGTTATCCTACACCATAACATTTACTTTTTCTTCGTGGAAGAAAATGCGAACACATCATGGAGATTTATATCAAGTCAGGATTCGTAATTCTCCAAATTAGCACCGCAGGTCAACGATAATGTACAACATTTGAATATACTGTTTGAAAGATGACTGTAATTGACATCATACCAGATGAAAAATTTATTAGCAAAAACAAATGTAGTTGGCGTTTATCCGCAGGTAGCATCTGAACAAGATGAAACCAGTACAAGAATATACGAAGAAGAAAGAGCAGAATTTTGCGAACCATTTAATTCCCTACATCTTGCACGCATCCACGATCTTCACCTGTCACCTGGTGCATTTCTGTAACAGCCTAAACAGGAACAGAAGATCGTCCAGAACGAGATTAATCACATATGCAGTTCTTATAAATTTACGCATCAAAGCCCATATATCTTAAACTCAAGCCGATTCGCGTTGTATTCGTGGTCTCTACTGTAGACATGCAACAGTTGTACCCCATTTACTCATTTAGCTAATAAAGCTTTACCGTTTGTTAGCTGTGGCTCATTGTATAAAAATTATTGTTGAAGTCAAAAGAAACAATGCGCAGCATTCTGATTGATCAGCATCCGACTGAAATGCCATTTTCTTCGTGTAGAATGAAATCATCCATGGCAGTTCTGAAATCTGCATATTCCCCTATCGTTTTATGGTTTCTAAAGAGATTCAGAAAGCTAGGCTCAGAACAGAAGAAGAAGTGTCAATTTCTACATCAATGGTAGAGCAAATCCAGTTCTGATGAACCTGAATTGTGAGTTGAACCTGAACAGTAGTTGTTGTTGCCACCTTATTTATCTCATTTTAAGTGCTAAAATATTACTAGACTTTTACTGAATAAGAATCAAGTTGCCGTAGAAAAATTTAATGTTACCATCTGAAAATTAAACTCTGCCGCTTTAAGCACTACAGGAGATCGTACGATTATTTATCAAGTCATTCTTAAGCTCCTATTTTATTATACCTGCAATAAAACATTTTATTTTGTTCCCTCATATTCTCTAAAGGGTCATGTATTGGCATATTTCTTTGAATGAGAAACGTGTATGTGTGTGTGTGTATGCTGGCGCTCGTCTTGTTAGAAATTTTTTTATAACTTTTTGAGATATCCCTGATTTCTAATCGCGGTTGCACTCTCAAAAACCAAACAAAGCTGCTACTACTACAATTTTCATTCCAAAGATGCACTCATTTTTTATACTCATATTTCATTTCCACTTTTAAATACATAATCACATATTATTCAATGCAGGTAAACAATTGTTTTAAAAATCCTCAATATCTAAATAAATCCTGTGATCTCTGAAACCTACCAAAAGCTGGAAACGTAAAAGTAACCGAAAAATAAAATTAAACAAACCTTTAAAATAATTAAGATCAGTTGAATAAACTTTGTTTCTAATCTATTAGTACAGAAAAATAGTTCGAAACTATTTATCTAGAGAAAACAACTAATTACCATTTCAAAAGACGTAAAAGGTTTTTATTGCTGTTTCAGAGATTTACAGCATTCTTTATACGATTAAGACGTTCTTTATTTCTTAATTAAACAAAAGTTGTTAACTCTGCACGGCATCTTTCCAAATATTTTGTTTATAATGTTAAATCCTTTGTTGAAAATTTAAAAAAAAATGGAACATTAATGAAAAACCGAAGAATAGTTCTTGAATTATTCAAATCGAATAATTTAAAATTTATACGACAATTAATTGAGTATAAATACGAGATGTTATAATCGCAAAAGATTTTAAAATCTTGTAAACAAATTTAGTTTTAATCCTTTTTTAAGATTGAAAATTTAAATACTGCAATGGTTGAATCCTGAAGTATAAAACGTTACTGGAATAATTAAATTCAAAGACTTTAACGAATTATATATTTTATGGATTATTTTAAGCTTAGAAATAAATTCTAATTTTAAAATCAGATTTTTGTTCCCACGATAAAATAAATAAATGGAATTTAATTTATCCGTTTTTTTATAATCATCCGCACGGTTGATCGACTTGTTGATCATAAAAAATATTTATCAATATTTTCTTTTTTAAAGCACATATTATATGGGCTACGTTCATATGACAGTAAACAGTTTTGAAAATATCTTCTTAAAATGTGTTCATAAATATTAAAACAGTGGATTATAAGTTTATATTTATATAGATTTTATTCATATACTAGTCCATCTATTTCAAGTTCATTCAGGTATTGAAACGAATTTATGTCTACTAAATAGACATTTTGTATTGATTATGACAAGGTGATTATTATTTACAAAAAAGCATATCTCCTTAAAAAAACTTTATCAAATAAAATTCAGTATTCATTAATTCTTAATTGTAAATAATCCATCGAAATAAAATCTTAAAGTCAAGTTATGGTATATTCTATTTTACATTCTGTAAGCTTCTGATTAAGAATCCCAGAATTTCAAATAATATTAACTGGCATATTATTGCTTTAGTTATCTTTCGAATTTTAAGAAAAAGAAATTTATAAAAGTCGTCTAGATTTCGTATTAAAAATTTCAAATTCTCCAAATGTTTTAACCTTGGTTACCAACAATTTAAAAATACATTTTTTGAACAAATACGTATATTATTTCTTTCAATTTTCTGTATTAAACAAATATTTTATTATTCATTTATTAATATTAAAAAAATACTTTATATAATATTCTACTAATAATATATTGTAAAAAATGCTTTATATTATATAAAAAAATTGTGTTCCTTAAAGTTTTTTTTAAATGTCAAGAAATCGAAACATTAAAGACAGCTTGATTTATCGAAGCGTATGCAAGAAATTCGTTTTACAAATTTTATATATTTTTTAATAATTAAAACATATGCAGCAATTTGGAAACCTACTCATTAACATCATTGTCTGTCACCTAATTTTTTTAGCAAAAATATGAGGAATTAAAAGGCAAACCAATATTTTTGGAAATGTGTGCTAAATATTTAAAAAAATTTTTAAAAATATAAGTAACTGAGATGGAAAAAATGCATCAAAATATTCAACATAAGCAAAGATCAACTCGGTAAAGAAAGCTTCATAAACTGCTTACCAAAGCAATGAGGATATTCCTCATAAATGGATAGTGTTCATATTCAGCCATGTATGCAGAAAAGCTAAAATATGAATGCATTCTTTTTAATTGTTATTTTTAATCTATTCTAGCATTTACAAACAGCTTAAAAACTTTGTAAATTTACTGGAAATGCATATTTAGGAAAGTTAGTCTTGTTTGAATCTTTTCCTAATTTGTTTTAAATGCTGATTATGACTTAATTTTTGTTTAAATTTTCCAGATCATATAAATAATGCAGTTGCCTTTTTTTATATCATTTAAAAATTTTGTTCAGATATATATTTTTTAATTTTAAAATACTTTTACATAAAAATATATTAGAAAAAATTTGAATGTTGACTTTCTAGTATATTAAAATTGTTTCGATTTTCAAAACTTTTTACCATAATTAACCCATTAATCATAAAACCTTTTTCACCATCATTAAACACTAAATATTTTATCGCCCAAAATAACACAAATCGTCGGCACTGGGTTAAATGATATAATCTATGTGAAATAAAAATAAGTAATAGGAAAATATTGTTGCTAGAAAATTTAATTTTTGGATAAAAAAAGTAATATTACTTAAAATCGTTTTTTAATGTTTTTTTTGTTAAAACTTTTTAAGTTAACATTTAATTTCTGGAATAGAATAAAAATAGAATTCCAACGTTAAGTAGAATTCCATGAAATCAATTTTCCCCTTTTTACTTATTTAGCCAGTTTTCTATAAAACTTAGAAGAAATCTTTATTTTTATACTCGACTGTTAATTTTTTTAAAGCTTAAAATGCAATTACTACTTCAGATTCTAATTTCTGGAGGGCTTCCGTTAAAAGAGAAATGTCAAGGAAAAAATTGACAGTTACAGGTGAAAAAAGAAAACGAAATGAATAGTTTCTGTCTCCGCTGGCGCTTTTGACTTCTAAAATCTTCCGTTTTAATGCAACAGTTCCCCTAATGACAACTTTACAATTGGAAAGAGTCGCCACCAAAAGGTCTCATTTGGACAGCAGCCATCCAGGGAAATTACTCTTTGGACGCGGGCCGTTTGCTCGCGAAATATTTTGGCAGGATCCATCGCAATATGAATCATCTGGATATAGACTGGTTAGGCGTCATTTTGGCTTACAGCCCGCATATACAATCTATAAAAACAGCACTGAACTTATTAAACTCCTGTTGGAAAAACAAATAGTATAATTGACGTTTTGGCTCGGTTAAAAAATAATTGAGACGCTATGTGATGAAATTTTGATTAACATATCGAAAAAGATGAAAACCAAATAAACACTTGCCAAACAGTAAATGAAATGAAACAAGAACAAAGGAGCATTTGTTTCGAGATTCTATTTTTAAAAGGGCTATTCTGTTAAACGATAGAGTTTATTTCGCTATTTCAGTTGTATCTTAAGATAAAATTGTTTCGTAAAGGAAGAATTGAAGTTGCTTTTCATATTTACTGAAATTCATTTAATATTTTCATTATAAAGTGATTGTTCAATCGCTTTTCAACAAAATTTTTAAAAAAATTACTTTTATAAGAATGTAAAACTCAGAAAAATATGCACAAGTTAAAAACTGCTTCATAACATTGTAAATTAATTCTGTACAAACTTATTAACGACTTAAAATAAAAATATCATAAGATACTGTAGAAAAATTTATTTTGTAAAAACTAAAAGCCTTTTTTTAAACGCGGTAAGTTTTTCAGACCTTTTATGTTACTTATTTAAAGCATTGGATTTCATAAAAAGGCATATTTTCTGAACGGTTTGTATTTTAACAACTATTAGAAACATAATATTTTTTAATAAATTTCAGCCGCAATAAATATGCTTATCGGCGATATGAAACATCGTGATTTTTAATAAATTATCTGGATAAGCGGCTGGCTTAAATATACGCTGTGATTAATCATACTATAAAACAGAAAATTGAAATGGAATATTGAATGTAATAAATAAAAACATACGTTGAATTATAAAAGTAGTAATGATAACAGTGCTGATTGAAAGTAAATGCATTTTATTGACAGTTAAGTAAAATATGTTACAAAATTATGCCACGTAATCAAATTCTAAATTCTGCTAATGCAAATGCATTATTAGTATTCGTTTATTAACTGAAATTATTCCTATTCAGCAATATAAACAGTATACAAAATTTACCTTTCTGTACCTTTTGTACACTTGTATCAAAAGAAAAACAAATTTAGTGTGTTGTTTTGTACACTTGATTTAAGAAAAAATTTTCCAATAAAAATATAAGCATCGCAAAATTAGTATTTGTAAGTTAAATAAAGTAACTCGATATATTCAGTTTAAGAAAATCATATCTAAAATTCGATTGACACTATTAAAGAATGATGTAATATAGTTTTATAAAAAAATACTGCTTTTTAAAGAATGTTAGATGTTGAATTACAATTGATAAAAATTTCGGAATATTGAAATTCATATTATAATAAAAAAATTTGTATATAAAATATTATAAGTGAAAAAATATTGAAATGTTTTATTAAGTAAAGTAAATGAACAATGGGCTGGGAAGAGAAAGTATATTTCAGATTACTTTTTATCAAAACGATATTTTTTCAAATTTAAATACTTTATCTGGATTATCTAACCAGTTGGATAAGCACAAAATGAAAGAAAAAACAGGAGAAGGGTGAAGGGAAAAAACCATCCCCGGAATCTCCACGAAATTTGGAGTCACTTATTTCAGAAACACAAAATTTTAATCATAAATTAGGGTACATTCATCTTATGTCCAGAAAATTAAATAAATTTATAATTTAAAGCCGTTTTTCTATAAATATATGCTTTAGCGATAATAATGGGAAAAATTAAGAATTGGAAAAATGGAGGGTTTTCCTTTTTAATTACATTTTAAAATACAATTAATTTGAAAATTGTTTCAAAAACATTTAAATTTGTATTTTTTCATTTCATATGTATTAAATTCAATTTAACTACTCTCTTAAAAGTAATTACTTTCTCTCCACTTAAAATCGAACTTCACTTTAACTGCAATTTCTGAATTGAAAAAGGTTTTGGTTTCCTCCCTTTCTCTAGGGTTTGATTTCTGTAACTTTAACTGTCCAAAATGAAACTTCAGTATCAAGAGAAAATCAATCAACTAAAACAAATGCTTGACTCAGCTGAATGAATTTCCTGAAGATTTACTTTTGAAACTGGTGAGAGAACCTTGAATGCGTTTCCATAGCCTCTTCTTTTAATCTATCTTGCTGTAGTACAAATTTGGCTCCTTGATCATGCATTTAACAAAAGACTTTTAAATTCCGTTGGAAAACTCTTTTAATTCATCTTAAAAAAGAGGAGAATAAAAGTGTAGAGATTTAAAGAGAGGGAACTCATAACCACCTCATTTCTTGGCATATATTTCCTCTTTGTTACATTTCTTTTTTGATATTCTTCGCGTATTTCTTAAGTTTATTTTCGAATATATTTTACGTAATCATGAAATATAATTATTCTTTGCAACATTATGTTTTTATTTTAAGATACACGACTATATTTGTAATTAATTGCTTGAAAAAGGCTTTAAAATAATTTTTTTTCATAAAATATTAGTTAATTGAAAAATGATTCATGAAGCAAAGATATGAAAGTTAAAAATCAGAAATTCTTTGAAAATATGAAAAAATTTATATTATATATAAGAGAAGCATACAGCAAAAACCTTCTACTTTAAAAGTCTATCATATGATTTGTTCAAAAACTTGCAGATCACTTAAATTTATTTATCATAGTTTCTGTACTAAGATATAATCTATAATTCTATCATTCGCATCATAAAGCATTAAAACAATTGCAAATATTTAAATGAATAAATTGATTATTTCGCTTTTCAGAAACAACAAGACATATTGTGAAATATTTGAATAACCACTGCTTTAGATCTAAACTTACAAAATTTCTATTAAAAAGGTGAAAATTTTAAAATTGTAATAGAAGTGAATGAAAAGGGAGAATTTAGAATTTGAGAAAATAGCATTTCAAGATGTAAAAGTGTATTAAAAGGAAGATTTCGCAAAACTGAGTCGCAACTTTGGAAACAATATCCTTCGTAAAAGAAGTTCAGAAATTAAGAATATTGAATAAAACGAATATTCGATATTGTCGCCAAAATTGAATCTTCAATATAATCGCGTATTTTTTCTCCTGTTCATTTTGAGGCAGATATATTTCATATGTATTTACATTTCATAACTATCATTCAATAATATTTGCAAAAAAGACAAAAATCTATCAATCAAATGGAACAATTTTCTACCAACAAAAATGGGTTTATATTACAGTGTAATAACGAAACGTTTCCGAATAGTAGAGATTTTCAATTCTAAAATAATCTGATTTTTCAAAAACTGTAATATCATTATTAAAACTCCCCAATAATCATAATTTTCATAAATCTGCTATTAATACGAAAATCACCAAATTATCATATTTTTGTCGAACCATTGAAATATTCACCTCAAACTCCTACAGACATTTTAATCACTAGATGACAGCAATTTGATGGAAACGTTTCCGAACAGATAATAAATATCAAGGACACAAACGAAATCTTTAATACAGCAACAATTGCCTTAAGTAAAAGGGCAGACGATGGTCCATAACGCGAAAGAAAAGGCATTATCACTTATAACAAATCACGAAAATACATCAACTCGACAGAAAGTCTTGATGGGCTTTTATTTTTTATTATACTTTCTCACAAGATACATCTGCCGATATGGTAAGTGTCTTGAACTTTTTCCTTGTAAGTACTATTCCAAATTAATGAGAAAAAATCTGCTTCAGCATAACATACATAAATATATATATATTTTTCTAAATATAAAGTTGGTTATAAAATTGTACACCTATATTTCGGATTTATTTAACACAATTTTTTGCATTTAAAATCGTAAGTATCTTAACCTGGGCCTTCAAAAGCATAAGATTTCATATGGAAAAAAAATCAAAAGTAATTTTGTTAAGAAAAGTTTTGTTTTTTGGAAAATCGTTTTACTTTTTATATCGTGGATTTTATTTATTGATATATTTTGGTTACTTATTGCATGAAAATTATTTTATAAATTATTTGAATTTGATTAAGAAGACTATTAAATTTTTAATAAATTTCACATTTTTTTAAAAATTGTTTGTAAAATAGTGATTTTTGCTTCACTTTGCATTAATTAATAAGAAACGCATTTCCTTCCAATATTTTTAAATATTCGAATACTATTCTGTAAATTGTGGGCAATTTAATATATTGTTTCAGGAAAAAAATTAAGAATGTTTTGTGTGAAATGCTTTATATGAATTTTTTTTAAAAAAATCTATATTACTTTGCTTACTTATATTTCTCGAGCCAGAAAACTAATTCAAATAATAATTTGTTTAATATAAATGGATGTTTCATCACATTTACATGGAACTTTAAATATAAAAATCGCAGATAAAAATGAAATATAGCAATATTGTTTTCAAGCAGTAACGAAATGTATAAGTATTTTTACATACCTCTTGAATTAAATTAAAATATATCAAGATATAAAAAAATTAGCGCCTCTTAAAAGTGTAACGCCTATACTGATTTAACCTAGGTAAATGGTTTTAGTGACCTTATCTACATCATTTTTAAAGCTTTACTTTCAATCCTGATCTATTTACTACAAGGAATAATGCTTAATCCATTGTAGCTATATTAGAAATTGTTATCAATAAAAAATAGTTTCATTAATGTATTACAACAATAAAAGCTTTAAGTAATACGGTTTTATTTTATATTTAAATTAGAATTATATAGTCATAATTATTTAAATTCGAGCTTTCTAAATATTCAAATAAGATAGTTATAAGCAATCTAAGAGATTAGTAAGTAATTAACCTGTTTTATATTTTGGATCGAGTCAGAAATATTTATGATTCAGTTTAAGATATGAAAATTATTAAGAAATAATTTAATACCTCGAAGCATATTATATATATATATATATTCTCGCAGAATTTTATAACATCGTATTTTTCAGAAATTTTACCACCTATAGTCAAGATACCCGACGCTCTTATATTTTATACATTTTTCCTGACTTTTTATATTTCACATTTTTATGTTTTTACATTCTTCAATTTTGCAAACTAATAAATTTAAAAATTAAAAGTATTCAATCAAATCGGAAATAGCGA
Organism: Argiope argentata; assembly: GCA_026289955.1. Taxonomy (NCBI): domain Eukaryota; kingdom Metazoa; phylum Arthropoda; class Arachnida; order Araneae; family Araneidae; genus Argiope; species Argiope argentata. The sequence goes on along the minus strand of JAOUZG010043946.1, from coordinate 988,902 downwards.
ATTAAATTATAAATAAACAACTCTGTGCACATATAAAATAACTTATGATACATACACGCGCGCGCGTGCATGTGTGTGTGCGCGCATTTAATAACCTTAATTTATTTTTTAACCTTTCTTATAAATTTTAAAAAAACATGCCACGTTGTGACAACACATATATAATACATTAATGGGGATGTAAAATGCATATTTTTTTAACGAGACAATACACAATTGGAGAAGAAAAATATAAGGGATGCCTTTTCTGTGATCCAATAATTTTTAACCATTTAAGACAGGAAGGTCCTTCAAATTGTAAAAATTTTACAACAAATGTAGAACTATATATTATACAATTTAAATCACTTTTTAAAAAAAAAAATTGGAATTTTAATCTTTTTCATACATTCCCCGATTTTTTATGTCATATTTAGAGAAATATTTTTAAACACGCTAATAATTTGATTTTAAAAAATGTTCCACTTATCTGTGACTAAAATTTGGCTCAATTATAAATTTTTGAATATCATTATCTTCGACCATTTCAACTGCAGCCTTAAAGATGCTTATTACCAGAAAGATGCCTTCAAAAATGGCACTTGATTAGCCTAAACTTATGAAATTGAAAGATTCATAACTCTTTTAGTTTTGCTCAAAAAGGGGTAAATACTATTTATTTTTGTTTGAAATCTTATTTTGTTAAAAAAAATTTATTAAATGCAACTAATAGGACCACAAAAACTAAGGAAATTAAAGTTTTGTATTTTTTTTTATTCATTGACTCAAACAACAAAGTATTTCAGTCACCTAAAACAGTCTCCAAAATGGTGTGATGCTACATTTCCCTATTTAGAAGTTAGCCTCTGAACACGGTTAGAGCCGATACCTTATATAATAATTCATTGTTGTAAATAAATCATGTCTACGGCAGTGAATCAAGATACGACTCTTATGAACCAAAATGAAAGACCATTTTTCAAATTCAGATCTGTCCAAACTCCAAAGTTCAATCTCCACTACTATCAATTTCAAGCACATCATTTTGGCAGTTTCTTTCAAATAGATTGATTCAAAATCAAGGTTATTTTACCATAATTTTATAATAAGAAATTAAAAACTCTGCAAAGCTTTAAAATCAGATCAGATATCAGAAGAGTACTTGTGCGAGGTTGATTTTGAGAGATATTTTTGATAGCACTTCTGTTTAAAAAAACAAGCAGCCGGAAGCAAGCGAAAAGACGTTCATGGTTGTAATTTGATTTCTCGAAGTCTGCTAGATACGTTTGCAGAAAAAAAACCCGTAAATATTTTCATATAACGCGCATGTTTTCTCGTTGGATTTTCGCCCTCGTACTTCTTTAAAATTAAAGATTCAAAATTTGGTAAGATTTTATGTCGGAGGACAAGTCTGCATGAAATAAAAGCCCATTTTTTCGACGGAATTAAATTTATATCTTATCATTTTAGAAAAATAACTCTAATGATTGTTGATATTAAAAAAATATCTTAATTTTTTTCTAAGTTAATAAAAGATCTAAAAATATAATTTAAAGATAATATAACCAAAAAATAAATGCTCCAAATATTTTATTAAATGTAATATTTTAAATAATACTCAAACCTCTGATAATTTTTCGATGAAATTATAAATGATTTCTATTCAGAAAATTTCTATTTGCATGCAGCACTTATGAATAAATTCCATTATTTTCGCTGCAAAACAAATATGAAAGTAATTATTTATTTAAAAATCTATAATAATGTAGCCATAATTTATTGGAAATGCTATTTTTATTTTACTACCCGTCTAAAGGCTAATAATTTTAATTAAATTAATTTTAAATGTGCTTAAAATTGATTTTCATGGTACAATTTTAAAAAGAAGCTATTATGCCTTCTTTCTTACAGAAAATGGCCTTAAAAATAGTTGATCACATTTTTATGCATATGATTTGAATACTATACTTTGAAATGTGATATTCAGCCCCCCAAACGCTTAAATTTAAAGTTATAAAAAAGGGACCTTAAGCTTCAGACGGTTGAAGGAATACTCTGGGGGGGGGGGGGGAATATGCACATAGGAATAAAATTCTAAAATGTTTATTAATTGAAAACCATCGAAATTATATCTATTCCTTTGTGATAATTTTCAGCAATATTGTAACATTAAAAAGATTTTTATATCTTAAAAACTATAAAGAATTGATCAAGAATTCAATTCTATATTTAATTTTAAAAATATTGAGTGTTTCCGAAGAATAAATAAAGCTAATGAATATCATATCGCTATCTAGTTGTGATTTTTATTCCTGGATTTTAGCGCGATTTATTTTTTCTGCAAATGCTTGAATCAGACAGGTGGTTATCACAAGAGATAAAGCTTTGGATATGAGAAGCACGACATTTCTCAAAGAATTGATAATTTTCTCTACTTTAAATTTAAAATTTTATATAGCTATTAAGATCAATTATCCGTTTATCTTCTACAATTAGTTGATAATTTTTAATCAGTTTAATAATAAAATAATAAGCAACATACGGGACTTCATCGATTAAGAAAAATGATTCAGATATATTTAATATTACACTCACAGAATTTAATATTTTTAGATTTTTTGTAGTTTGTGAAAGTTTTTTTCGTTCATTTTATTATTATGAACGTCTGATAATTTCTATTTTAGGATTATATTTGATGTGATAGGCTTTTCATAAATATAGGTAAGATTCAGATTGTTGCAATTTTCTAGATACATTCTGTTGTATATTTCATAAAATAGAGGTAGCTTTCCGTATTTTTAGTACTTAAATATGGAATAAAGTGTACTTTCTGTTATTTAAATTAGAATTATGAATGATTAAAAACAAAAAAATATCGTTCTCAATTTGAATAATTTTTGGAAAATTCTATCCAAAGCTTTTAAAAGTTTACTAAAGACTCCCTTCAATTATTTCCGATTCAATGTAGTCAGAATATTTTAATTCTATTTCAACTTGTTAATCAGGTTATTTTCGGTTTTTTGTATTCTGTCACGCTTTCTGATTTATTTCTTGGCCTTTTGTAGGAATTAAAACTTACAATCGAAAAATTGAATTATAAAATTATTCTTATTCATATGGTATACTAAGCAAACGTTTGCAATAAGTTGATGTTCCATATTCTGGCTTTACATGATCTTTAAACTTTCCATTAAATCTACAAATGGAAAATTGCTACTGCGGCAGGTTTTCAATTTCTCGTTTCATTTATTTATTTTATATTAACTCAAAATTGAAGCGCAAACATCTCTTTCGGTTTGTTTGATATTTCTCATTCTACGTTCGAAATTCGAACCAATATCCAGATCAGGAATTGCTTTCGCTTTTCAAAAGGTTGTTTACATGGAGATTCTACTATTATTCTACATCTTACCACTGTAATGCCATTTCTCTAGAAAATTGATCTTTGAAATATTTCCAGAAGTTGTTTTGTTGAAAAGAACTACTTTTCTGGTCGGAAACTATTTTCATTTTTGATGTTTTTATATAAAAACATCATTTTGAATAAAATATTGTTTTATAGCATGAGCGAGTAATTGAATTATTTCTAACACACAAAATGTGAAAAATATTTATTGATAAAGTCATTTTAAGATTGCTTTACATTTTAATTGGAAATTTAAGATCTAAAAAATTAAAAAAAACGATCATCAAATTCAAAGTGCATAGCTTGGAATGAAAAAATAAAATTGAGCTCGAACAATTGATTAGCCTGCAAATGTTAAAAGCAATGCTATTTTTTAAACATTTTATTACAAAGATTACTTCCTTTTATAATTTTTAGTCTGAATTCAATTTTTGCGTGCGGTCCTTTCAAATCAATAAATGTTATTTTTACTTACTTTCCTGCTGCAAATTTCAAAATATCACATTTTCTATTTCTTATTTACATTCGAATTAGCGGTACAATTTTTATAACCATTTTGATTAAAAAGAAAAGCGTATTTAATTATCATAAATGGTTATTTAACTTCCTTCTTGCTTAAAAGATAAAATTTTGTAATCAATTTCCCACTTGCTTCTCTAGTTTAAAAAGGAGGAAAGTTCAGAAATTTTGAAATTTTATGCAACATGCATCCTCAGTTGCACTATAATGCTTCTATATTTTCAAAACTTAATTTTTAAATCAAGAGTTCATTTAAATTAAATTTTGATACTGTATGAAAAGTGAAATCTAGCAACAAAATTTGAGGAAAATTTATTAGAAGTTTCCGTAATATTTATAATAATGAATTATGAAACATATCGATTAGAGACTTCCATAATACTTATAATAATGAATTAGGAAATTATAAGTTTTAATAATATTTATTATAATGAATTATAAGTATTATAAAAATAGAAAATTAAAAGTGCTGATTTCAGTTAGGTAAAAGACAGAAAAACAGTATTTTTAAAAAAAATCAAATATCCTTACCACAATGAATACGACAAAAAAATTCTTTAAAAAGAATCATTATAAAACTTAAAATATATCACCAATATGATTTAAAAATTTAATTAACTTTCAGTACTTTTTATCGGCATCTTACGCTTTTACAATTTTGTTTTGAACTGATTTTTGAATAAAAATTTTAGTCTCTAATGATTTTTTTTCAAAATCTGTATTTTTATTATACAGAATTTGAGAATGATGTATTCATAACTCAGCTAAGTAATTGATTATTTGCCATTGTACATGTAGCTTTTATTCCATTCCAGAATGTACATATAGCTTTTATTCCCTTCCAGATTGTAAAAGTGGCTTTTATTTCATTCCAATCGGATACCAGAATCCAATTCAATTCAATTCAGATTTAACCATATTTAACGAAAAAAACTTATCAAAAAGACTTATCTTAGTCATAGAGATCAGAAAAAATAGAAACAAGTTGCAGAAACTAATAATTGTTTGTTCAAAGTTATAATATGCACGAACTTTGATAAAACGCATTAAAAACAAAAGCATTACACCAGATATTATGACATTCACTAAACGACGATGGTTGTTGTTAAAACACAGTTAAAAATTCAACCTCAGCCCTGAAACATAAAATATACAATCATTCAGTACCATTGGAGTGATAAAATCAGCAAGAATAACAACAATCCGCACAAGATTTCCTTCCTAATCTTTCAGATGATCTTAAAGTGAACTTGACAACTGGATCAGAATTTGGATGAGATCTTGTTCATATGCCAACCTCCTTATCCAATTTGCCACCTAAATTGAGATCACCTAAACCGTAGGCGGGAATCAGTCTGTCAATAGATACTTGATCTTCTTTGTTGATGCTTTAAGTATACAGCTTGTTTATATGTGACAGTACTTGAAATGAGCCTTCATAATGTTCCGATAGAGTAGAAACGCTTTTTATTTATTTATTTATTGCAATTCACATTTTTCTATTGGATTTCTTCGAGTTTAATGAAAGAAAACTGATCATAGTGTACTAGCTGCAATAAGTTATACTTATTACACTTGTTTATGGGACAAAGAGGCTCTAAATTAGTTTACATAAATTTCTGTTATATATATATATATATATATATATATATATATATATATATATATATAGTATTTTTATAAGCAACTATCTTTTAGATATCATTCATTTGTAAATAATCTATCAGAAATGAGGCTAAAAAATTAGTCATGGTCAGTTGATAATACAAAGTACTATTCGAAATATCAAATATAACAAACTAAAATCAGTTAAATATAAAAATACCAAAATAAATTCAAAATATTGAATAAAAGAATAACAAAATAGATTCAAATGTTATCCCTCTTTGTTTCTGAGGAAAAGTTACATCCGATATATTACTGACCTACTATACAAGAATATCTTGAAAACATGTTATATTCGGGACATTCAGGGGGTACTGGGAAGTCAAGTTCCCTTTGAATCATTTTGTGCGCATTCTAGCTTTAACATCCTTACCAATAAAGTTTCTTATTATACGAAGCAACTATATAATTCTAAAGTCTTCAAATAGAGAAAACATGTTCCTGCAAATGTTCCATAAATAATTTACATTTATGGAATATTTACAGGAGGAATAATTCTGGCAATTTTGTTCACGATTGAAAAATTTGATTCTTTTGTAATCTTGGTGCCTCAATTGTCCTTTCCGATTTCAAATATTTCTTAATCGTCCATCTTCGGTAATATTTTTTCAATACATTAATACATCGGAATTCTATTTATTTTATCATTATCTTGTTGTTTTTATTTTGATGTTACATTCTTTGGATTCCACAACAGTTTTATTTATACATATACGAAAAATACAAAGTACTCTTTTCTCGAGAACGCTATTCTCTTTTCCGAGAGACTGAATAATCTCCAGGTTTTCAAATGTACCAGAATTCCCCAAAACACATTTTAGAATTTTGCCCGTTTGCAAGCAAAATAAACTCAAAAACGCTTTTATCTATCCGCATTGAATTTAGTTTGAGGATTTTATGAATCTATTTCTGTCCAATTTTACATGAAATGTATTCAGAGGAAATGTACCAGTTTGTTCAAGTGAAAACGAATATTATAACTACAAAACTTAGAGCTTGTTGAATAAAATTTTGTAAACAGATTTAGCATATAAAATATTGATCCATATCAGAATTTTAGCCAAATGCGTCGAATAAATAACGCATCTAAATTTGACGATCCAGATAAATATTTTTTAATGCGATCTTGTGACCAAAGCTGTAGCCCTGTGCGAAATGTGGGTTTTAATAGTATGAAAAAAGCGTCGACCCATAATAAGTTTTCTTCACTACCAAGCATAAAACACTAATGTGAGCAATTCTGTAAATGAAAATTTGGAATCTCGTGACTTTCACGCCCTTACTTAAAAAGTCTAATTTTTTTAATGACTGGGAAAGGTGTTCTTTATTTTAAAAAATGCGAAAACATTTCGGGAAACCATTGATATCTAGAACTACACACCCTTTCGACTTTATTTAGTATGTTAAATTTTAGCTCGTTTGTTTAATTTTTCTCTTGACAGTAATAGGTCTAACTTAAAGTCAGAAAAAAAAAGAAAATTTGATATTTTGGAATAATATCTGCCTAGTTAATAAAAATTGTATGCCTTTGTAATTTGTTTGAATTTTAGCAATTTTATGAGTATTATATCTTTTTTACAGTTTATTCACGTTAGTGACTACCTAATACACAATTGTCTAACTTCATAATTGCTTATGAAAAGTCACGTATATTTCATCTTATGTCTGAATGAACAATATCTTATGCTGTACCCAACTGTAATAACACCAAAATTAAGTTTGCGCGGGGCATGAGATTATCGCATGAGCATGAGTATTTTTTTATATGAAAAGGCATTAACTACCATTAAAAAAAGTAACGTAAAATATTTCCATTAATCAAGAAATTTTTTCAATTTTTTTTATATCGGAAGTTCAAGTAGATACCAGGCATTCATTTAATATTATAAAAACATTCATAAATAAAATATAACTGATTAATTCTAATGATTTTACTTAAATTCTTCATTCAAAATACTAAATCCAATAATAAAATAAAAGCGAAATGAAAACGTTATGAAATATGTTTAAAAATATTTCAATACAAATATTTTTACATACTTTTGTTTTATAATTTATTAAAATCGAATCGATTTTTCCTTTGCTTCTTATGTGACAGAATTCTGAAATTTTATACATTTGTATGTTCCATACGGTTTTATATAGTATTTTATATTTTCTTTAGATCAACAAATTTTTTACACTTTTATTTTTTTTTCTTATTTAATGTTTGCAAAAACGGAATTTGCATTCTTTTCCTGATGTTCTAGATTTCTAACTTTTGTACATTTAGTACTCTAGTATGTTTTACATGATAAAATATTAGTTTAATATTTTAAGAATTTGATCACTTGCTTTTAATTAAATTTAACTCCCCATCACTTCTTGATAAGGATTAAAGAAACATTAATGTTCAAATACCATGAATATTTATAATAATGAATTTTAATTAAAGGACTAAAAATTAATTTAAAAATATTAGTATACTAATAAAAATTTGTATTTACAAATTTTTCATTATATTTACTTTAAGAATTTATTTATATCTAAGAATATATTTCCATTATTTCAAATAACATTATGAAAGCAATTGTTTGGAAGAAGAGTTCATTTCATGGACAGCATTTCAAGAAAGAAGAAAGGTTATCGTGATAAACTTAATACATACAAAACTTTTCTCCAATTACTTAAATTGTTCTGTGTTCTAGGTTTTGCGTGTCTTGAAACTGTAGCCCATCAGAAAACGGGAGCGAACATGATAGAATCAATTCGATTATTTTTACGTTTGTTTCTAAACGTTTCAAAACAAAAGTAATTTTCTAAAAATAGCATACGTAAGCTACACCAATAACAGCATTGTTCATATTTTAAGAATTTTATTTAATTAAAAAAAAGCCTGTATTATTCTCGCTTTCTAATAGTATTAGAATTATAGTTAGATAACTTTTTTAAAATGTATATAGAATGCTTCACAATCTTTTTGTAAAACTAATTATCCATAGTCATACATTTTAATTAGATATTATCACAATAATAATGCACAATTTCAGCAAATTACTTTTTGTGTCACAAATAAAGCCGATACTGTTTTTTAATTAAATAGTGTGATCTTAATATAAGTAACTTTATTAACACAAGGCGATCTTGAAATCTGGCGTAATAAATCAGATAGCGATCTCCGTTGATGTGTTGTGAGTATTTGGACAGATGTTGTCTCAAGTATCGATTATTTTACCCCGTTTCAAACTCAGAGGGTCTGTGGAAAATTAACCTTCGTGTTTCATCAGAACTTAAAAAGTAAGGAAAGGAAATAAAAAAAATGAAAATCTTGCTTATTTTTATTCATTTATAAGTAGTGATGAGTTAATTTATTTCAAATACTATTATCGAATTCTAAAAAGTAAATTTGTAGTATTCAACTAAACCCCGTAAGAACACCCATTCAAACTTGACTGGAATTCGGACAGACAATTTTCTGCTTCATCGTTTCCGAGACTTTAAAATAATGTTAATGATATTAATTGCAATATATAATGAGGCAACAAAAACTTATTTCTTAAGGCCTGCTTCTACTATTAAAAACAGCTTTTCTTTTACACGATTAACATTTTTTATTCGTTATTTTTCTTCACAAAAAAAAATCTTGAACCGTGAACATGCTTTGAGGTCTGAAATTATTTTATTTCTTCAAAAATTCAAATTATCTTGAATGGCAGAAATGTTTTTCCCAATAATGATCAAAAAGGGCATTCATTTTAGTATATCGCCTAATGAAACTAATTCAAGCTATCATTTGTTATTCGTCAATCTATTGGGAACCAAGGTGACCTTGGTGGTAAGACCTCAGCTTCGGAACGCGAGGGTTCGAGACCCGATTCCACCGAGGAACCATCTTGTAAGCGGGTTTGGTGCAAATTAAATAAGTCAGGGGCAAAAGTCATCCCGCTGACGTAGTGTGGAAGTTTGGAGAGACAGGACAACTCACGTGTCGTCCTCGTCATCTGACTTCGGTTCAGAATTATGAAGTATGTCCCAAAATACCCAAAATATCAAATATTGCTTTAAAACAAGACGTTAATGTAACTAAAGTCATCAATCTAGCTGTGATAATTTCACAATCCAAAGCGATATTTGTAAGAGGGGGGAGGGGAAGCTCGGCTTTACTTCTCGATATAATACAAAGTGGGGTTAAATACATATCGACTGTAATATCACCGATACCATACAGTGCTACAACAGAGTTCAATAAAATACCCGAAATTCATATTTAAGACTTACATATGAAATTTAGAAAAATATCTATCTTCTTACCGATATTGAAAAATTTATTGAGGTATAAAACTCGATCATATCTAAATGTTAAAAAAAAATTATAACTGGAGATATTCTAAGTTATAACTGGAATGAAAGCGGCTTTGTGTAATATTTGAGCTTTTAATACAATTTATCGGAGCCGAAGCCTCTGTTATTACAAGTTGCATTCTTTTTTTTAATACCAGATTTACGATTTTCTCCCTTATTACAGTCTTAATTAATTTTCCTCACTGCAATAAGCACTGTGAAGAGCGGCATCGATTACTTGGATCATCTATTCTCAAAGGTTATAGAACAATTAGCGGCATATTAGTTGTTTTCCCTTGTGAGTCAATATTCACGAGTTTCCAAATCTTCGGAGCAATTACGGCAGTCACGAAAAGCAAACAAAGAAAAGCCTATATAAAGGAAGGTGCGAGAAGTGTAATTATCAGTTTTAGAGCAGAATTTGCGAAAGACGCATCTGTTCGGAGTGGCTTGGCTCTGTGCTTACGAAAGTAACTCCGGGTTAAGTAAGTATTTGTTTACGTACTTGCTACTAGGCGCATATGGATTTACACTGCATTACTAGTTGAGAAAATTTCTAAATTTTTTTTTATTGCTTTGCTTAATTTTAATGGTTCTACAATCCAAGTATTTTTGAACTTAAAATTTTGGTAGACATTTAGCTTGTACCGTTTCCGAAATCTTGCATCATTTTGTACACCACACTGTACAATATGGTTCCATTGTCCTCTGCTCTCTGAATAAATATCTTGGAATAATATATCCAATTGTATAACAAAAAGAACAGCACGTTTATAAATACTATCCAAGTATTTTTGAACTAAAATTTTGATAGACATTTAGTTTGTACCGTTTCCGAAATTTTGCATCATTTTGTACATTGCACTGTACAATATGCTGCCATAGTCGTCAGCTTTTTGAATAAATATCTGAATTTAAACTTAGAATTGGAAAGGATTAAACGTTAGCTAATCCAATAAATTACTTATTGGAAACATTTTCTCAAAAAAAAGGATGGCAAATTTAATCATTAAACTTCAAAACCTAGTTTGTTCTACAAAATATGTGATAGAACATACCTAGCAACTTACATCATTTTTTGATTCCCTAAAATATAAGGTGTACTAGAATAAGAAAGAAAACTTCATTTTAAAAGAGTTAATATATCCAGTTGTATAACAGAAAAGACAACACATTTATAAATGAGCTAACTATAAAAATATTTCATCCTTGCATATTTATCCGAGATTGATCCTTAAATGCAATTGCTTGAAAGTTGAAAAAAACTGAAATTTTATAAAGCATGCTTTAAAAAGGAACCTATTCGCTGACCGGAAATTAGACCAAATCTCCAAACTGGTTACAAACAATGGGGATAAAGTATTTGTAGCTACAATTAAAAGGATCGTTGTAACTCAAATTTAAAATATTTCTAAAAAATTTATTGAAATTAGAGAAAAATTACTAAATTGTAAGAATTATTCTTACCTCACAAATTTCTTTTGCCATTTTTGCGATAGATTTTTTAAGAAACATTATCTAGTTTAAAATTGTATTTCACATTTAGTAGCTCTTTGTAACCAATAAAAGCAATATTATATGTATATATATTAGATATTACTTGAAATTTTCAGGAATTATATAAAACAAACATGAGCATTACACCGAGGGATACTTTAATTAGAATTCATATTTCAATAAATTACATAGATCGCTTGTGAACACATAATTTCAATTTATTCAGATTTCTTAAAGCTAATTATTTTCTGTCCACTTAAAACAATTTTCTTGGAGTTTAACTTACCTTCTCATTTGAATTCCTTCCCTAATTACGATGAAATATTAATAATTGAGTGCCTTTAGGTTGAGTTCAAATTTCTCTTCTGAAAGGGAGATTCCTCTATCTGAACAGTTAAGATATCATTAGCTGCCTCTTTTATCCTATTTTCGATTTCATATTAATAGTTGAAGTTGTATCATGTTTATCTCCAGTGGGCTGGGAATTGCTGACAATACTTGCAAACTGCCTACTTAACCTTTAAAACTTACGATAATATGACTTTTTATTAATGACTAAATTTATTTAAGACTCTTCAACGTTGACATTATATATAATACACACACGGAATGAATAAAAATTATCTAAAGCGTAATAAAGTCAAAATTCGATAAAAATTATAAAAACCATGGAGAGGTAACAAAGTAAATCCGAGTAAAGAAAAAAGCGAATAATATCAAATGAAAGATCATAAATAAAGGATAAAAACAGAAAAAAATCTTCAAATAGGCAATATTCTTCAATTCTAAGAGCTCTGATGGAATATTGGGTATGTGAAATTCAAACAGAAATACAACATTTGCAGCGAAAGCGTATTAATTCCCCTACCGGCGCAGTTATATATTTAGAGTTGCGTAGGTAAGACGCTCGCCAAGAGACGCCAAATTCTGGAATTGATTTGGTGCTTTTAAAGGAAAAAGTGCATTTTTAATGTTTATTCCAAAATTCTAATATATTAATGATTTCAACCAAATATGGTACTGATAAGATTTCTTTTTACCTTCCAAAAATTTATTGAAGCGTATTTTTTTAATAGGGTCACAATATGTTCAGAAATTTTGGCAACCGTAGTTTAGTTTAATTGTATTAATGACCCATTTTAAAGCAACATTAGGGCTATTTTGGACGGACTTGGTAAGTTAGAACCGCTGTTAGACGACATCTGAGCTGACACCTTCCCTTCCACATTAAAGGACGTTTGGTTCAGGCGGTTTTGGTATGCACTGAATCCGCTTACACGATGGCCCATCGATGGAATCGGGTCTCGAACTTGAAACCTTCCTGTTCTGAAGTCGAAACTTCACCACCAGGAACTCGTCCAGGAAATGATGCATAGATATTCAGTTTCTAAAAAAAGTCTTCCTTCCATACTAAATGAGTTTAATATCTATGCATTTTAATATTAAACGCGCTACAATTTTCTTTTAATGTAAAATCTTTAAATTACTTAAATCTGACAATTTTTTAGTGTAATTCGTACATATAATGAAAGTGTAATCATTTTAGTACTAAAGTGCTGTATGTATGTTTGAATAGGATATTTTGAAGAAAGTTGAAATTTCCATCAAGCTGAAGTGGTTTTAATTTTGGATACGTAGTACCTTATAAATGAAATTGCTATTAAGAAGAATGTAATTTCATTTAAACTTATTTCATCATTCACAATTTCATTTAAACTACAATGTTTTTCAACAAGAATATGCATTGAAAAAAAGGAAGTAATCAAAAGTAAATTTCAAAAATCAGAATAGATCTTAAAATGTAACTTGATGTGCACAGCAGATTTTTTTTCCGATTAATTGATTTTCTAAACAATTTCAAAGATCCACATCTTCAAAGTGGGAAAAAGACCCTGATCTACTTTTAGGAGTAAATAGACAAAAACGAAAAAGAATTGACATTAGTTGAATTATTTAGATTCATTGAAACTGGCTTTTCAAAATATTTAATATTTTTCAAAAGCCACTTTTTTAATGAACTTAAATACCATTTATTAAAAATAGTAAAGTATTTCACATGTCATAGTCAAGTTTTTAACATTATAATTTTTATTCACCTTTCAGTATGCGTTTATGAATATTTTCGAAACAGATTAGGCGATTCGAACACATTTTTAAAAAAATTTCAAATAGTAATACATTTTTGTGAAGTTTTTTATTCGAAATCTCTTGTTTTTTAGTTTGTTTTTAACAGTACGTATTTTCAAAGAGAAAAAAATTAAATGAGATTGATAACTAAATTAAAATATGTTGAAATTATGAAATTGATATTGATGGATTTCTTGGGTGAACAGCTGGTCATCGAGGGTATCAACTTAATATAAATTTTTTTGACTAATTTATTATAATTTAAGTTCAATTGGAGTTTCTATGTTGACTCGGTGAAATTGAACTTTAGCGCGCGCGCTGAGCCAAGGATGCCAAGTCGCCAATAAATATGGTGGACAAAATAAACATTTCTGAGAAACAATTGCGGTTACTATTTTCGGCAACATAATTATAATTTTCTACTTTTTTTGTATACTTTTCTGTTAGTTGTAGATCAAAAGTTCGAGAATGCTAAGCCTTTTGCATCTAATAGAAGGACCGGGAAGATTTTTATAACTTAAAAAAATCCTATGGCTTTGAAAATAGCAGGAGCGTGAACCTAGTAGCTTTACTGGCACATTGAACATAAGGACTGGGTGATTAACAGGAACAGTACATATTCAAAGGAAGAGAAGAACGCTGGAAGAAACCATTCTCCATACAAAATTTCAAACAAGCATCCCTTCCTAACTTCGACTCTTAAAAAAAATATATTCCACTCATCCTTCAGCCCTTCTTTTGGCTAGAAATACTATCCTCCGTCCCATTTACTTGACATCTATTCTTGCACAATTACTGACATAACGAATTATCAAGGGAACCAACCGTTAGAGCAACAAAAGAGTTACCACACCTTCCACACACATTCCATTGTAACTGACTAATAAAATAAGAAAGCAAACGATTTCGTAAAGTAATTCATACGATTTTTTGAAGTGCATATTTACAACTAAAAATTTCAAAAGAATAAACATTTTCTTTTTGTATTCACATTAAAAATAAAATCACAGCATCTTATTAGTTGCAAAAAACTTAATTATAATAAAGAAAAATCTTTAATCGATGTTTAATGTTTTTAATTTAGCATTTTTCATAAAATAGTTATAGTTCTTGTTTAACTCAACCATTGTTGAAAGTAGTAAATAAGACAGCATTAGGGTTGTTAGAATAGCTTTCCGTTGGGTTGCCATACTGGCGAGAAACTCAGAAGGCACACTAAAAATCTTTACTTCAACTATCGACTCTTCCTATCAGAAAATTTGACTGAGAATTAGCAGAATGTAGTTGATAAATGGCGGGGAGAAGGAAGTTGCTCATTTGATAAATGCCATAGGCACCATTTTATATAAATATTCTTCAACATCGGTGGTATGAAATTAAGGTGAAAAATCGACAGTTTTCTTCAAACTTATCATTAAAGTCATGAACCGTATAAAGAGTTTCAGCATTTTTTGACGATACTTTTCTCAATTAAACCCAGAAAACTTCTTTTGCCTCAATGTTATAATATAAAAAAAATAAAATGAGTAGATCAAAAAGAGAAAAGTCAGATCAGAAGAAATAACGAGTTTGACAGTGACATCTTTTATGATGAATATTTCTTAAATATCAGAATACAAACTTGACAGCCCAAAATATATTAAACTCTTTTGTCATACCTTTTCATTTTTTTCTATTTATATAATTATTTTAGTTTTAAATGTAAAGCTGCGTTTCTTGGCTTTAATGGTCAAAACTGTCTTAAAAAGATACTAAAATTCTTTATACGGTTCGCATCAGTTTCATATCCCTGTCGACCCCAATTCGCTTTTAAAACAAATATTTATTATCTTGTCTCTCCAGTTGTTTTTGACTTTCGTATAATGTACATAATTTTTGTCGTTAAAAATTCTTGGTTACTTGATAAATAATGAACAATGCACTTCCATTCTTTTAAAGAAAAAAAATAATGGATTATTTTCATTTCCGTAAGTTTCTTCACACATTTTTTGAATTTTGTTTACTTCACGCCTAGCCAGAACCCATTTTATTCTGAAGTAAAATTTCGCTCGAGCATTTCTTGAGAAACAGCATTTTTCCATTCAAGTTCTCACGAAAGTAAATATTTTCCAAAGCAAAGAAATGTCTCGCTTATTTTCTTGATGCTGTATTTCAAGAAAATTCCCTTGGGTGAAACTTTTAGTCTTAAGAAGTTTGTTGTTCTGCGTTTTAATTTTAAATAAATGTTTTCGCACTTAAATCTCAAAAGAAAATTAACTAACCGAAAGTAAACAAAAAAAAAACAGCGAAAAAAATTTAATGTTTTATGATCCTTTAAAGAAACAAGTAAAAACGTTTTTTCATTTCTCCTTTATAATTATAAAAAAATACAGGTGGTATTTAATCAAGGTTACAGCACGAGGAATAAATCGATAACTTTTTGTCAATATCTATATTTATAAAAGAAAACTAATTTTTAAATACCATTCTCAAATTTGGTTTGCCTTAAGCGAATAGACAAAATAAATTTATTTAATAAAGCAATATTTATCTTTGGTACTTTTCGATGTGAAAGCAATTTTTTTAACATCTAATCCTTTTGTAAATAGTTTTATTAACTCCACTTTCTGTGTCATTTAATACGCGATGATTAGATTTGCTGTTCAGGGACAAATATTATAGTGGTCCTAGTGTAATGAAGTGCTATTAGAGATCTTATTCTCAGAGACATGAAATTGGTAAAATGCACTTCCTTATTTCCCAAGATAAAAACAATTTTAAAATTTATTTTGACTAGAAAACTTAAAATACATAGAATCAGTTACGAAAGAAAATTATTTCCGATATATATCAAATTAATAACTTAA
Organism: Argiope argentata; assembly: GCA_026289955.1. Taxonomy (NCBI): domain Eukaryota; kingdom Metazoa; phylum Arthropoda; class Arachnida; order Araneae; family Araneidae; genus Argiope; species Argiope argentata. The sequence goes on along the minus strand of JAOUZG010043946.1, from coordinate 972,543 downwards.
GTTACAATTTGAAATTAACTATTTACTGACGGTGCTTAAAAATATGATTTAAGTCTTGCTTATAACTTCTTAATATATCTATTTTTGCCGATGGTGTTTTAATGAAAACGGAGAATGTAACCCAAATAGCAAGAAGTTCATATATACTAACAATAGGAATTTAAAGTATTTAAATAATTAAATTAAGATATTTCTATTAATAATAATTTTTTTCTTGGGTTCCCTGGGATTATTCTGAAATGAAACTTGACTGGTGCAAAAATGAAGTTGAAATATTGATGGTAATATAATTTGGTAAATAATGGGTTAAGATCAAATATGGCAAACAAAAATATTGAAATTGTATTCCGATAGGCTCCTGTTACAGGAAAGTAATTTCAAAAAGAAATAATTAGTACTCTATTTTTCCTTCTGTTTTAAAGGCACATAAGAAAACTTTTCTAAGAAATCAGCATCATTCCCTAAAAATTAAATAGTTTAGCTTCAATTCTATTTTCCTTTAAATCTGATGTCATTTTAAAGGTCATTTAAACGCTATTTAGAAGAAATGCATGATAATAAATTTTTATTTAAAGATCTGCGTAAAATAAATGATTCTCAGAAGATTTATGGGAAATAATTTTGTAGGTGTTGAAAGCACAGAATTGAATCCATCGACAATACAATAAACATCTTTTTTAAAGTGATGTTGAAATAAGTCATGTTGGTTGAAAAACAAACACCTCAGTATGTAATGCATACTCAATATGGAACTGCCACTCTTACTGCAGAGGAAGAAAATTAAAATAAGTGAACTTCAGCGCCGGTCAGCAGTGGCTGAATTTTTCCTAAACTAATAGTTGCTAACGTTTGCATCCAATATCCCCCTTGCAGAGAACGCATGCTTACAAAATCCTGCGATTCAGTTTTCTTCAATATTATTTCAACATAATTTTTCATAAATAATAGCTTTGAATAAAAAAAAGGTACGATATTATACCATTTGGAAAATTTTATTTCACCACAAATTCAACAAAAAGAAAACCTTAAACCAATTTATCTAATTTTAGATGAATTCTTATTACATAATAACCAATCAATAAATAAGTCATCTGAATTTCAGAGCATATGCACCAGACTCAAAATTATAATTTGAAATTAATATTTCATTCATTCATTACTTATATTACCGATTTAAATGATAGTTTCATGCCACTTCTCAAAGGAATCATTATCAAATTTATATTAAATGTTATGTTCAGTTAAGAAGTTTAAACTTAACTTGAGATGATTATCTCTATTAAATACTTTTCTTATGACACTACCATGTTTATTAATTATAGACATGTAAACATTTTAGACATTAAAATAACTAAAAAGAGCAAGTTATATCTTAGATAAGGTGAATAAGCAACAATATAATCAATTTTAGATTACAATTTCATTTAAATATATATTTTAGGCTCAATAGCACTTATTCAAAAGGATTTACTTTACCTGTTAAAAATACATCTTTCATTCGCTCCGGTCTTTTAATGCCACAATTTTTTAAACCTCCTTGAACATTTTCTTTCACTTACATTACGTCTTTTAATTTAAAATTTCATATCTATGTTTGCAATAATTACAATTACAGTTAAGTTACCAAAACACATAGCCAGAACCACAATTGATACTCAATAAACCTTTTCCAATTATGGAACGGAAAAGCAATCCCACAACATCGAAAGATTCAAAATCTCAACTCTGAGATATTCGAAGAAATTGCAAGAACTAGTTAGGATCTGAATACCGTTGGTTCAAATCAAAAGGGGCATACTAAAGTCATAGTGATGAGTGAGTAATCTTCCGTAGTGGAACAACAGCAAAGAGGTAGCTGTCAATTAGAACAAAGGTTTGAAGCATGAAGGGTTCACCCAATCTGTCAACAACAATGGAAGGCATGACATCTATGAGACATTTCACACGTCTACAAGATGACAACGTGAAAAATCGAAGTATATTGAAGATAAATTAATTTATTATACAAGAATCTTCAGTTAAAGAATAGAAAATTTCATGGAGAAGCCTTATATGGATATATATATTCCGTATAGAACTGAGAGATATGACATTTCAGTTATTATCTTCACCTTCTTTTCAATTTTAGAAGTTTCTTGGCTACACGTGTAACCATATTCAGATTCTGCTACTATTTATAGATAGTTCTACTATGATCTGTTGAATCTGCAAATAATAAAATACATTTTTGTTTAAATACGATGCCATGTAGGCTTATATACAGGAGTATTGCTTATACGATGAAGAGGGCATCTCGAAATGAAGATGAGATTCTTCCGCATAGTGGTACACGAAAAGGTGGCTGTCTGGCTTCTCTCATCGCTGGTGGGTCATACTTCCTTAGGAAAGGGTTGTACCGTGGCTGATGATGGCTTTAAGGACTCAATCATAGTTCCCGCCACTGTGGCAGTTGCGAAAGTTACGCCATTCAGTATTTATAATCAAAATGCCTTCAGGTGGCTCGGAGAGTTGGTGATAAGGCATAATATGAGCCAATTGATAAATACATTAACATTACACAACTGCATACTCAAATAGAACAGTCGCTCGTTCTTCTGAGAAAGATATTAAAATGCAAGAAATCGAAATGAATGTGCAAAATAGCAGTGACTGTATTTTTACATACTTTTATCGGTGGCTAATTTAGCCAATTTAAAAAAAATTATTAAAATTGTTTTTAAGTAAAAAATCAAATTAATCCTTTGAAATTATTTGATCTGTACCAAAATTATTTAATTAATGTATGAAAATTATTGGAAATTAATCACAGTTAATGAACAGCTAGTTCTCTGCAACTTCAAATTGAGATGAAAATTTAAGTAGTTTTGTTTTAGTTACCTTGTGCCAATTCTGTTCTTTGAGTGCTGAACCCACTTAATGGATTCAAATGAACTGCCTGCTGGTGGTAAGATTTCGGCCTCTGAGCCGGAGGGTTTCAAGTTCGATACCCAATTCCATCGAAGAACCGTCCTATAAGTGGGGCTGGTGCATGTTAAATCCGTTGGGGTCAAATGTTCTCCCATCAGTGTAATGTGGAAGTTTGAAGAGGGGGGGTTGTGTTGTTGTTACTAATGGCACTTGCCATAGTTAATCCCCCTGGTGATACAGCAGTAGATTTAAGCCGAAAGAAGCTTTTCTTGTCTTTTTGAAGTTGCGCCAACTAGGACCAAGAGTACGACTTAGCCCCACACTCACCACATTTGCTTGCACAGCCCTTTTTTTACAGGGGGGTACAGTCACACATCTCACTGATTGCATGCAGAATAACAGCCATGCCCGAATCGGGATTTGAACCCGGGACTCCAAGAACACGAGGAAGACGCGCTACCTCTGTGCCAGAAAGCCGGCTGAAGAGGGGATTTCCAGCTCAAGTGTAGTACTTGCTAACAGAACGTGTTTCAAAATTAAAAGGTCCGTCCCAAAATAGCCTCAGTGTTGCTTTTTAAAAAATGGGACATTAATATAACTAAAACTGACAAAACTAATGAACTGTCTACATTATATTATATGTAGCTGCAAGCATTCTTAGACAGAGTTTTAACTTCACTTTCATACTCCTCATATACCGTTGATTTCAATATTCGTATTGAAAGTGTATGATGCGAGCATATTCAAGAGCTTACTAGCTCGATGGAAACAAATTGATTTTAAAAAATCAGAAACAATAATTTACAATCATTCAACGTATTTGGTTTATTTTCTGGTAAATTTAATTTCTTAATTTGCTACGCTTTTTCTAAAAATTTAATGTTTTAAAACAAAAAATCAGTATTTAAAATAACTTGCTAAAAATCTGAGAAATATATGAGATCTTCATTTCTTAGCTTTCAAAACTAGTAGTAAGACACGGAATGAAATATTTGTAGAAACAATAAAAACGGTTTAATATCCATTGCAAAAATGAAAAGTATCATTGCAAATTATGCCTAAAAATAGTCTTTATAAAATTACCAAAATGTGCAAGAAAAAGAAGTACAACTAAATTCATATTATTAAAAAAATTATTATTATTCTAAGTTGGCCTGAAAATTATTGTTCTTTTAAAACTTCGAAAAATGGAAAAAAAGATTAATTTATTTATTTACTAAAATATTATTTAAAAATTCAAAAATATTGCACCAAAGAAAACGTTCTTACCTTTCAGTGTTTTATTGTGCGAAATTTGGCAACTATAGGTTCAATAATTTATCCTATAGAATTCCAAAACAAATACAAGTAAATATTTGTTTTTATTATAAGTAGAAATAAATTTGCAATTGATTAGTTATTTGGTTTCAAAAAATCAAATGATACATTTGATATAAAATTCAGCGCATGAATTCCGAAAATTGTGTTAGAATTCGTGAATGAATAAACACAAAACAACACTTCGAGAAATGAGAAAATACAAATCTTTGCAGTGAAGATCAAACATTTCTTCAGCTTATTACATTATTTAGAATACATAAAAGAAGTTTTTTTGTTCAGAGCTGTTTCAAAAGTAAAACATCAAAAACTTTCCAAATATTGATTTCTGAAATAATTTCAGATAGAAAGGAAGCAAAATTAAAAATGTGTCCTTGGAATTATTCCGTGTGAATTGTTTCAGTTTTCAAAAATCAAAATTCGGGATTTGAATAAAGGCAGTAATTGAATTTTAAAAACTGGAAAATTAAATTTGACTATGGCTTCATTATTACCTAGGCGATAAGAATTCTTTCAGAAATGAAAACGTAAAATATAATCCTTTTTTTTAACACCGATCTTTTCATTTGAATCATATTTGACACAAATATTATATTATTATTTGGAGCGACAGTGGTGTTTAATTCTTTATTTACTCAATATAAATAAATAATATGTCTTTAAGGCTCCAAATATTCATCGATTGATGCTTTTAAAGACTTTAAAAACTTATTCACATATAACAATGATATTCGTTAAATAGAAAATTTCCAATTGCTGTTTCTTTTTATATTCAAAGCCATTATGACACTTGATATGCAAATTAAAGTACATATGTGTCAGGAGAAAGGAAGTATTATTTTCATAATATGTTTCTTTTAAGATGTCATATTAAAATATCTTATTCGTAAATTGATTATTTATTGCTTATCATGTGCCAGTCTTCAACTTTATCAGATATGCCATCTTCTTCTATCTATATCTTCCTTCTAGACAGAAAAAAAGAAAGAGCATAATCAGAGTCTAAATAAAGGAAGCAATGAATATATAAAATGAAAATAAGTATAATAAGTAAATAATGATTTTATATTTTATGATTGTAGAATATATTATATAATATTCATAGAATATTTGATAGATCATACTTATATAAAATTTTGAATAGACTTTCAATTCGTTTTCTGACAACACTTAATTTTTAATGTAACTGTAATCGATGAATAAACTTTTAAGTCTCATAAAACCTATTATAACAATAAATTCTTTGATAAAATACAAAAGAAATCATCAGTTTCATATTTCTGATTAAATTATATTTATTTTCTCATCAATAGTAAAAAAAACTGCAAAAAATTTCACAAAATCTAAAAAGGAAATTAATTACAATTTTCATTCTTAACAAACTAAAAAAAAATCCAAGATAAAATAATCATAGAAAACTACAGAATGTTTTAAAAATCCTTTTAATGTAGAAATCTGTTTAAAATATACAGAATCAGCTTTAAACATTTATTTTTTTATTATTCATATTATTCAGAGTTTAATTTCAATTTTTATTCCAATTTTAAATTCTATAGATATGCTTAAAATCTTATATAAAATTACATTTTCTATTATACATTTCATAAATGTTTACTTAAGCTTTCAACTTTCCTTGTGTGTTCTCACTCAAAAGAAAATGCCACTATTCAAAATTATTTTAAAAATCGATACTGTTTCCCGTTTCATGAATGTGTAAATAGTTTGAGGGTACTTTAATTTTTTATCTCTATTCATTTAAAAGTTTATACCAATATAATATTAAAGTTATGAAATCCCATCCTTGCTAGTTCTTTATAAACTTTAATTAACTTGTTCAAAAATATCGCATCTTATTTTAAAGGAGGGACTTTCATGTTGGAGCATGAAAGCGTTTAGTAAATTTAAACTTATTAGCATTGCATAACTTATAAAATAGTTCTTTCATGGGGAATCTTAAAACTGAGTATAAACTAAAATTTCTGTGTGTTAACTATTAATGGGTAAAGTGCGGCAAGTTGTAAAATTTCTGGTGATATTATTGATACAATCTTTTGAGTAATGTTTAAACTCAAAAATAGCTAATTCAAAGAAAATTCACTAAAAAAATCTTTCTTTCTGTGTTTGCTTTGTAATAGAGTCTAGTTCTGATGTTAGAATATCTCAGGCTCGATGCGTAAGGGATAGGCTTGATTCTTTTTAAGTTGCTTGATATTCTCCCGAAATGGGAGACCATCTATTTTTCAAACTCATTATTTAATAACGATTCGTGATAATGAAAACCATGGTGGAAATCAAGTCGCATAGTTTTTAACACATAATTTGTGTATAATGCAAAAAGCTAATGCAAAGAAAATTCATTCAAAAGAAACTCATATTTTTGTATTTTAACGAGCTGTGTATGCCTTTTACCAGAGTCCAGCTTTAGCATTAGAGGGTCTCAAGTTTGCAATGCCTTGGAGATGGGCTTAATTCATCTTACGCTGCATGGTGTTCTTTTGGTTGACATGATATTGGGATAGTGGGATACCATCTGAAGTTTCACCTTCATTATTTAATAATGATTCACAATAATGAAATATGTGTTAAAATCATGTCGCATAATTTATATTACGTAATTTGTGTATATTTCAAAAAGCTAACTCGAGGAAAATTCATTCAAAGGTGACTCATCTTTTTTTTTTCTTTAACAATATGTGTTAGCATTGTAATAAAATCTAACTTTGATGTCAGGTTTGATGCTTAAGAAATTGGCTTGATTTTTGTTAAGTTGCTTGGTGTTCTGTTGGATGACACGGAGGTTCGGAATTGGGTTACCATTTGAGGTTTCACACTCATTATTTAGTAATGATTCACAATAATGAAATATGTCTTAAAATCAAGTCGCATAATCTATAAGATATAATTTGGGTACAATTCAAAAAGCTAATGCAAAGAAAATTCACTCAAAAGAAACTCATATTTTGTTCTTTATTTGCCTTGTAGTAGAGTCTAGATTTGATGTTAGAGGATCTCAGGTTCGATGTCTAAGAGATAGGCTTGATTCTAGTTAAATTGCTTGAGGTTTTTCTGTTGGATGACACGGGAATTGGAGAGTTAGATATCATTTGATGTCTCACCCTCATTATTTAATAACGATTCACAATAATGAAATCTGAGTTAAAAATCAAGTCGCATAATTTATTACACATAATTTCTGTATAATGCAAAAAGCTAATGCAAAGAAAATTTATTAAAAAGAAACTCATACTTTGTTTTTTTAACGAGATATCTTTATCTTATAGCAGAGTTTAGCTTTGGCATAAGAGGATCTCAAGATTCGCTATGCTTTAGGGATGGGTTTGATTCATCTTACTTTTCTTGGTATTCTGTTGGTTGACACATGAATTGGAGAGAAGGTTACCATTTGATGTCTCAATAACATTATTTAATGACGATTCACAATAATGAAATCTGTGTTAAAAATCATCATATAATTTGTGTAAAGCGTCATAAATTGGAAACTTTTCAAAGGTAAGAAAGAAAGAAACCAGCTTTTTTATTTTTTAATAAAAGGTTTTGTCCTCTTTCCCTGTCCCATATAAAAATTGTTGACTTTAGAAAAGGTTATAATCGCCAGGATTTCATTTTCACTCAAGAAAGATTTGTACTTCGTAATACATAGAGGAAAAGTAATCATTTTGTACATTTTCTTCCCAAACGACTGAAACTTATATTTGATGCAGAATTAGAATTTTGTTACTAGGTAATAGACCACATTTCATTCAATCGTTGCTGTTTTTTAGCTGTCACATTTAGATTAATGTGAATGCAGGGACCATTTCCTTTTCACGAATGGAAGATTTATACTTTTTAATACAAATAAGAAAATTTAGTATTCATATTTAGTATTTTCTTCTCAAACGATGGAAACCAATGTTTGTTACAGATTACAATTCTATAACTAGACCACATTGATCACATTTCTTTCAATCGTTGCTCTTTTTTAGTTATCATATTTATATGCTTGCGAATGTAAGGATCAACAAATGAGAAATCTTTTAGATGAAATTGGTTCAAAATTCAATATCGTTCTATATTTAGATGTTAAAATTTAACACCAATGTTTTTGCATTTAAGTCTTTAAATTCTGTTGCTATCTTAACTTGGACTTGGACAGACAGATAAATGTCTTCTGAATAGATTTCGCTTAAACTTTTCAAGGAATCTATGAATTCAATATAAATATTGCATGCCAAATTTTATCTTTCTAATTCAAAATGCTTTTCAGATATCCTGCTCATTGATGGATAAAATTCTAAAATGTGTATCAAAATCTTATGATCAAATTTTTTGATAATTGAAATACTTTCTCTTTTTATACTCCAAGTTATGGAAAATAAAAATTAACTTTAAAAAGAGTAGCCTAACCTAATTATTACATATTTTATCATCCATATTTATTGTATAAATTTTATCTCATTTTAAAATATGCCTATTACAAAAGGTATCCCTTATTTATGCCTAAATATTTAGCTAATCGTCTTTTCTACTCTTATCTTTAACATAACTGGTGCATTAAAAAATATGGATCAAGCCAAAGATTATTATCCATGCGCCTGAGTATTTAGCGGGATCCGCAATGGGCAACTAAATAGCCTAATTACTACAATTAATGAGAGATAAATGAACCATCGAGCTTTTGTCAGCAATTCCAGTAATTGTGCTGGGGGAAAACCTCGATATTAATGATATCAAAAAACCCTTGGGTATTTAGTTTAAATGAGCTTTCATTGCCGAAGCATTTTCCAGAAACGTAAAAAATGCTAATTTCTTTTTAGAGTAATGCAAATTACTCAGACCGTAAGGATAATTTCACCAAATAAAAAAATAATTAAGCTAAAATAACTGGAGTATGTATTCTCATTCATGTAAAATAGGGCCTGCCTTAAGCAAAAATAGGCGATCTCAACAAGTAATAAATAATCTGTAAGGGAAACATTTAGTTTCATTTAAAATGGTTTGGATTCTGAAGAATGAAGGAATAAATTCTGATATCGTAATAAAATAATGCTTAAATAATAAGTAATATAAAAAAATTTAAAATCAATTCCTACTTAGGCCGACAAAGAAAAAAATTTAGTTACTTTTTATTAAATAATTACAATTAATATAAATATGTATTCAAATATGACAGAATCACAATATTAATTGGCAAAATAGAAAGCGAATTTCCTGGCAGTTTCCATTCTCCTTTCTATATATGGTGTTCGAACTCGCAGCCCAAAGATGCGAATCCAACTCCATATCATCCAGACTATCCCGGCTAGACAATTACAACTACTATAAATAATTGATCAAAATATTACACTAGCGTTGAATTTTGAACGCCAATTGATAATTCAGGTCCAATTATGGCAACCTAAAATGCGTGATTCTTCTACACGAGTTGGAGAACGCAATACAGATTTAAAATTTCTAATTTTCTTTACTATGTATTATATTAATTCGGAAGTACTTCAAAATTATTCGGGAAAATCGATTAATTATATTGTTTAATTTTAAAAGCATCAGACATTATGCAAAAAAAAAAAAGAGAAAAAAACGGAATCATTTAAAATAATCGGTCGAAAACATGTTAAGCCTAATCTCATTAGGTGTGAAGAATTGTATTTTCTGTCTGACTCAACAGATGTATGGCTGAAAAATCATGATACTTAAATTTTTATATAGTCACTCGGTTCTGTTATTCATATTTAATTACATATGATTATTACAAGCGTGGGGCTGTATTAAAGTACAACATTTTTAGAGCACTGTGATGGTATTTAGTTGCTTATATTTAATTTAACTTCAATTAGTTAAAAAAATCTTTACCTAAATAATACTGAATACAATTTAAGACAAAAGTAATTTTATCATCGACGAGAGAAAGATAAGGATTCGGAACAAGAAAGTTGCAAACATCCAATCATAATAAATCAATTAAATAACTCACTCATGAATGAAACTGCGATAAACAATTGCAATAATTGGTACTGATAAATCTGCACAACTATTCGCGACCAGACTAAGTAAAGCGCGATGAATTTCCCGTTGTTTCTCGCACTCCAATAATTCAAATTCTCGACATTATCACAAATCTGTATCTCTACATCTGAAACTACTGCACTGAATTGAACCAAGCCTTCTTACTAAAGCGAGAAGAATTTAATATGCATTCATTGCCCGAAGATATTATCTATCATTTCAATCTATCTAATCGATAAAGCTTTTAATTAAATGTGAAGTCCATTTCCCTAGATACTGTTATATCAACATGTTTAATTAATGAATTCTGTACCTCTGAGTTTTACTGAGAACTCAGATGGAAAATATTTAATATCTTCCCAGTTAGCACTGCTTGTTTCACAATGTTGTCCGATATTGCATTATTCTATTTTAAACGATCTTATGCAATATAGCGAATGTTCTTTAATATCATGCAATATTGTACAGTATATGTGTGCTGTTAGAGTTTAAAATCATATTCGGGGTGCATCTTTGTCATATTTCACATTTTAGAACAACTTTTGAGGTATATTTATTTGCAAATAAACCGAAAAATTTCACTGCAATTGTTCACATTGAAACTTGTGGGATTATTTTTCCTTCGATTTTCCTAAAATATGCTACGTTTTACTACATAGTTTACAAAATAGAATATATCTTCCCTTATAGGCTTTTGGTTCAAAATTTGAGACAGATTTCCGCTTTTGGTTTTAAGGTCATGTATCAAGTTCACAAATTACGTTGACAGGTTGGCCAATATAATGCCGCATTTGGTCGAAAATATTAAAAATATCCACAATTTTGATAATAAAAAAGGGCATCAAATTTCATCTAATTTATTTTATGCGTCTGAGGACTATCATGTTCCTATACACATGAAAGAACATGCAGCCAATCTTCCCATTCATTACTTTTCATCACAATTTTATAGAATGCTACAGTTTTGTTATAAAAACATCCTCCTCTCTTGCTACCTTTTTTATTTACTGTATATGTTAACAGACAAACCTAATCCTGATTTTGTATTTTTTTTTATTTATTTATTTTTAGACTTTGGAAAGTCTAAAGTATGGATATTCATTCAAGTTATATGGAAGAATTTTCAATCGATTGTAATAATTTCTCTTTTAATATGATGAGAAAAAAATCTCATAGTAGCTTTAATTTTCATTTTATAACAGGATGTCAGGTTGGTTGAACATGTTGAAGTAAATAATAATTTACTGAAATCAGATCATAAAGACACAAAATATTAATTAAACTATCAACGAATTATAGAATCCTTCGTAATTTTCACCATAATCAGATAATGAGAATGATTCTGTACTTGAAAAACGCAGGAGAAACTTCTTCATAAATCTTTGCCAATACGATTGTTTGCTAAACGTTACATCCTCTAACATATTCGGACATACCAAACTGATATTTAAGACAAATTTTTGAATGATGAACCCAAATCTCTTCTGTATTTATTTATTACTCCTTTCTCTTTGTATTTAGTTTTCTCTCAAATGATTCTATTTTTTCAATTCCTACTATTATCTCACACTCTCCCTATTTATATATACATATTCTTCAAATTTTCAATTAAAAAAAAATATTTTTTATTCATTAATTCAAGTTCAAGTAAATTTTTTTAAATTTATAGTGGATGACATTTGATTTTAATAAAAAAATTTCAATTATTAATTCATCAATTTTTATTAATTAATTAAAAACTAATTTTCTCGCCAAAAATCTTCATTTCCCCCTCGCCAAATAAGTAACGAATTCAGTTTGTTTCCCCACCACCACCAATAAGGTTAAACTAAATATGTTTTCGGAGGATTATTTCAAATGATACGGTATATTTTCTTCATGTTTGATGCATTTAAAAATAAACATTGTTAATTAATAGATTTTTCGGATTCGTTTCGAAGTATTTTCGAATTAAAATAATACAGAATAAAGAAAATTAAAAGTTTCTAATCTGTATTGCGTTGTCCCAATTGACATTGAAAATTCAACGCTAGTATGATTATTTGATCAATTATTAATAGTAAGTGCAATTATTAGGCCTTGATAGCCTGGTTGGTAGCACGTTGGATTCGCATCCTTTGGGCTGCGAGTTCGAATTTGCCAGCTGAAGACTGTGTTTGGTGGAGGCTAAACCTGTCGTGGTCCCAAATTCCTCTATGTCGGGAATAATATCACTGGGGGTACTGGGTCAGAGGCGATCGTTCTCTGTTTCAGATCTAAATTACGATCTAAAGATGAATGAATGAAATATATAAATGATGTTCCTCGCCATAAAAAAGGTTTGTGACTTGTGTAAGCTAGAAGTCAGACTACTGCATTCGGGTTCTCAAGGGTGCATACCCTCAGATGCTACTGCACCCCTCCTTCTGTTGTAAAACGGAACATGAGAAATACAACAATAATTGTAATTATTTAATAAAAAATAACTAAAATAAAAAATTTCTTTCTTGACCTTACTAGGAATTGACTTAATTTTTTTTAAATATTACTTGTTGAGCCGCACGTCAGTAACTCTAACTCTTAATAATATCACAAATATGTATATTTATAAGGAAAAACTGCGTGAGATATAACTCAAATTAAAATTAATACCATTTATAACCTCCTCCCATATTCGCGACACATATTAAAAACTAATAAAAATTCACACAGATTCATTACAAGAACTTTGAGAAATAATATCTATTAAGCAGTCGTTTAATTTTTATACCATGTTTGATCAAATTTATGTACTAATTATCATTTAACAAAAAATATTAAATTAAAAATACACAAATTACTTCGTCAAAAATTTATGATGTATTTATTTCAGTGGGATTCCCATACACCTAAAAAAAGCAAAATTCAAGAACTGATAAAAACTAGATTCCTATGTCATTTACTTTTATAAAAATCTAGACATTTTTTATCCTGTAATATATTTTCACTTCATCTACGAAATACATTTGATACTCTAAGAATTTTTTTCTAATCCCGATGGGATTTTTTCTAAGCATACTATTTTTTATAAACTCATCAATCATTTGAGTGATTCCTTTATGTACTCAACTATGTTTTTTTTGTTGTACCGTTGAAAAATTTTGCATAAAACAGTGTGCTTAAGGATGTATTTGTTAAAATAAAACGAGTTAATAATTTTTCTTGATATCAATTTTATACAACTTTAACAAACTATCTGGAGATAATATTATTCTGTACATCGTTTGGTGTTTTTATCATTAAACATTTACAACTTTTAAATTGCTTCTTTAACCGAATTTCATTTTATGCTACTTTAATCAAAAAATTTGTAGCGTGGTATTTTAAATAAATGAATATTAAATTGATTCTTCAGTAAATCTTATTAAATCTAAATATATTTTCACTCTTACTTCAATAGAAATAAAAATAAACTTTCAGAAATGTCATCTAAGAAAATTAAGGGCGTGAAATTTTAAATTGAAAAAGTTACCCAAAAGGATAAATATTCATGATGAAATAACGGAGAAAAGTTTAAAAAACAAGTTGTTATTCAGCTTTGCACTTTGATATTATTAGATTGCTCGTAAAGTTACGAAGGCTTCCATAAAATTAATACATCACTTATTATAGCAATAACGCCTTAATTTTATGAGCAACCTTGGCTGGTGCACATTGATATCCACCCTTCCCCTCGATATCTTGTTCTGTTTTAAAGTATCCGAAGCTTTTACGACTTAACGGAAAGCGTATAAAACATATCACACATTAAGGCGTGACTAACTTGGAATATCTCGGCTGGCTGCCATCCTTAAGATTCAACGTTGCTAGTAATAACTGAAAATGTTTCCATTAATGTAACAAATCAGACAAGGAAACTCTTGCTAGTTTAATTAATTAAGTTGATTTGCGTAAGATTGGATTAATTCCTGAGTTTCCTCTAATGCTCCGAGGAATTTTAGAAACTAATAAGGCAAAGGTGAATTAGTGAATTTTATGGTGGATTAGAAAATACTCCTTTGAATTGGAAATTCTTGAATGCTGCTTTCATGGATAAAAATGTGTGAAGATCTTGGTATTTGACAGTGTTAATCATACGTTTTGATTCAAACATTTTTGAAAAAGGTAAGATATATATAATTTAATGTGTCTTAAAAATGAGCAAAATAATTAATAAGTGCAATTATTTAATGGTATGTTTATCCATAAAATTTTATGGATAAAAGTTAACGAAATATTTTTAGTTATCTAAATTAATCTTTTTACACGTTAAACGAAAAAAATTTAGTTATCTAAAATAATCTTTTTAGTTAGAAAAAAGGTTATTGCTCCAAGTTATTTTTTAAAAGGTCATTAAATAGTAATTCCTTAATTATATAAGTTATAATATGATAGTTGCTGGTTTTTTTTCTTGTTTTTTCAAGGCTGTTCTTATTTCTAATTCATCATTTATCGATATTTTTCAAGAACAATAATTTAAAAGGAATATTTAATTTATTTTCCAAGTATTAGTATTGTTTTAATTAACAATTAATAATTTTGTTTTTAAAGATACGAATTCCTTATATATTTTTCGAAATTATAATGAACTGATATTTTTGTGTTATTGATACTTATTTATCTCAAAATATCTTTATTTTTAAATACGACATTAAATACATTGTTTGCACTAACTAAATTTATTTTTCAATGCATATAAGATTTTTTAAAACTTTTTAAAACTTCTTTTCTAAAGTTTTACTTACTTCAAAAGATTCTAAATTTATTCAACTTAAATAAAAATTGACTATAATGATTTTAGACAAATGTTATAAAAATTATGACATGAATAATACTGCCCTTTACTCGAGATTATTTATATTTTCAATTCAGAAGAAAAGTATAGTACAATTATTTAGACAAAATTACAAAATTATATATAAAAATGACATCTGAGCACATGAGTTTTCTAACATAATATGAATTCGCTGAAAATATCTCGCTTAGGGGATGTTAACATTAAATTTTGATTTATAGTAAAATTGCCTTTTAATAAATATGTGAAAGGAATTGAAGTTTAAAATTTTCATTCATGAAAAGAGTAAATAGGCATAGTCAATTAATTAATTCAATTGCTTACTCTAAAGCAAAAAAATCTTAATTTATTTAATTCAAAAATTCAGTCAAAGATAATTTTCTAGAATTTTTTTCTCTGTCATAAGTAAAAGTGTGAAATTCCAAAAAGTTATCATAAATCTGCTTTTATTTGTATTAGATTTATCGTAAATAATATTAAAGAAAAAATCAAAAAGAAATATTCTTGATTCTTGGTCTTTATGCCGATTTAATTCTCAATACGCTGAGTATTTCAACCCTGCATATAGGTTTATTTTCTTAAATTTAAAATATTCATTACAATAAGAAATTTTATGTGAATAAACTTTTTGTGAATAATATATTAGTCAGAAAGGTTAAAAATTGATAAGAAAGTTAAAGCCTAATTTTTAGGTGTTAACTTGTTTTCAAAATAATATGATCTTTAAGAATTCCTTAAAACCATTGCTTTTTAAACTTAATTATGTCAAAATAGTTTTTAGTAT
>JAOUZG010043946.1:945165-956637 GCA_026289955.1 Argiope argentata | reverse complement strand
ATATATATATATATTGTTTTTACTAATGACGCTTTTGATTCTTTGCTGATTCTGAGATCCACGTTACTCTAAAATATTATCTTTAGCTATTAAATTGTTTACAAAATGACGTGAAAACCTTTGGGTTTCATTAAAATAATTGAACTGTTCAAATTGATTATTTCAAATGATCCTATTACTCAAACATCGTCTTACTGATTGTGTTATTGTCTTTTTGTTATCAATATTTCTTTATATTTTTCTGAGAAGAGAAAAACTATTTAATGATATTCTTTGAATTTAAAAAAAATGCGTTTCTATTTTTATTTTTTGTTTTACATTCCTTTTTATCATTTACTGAATAATATATTGTTTTTGGATTATATATAGCTTGCTATAACTGAAGATGAAAACAACAAACTTATATTTTAGTTTTTTTTTTTTTTTTTCAAAATTTGACTTTTGATACTTTGATTGTCTCTCGATTCTTCTTTGATTTTCACCTTCTATCTAATTCGTTCACATTTTCTTTCTAACTGGATGAACCCTCTTTACAACAGTTAAAAGATAGCAAAGAAAGGGCCATCTAATTATATAAGTGATCCGAATTACAGGTGTAACTGGCAGCGAACGTGATAAATCTTCAAAGCAATTAATTGAAAAGTAACATGAAAGAGAACCACTCCTGAGAATTTAAATGACATTACTTAAGAAATGGTCTGATCCGTTTTCAACGAGCACGTTTTAAAATATTTTTTCACATATGCACTGCAATATTTGAATTTTTAATTTTAAATTAAATTATCGAAGATCAAATTTTCGTAATTTTTACAAATTTTATATAAGGAGATAAATTTGTTGAGTTACGCGATTTAAATTTTAAATTAATGCTTAAACTTTTTTGAAATATTCATGAGTTATTTACCTTAAAGCTAAATTAATATTATGCCATTTAAAAATATTCTTTCGATTATTTCAAATGAATTTCTGTAATACAAATTACATTAAAAATAAAAAAAACATATAAAGCCAAGAATTAAATTTTAAACAATAGAAAAGTGTGTAACTATCCTCATTTCTTAAGTTTGCCAGTAAAGCTTAATATATGACAGTAAAATAATTCATTTAACACCTACTTAACAATATTTAAGCCTGCATTATTAAATTAAACAAATCGGTTTTGGCCATAATTTATTATTTTGTTCGGGTCAAACTACGTTTACTCCAAAGGATGTAAAGCTTTGCAATTATTGGCGAAAAGAGAACATTCTTATTTCAATACAAATGCTTAAGAATTGTATCACAGTTCGAGACAGTTATAGATTCAATTCGAACGCACGCACGATTAAATAAAAATAGTTCTTACAAATGAATTTTTATTAATATGATAAACAACAGAGCTTTTTTATTTTAATTATTTTCTTCCTTTTAATATTGATTCCTTTTGCACTAATCCAAATTATTCAAAATTTATTATTCGCACTAATCCAATTAATCAAAATTTTATTAACATATTTGATTAACTGATAAACAAATTCTGAAAAAATTAAATTAGTATGCTGTCATACAAAATATGCAGGGACAGAACTTACACAAAACCTCAAGAAAATCAGGCAGTGATTAAAAAATCGAAAGCAATATTCCTGCTTTACAAACATAAAGAAACCAAGTTCAATAAAATTTTTCAATAAAGTTTCAATAAAATTACAGACATTTCTATATAAAATTCAAATAATGCAGGATGATTATTGTTCTCCTATTTTAGCAAACATCAAAATAAATATAATAAATATTGAGAAGGAACCTTACCATAGAAACGGCTTTAAATTAACCAGATGCAGAAAAAGTAAAATCTTCATCTGTTATAGTAAAAATCTTATAAAACTTGTTTTATGAACCGAAATAATTCGCCCTAAATTCGTATTGATTTTAATTTTTTGTCACAATTTTAGAAATTGGGCTGTTGCTTTCTACTGAACTTTTAAACCATTTTTCTTTAAATTCGTTTGCAGATATATTTGAGTGGTAATGGGTACTTTAAAAGCAATAAAATATTCTTAAAATATTACAAAAATGTTCAACATTCGTATTTTCTATTCAAATTCTGCAATTTTAACAATCGACATTTCCCTTTTCAGCAACACTTGTTTTAATTGCATCTTCATTTTTTTTTAAAAAAAATAAGCTCCTTTTACAAAATAAACAAATGTGATGTAATTTAAGAAAGCATATAATTTTAATGTGAGGGGTTTCTTACGATGTAAAAATATTCTAATAAACGGAGATGTATCTAAAGGTAAATTAACTGAATTTCTTTCTGAAGTGTAGCGTTATGAATGCAAATTTCAATTCTAAATTCATTTCTAAAATAATTACTGTGTAAGTAATGAGATAGAAATGTAAGAAATCAATTCTAAAATTACAATAAATTGAAAATTTCTTATGAAATCATCAGATAGAATAATTTCAAATAAAAAAAAATCAGGAAAACTAAATAAAAAAAGGAACATCATATAAAGTTTCAGAACCATCTCAACTTTAAATAATATAGAAATATCCCTTGAGTTAATTTAACTCTACACTAACAACCTTTATATTCTTTAACCGCAAATCTATAAATTCATATAAAAGTTTTTGTAATAAAAAATTAATAAAAATTTGATTTCAAAAATAATTAATTTTATATGATTAATTAGAAGTCTTATATACCTAAAACCCCTTTGGCATTACGTTTTTTTTATGAAAACTAAAAAAGATTTGTTAATGCAAAGATATAATTAATCAAAAATTACCTAATAAATATTTTGAAATACATATAAAAGTAAATCTATACTTTTGCTTTAAAAAATATATTTAAAAATAAATCTGTACTTAAATTTTTTTCTCCAAAATTTAAATTATATAAAACATAACTTGTTTAATCAAAATTCCACATTTAAAAAATTCTCTCCTGAGATCCATATTGTTATAGGTTTATAATTTGATCCATAAAGGATTCATGTTAGTTAAATAAATGTTATGAAAAAAGTTTTTTTAAACCCACTTTAATTGATGTATGAACAAATAGAATTTTTTTATGTTTTTTTCTATTATTTAGTTTTTAATTTAAAATTCATTACTTTGAATTGAAATATCAGAATATTTATTACTTTTTTTTAAAATTCACTACAATATGGAATCACTGCATGGAATTAAAGCTTAATCAAATTAATTGATTGACTGATCATTAAGTTCTGAAAGCAATAAAATAATGCTTAATCATCAAAAATATACAGGTGTACAATATTTCAAAGCTTTAGTACAGTAGATGTTATGTGAAAAAATAGTAACTAAATTCCAGCTTTACAAACATAACACAATTCAAGTTCAATGTATACATCACCTTCTTTTGAAGCGTTATTATTTCATTCTAAATTAAAAAGAGAAAAAAGATTTATCGCAAATGGTAATTGTTTTGTACAGTCAAATCTTTCTTGAAACCAAAGCAGAAACAGAAACTGTTATTGAAAGCTTCTTTTCAAAAAAATGTTTCAAAAATTGGAGGAGAAAATAAACTGGATTCGGCTCCAGCTTCTTTGAACTTGGTAATTTGGCAGAAAGCAGTGTGCGCGACTCGATTTAAAAACGACACATTTTCTTCTTTGCTTGAAACCCGCATCCTTCAACCTCAACTTATTTTTAGATAGACACACTTTTTGTTTACTAACAGAAACTTAGAATTGACTCTCTAAGCCTTTGATAGTCTTTCATGTAGCATTTTGACTCAAGTTGTATTTTGGTCTGAAGAAGGGTGTGTCCTCAATCCAGGTCAAGGAGCCCAAAAATAAAAGGAAAAAAGGGAATTGAATAAAAAAAGGATAACAATTTTGTAAGAGAACATTCATTTGAGCGACACTTTTTTGAAATTGTCTCATGGGAAATAATCTGGGGAGCTTAAAGATTCTTAAGTCCGTCTAAAAATTAATCGAATAATCATATTTTATTAAATTGGATTTGTGAATAGAAATTTTCTGAAAGAATTAAATGGTAAAAAATTGAGATAAGTCACTTTACTCCTATGTCAAGCATAACTGCTCTTGTCATCTAACATGAGGTTTTTAACTCTACTGTCAAATCCTTTTTTCGACTAACAGGCTTTATTATGAATTCAAAAATTAAATAAAATCAGTGAATTGGATGGTTATTATTCCACCGTGAATTGACTCTATCGCATCTTTTTACTGATACGCATAAAAAATTATTTATGAATACATAAAAACTAATTCTAGAATGTGATGTCAAGATTTTTTTTAAATATGTGATATAAATCAATGCAAAAGTAAAACATTCTTTGAACAAACAAGCTGGAATTCTTTGACGATTTTTATTCTTCAAAATTTCAAGGAAATAGTCCTATTTCTATCTTTTGTCAAGATTTCTTTGTCGAATCAATAAAGACAGCAGTACAAAGAACAAAGTAGTAAAGTAGAAAGCAGAAAAAAGAAATGTGAAAAAGTGGTTTGAATTTATATAATTTCGGGAAAGAATTTGGGAACACATCGTTTTGGTTCGTTAGGAAAATAATATCCTGGGCTATCAAATCAGGAGTTAAAGTTACAGGGATGATGAATATCGAATGATGGATTGACAAGAAAATAATTTAAAGTTAATGAGAAATTTACCCACCCACACCCATATTATATATATATATATATATATACAGCAAGAAGCAATGAAATGCGTTTGTCTGCAGAGAGACACGAGAAATAATTCTGATAAGTTTTATATTTAGAAAAAATTCCGATACGTTGATAAGTTTTTACTTTAGTATTTTAGTCCTATTCTTATTAGGTTTATTTTTATTAGGTTTATATTCTTATTAGGTTAATTTTTATTAGGTTTCGAGTTGATTTAGGAAACACAATCTTAGGTGTCTTTGAAAATTATGTTGGGGAGTTAGGGATTTTTATCTCCTTTCTTGCAACTTAAGAACTAGAGTGTTTTTAGAGGCTTTATTAGAAATAATTAAACAAACAAAAGACAAATTTGGATTAATAAGTAAGAGAAACTTATAGAATAAAGTAGCATGGGTGAATTAAAAATAAAAATATAGGAAATTAATTAAGATATAAATTAAATTAAGAAATATACGATGTATAGATATATGATATAGCAAATTATATAGCTGTATAAAACTATATTATTTTTTTTCTTAAATTTTTTCCATTTTAAAACCGATTTTGATGTATATTTATAAACATCATTTACAAACATAACTTCAACGTTATCTTGCATTTGATTAAATAATATTAATTAGTTAACTAAAAATATTAATTTTATTTGGTTCTTTATCACGCTAAAAGAGACAACCACAAAAAGGATAAAAGAACACAGAAGGTAAAATAGTTTATAAGAGATTCATGCTAAAATATTTGAAGCACTGCCAGTTCTTACAGCTGTGTCGATGTATTGTATAGTTATCTTTTAATTTTTTAAATTTTTATAAACGAATTGAACAATAAAATATTTTTCACGTATAGAATAAAAATTTAAAGGCGTTTTTTTAGGATTTTAATAACAAAAATATATTAAGAAATTTAAACTTTTACTGTTTCTATTTTTTTAATGAAATTAATAGTTTTGTCAACAGATTCTTTCATGTTTGAATTAATTTCATTCATGACACTTAAACAAAAATAATTTAAATCTTGTTGTCTCATTAATTTGTTACGCTTTACTCGAAATAGACGAAGCTGAAAAAAATAGCTTAAGCTGCAAGAAAGTTTGAATTTTTTCGAAATGTCAAAAGTCAAAAATGACAACTCATGATTTATTTGCAAAAAACGTCATGACAGTTGCAAGGTAAAAAAATGGCACCTAAATGTGTTTAATCATTATCTTTTGAGTTAGAATTTAGTTTTCACAAAGGAATAAATTAATGCATATTTCTTTCTGAAAACATTTCATTCTACAAATATTTGGGAGATCACACGGTTTTGAAATTTGTTTTTATTTTTGATAATTTCCTTTTATTCCATTTCATTATATTAAATAAATTTCTTCCCTAAAATTGAAATAGTAAATATTCGCAATACTTGATCTCATAATGAGAAACTTATTTGCTGAAATAATAAAACAAAATTAGATTCCTTTTAAAAATGAATTGAAATAATTCAAAGATGTCTTTTTCTTTGAATATTTATATATATATTTTTTTGTTAATATGAATCATTTGGTCTTCTGAATTATTTTTAATTAACTTCATATGCCCTGAAAATATTCGACACATCACTTAATATGTTTCTTTAAAAAATTCTTAACATTCATATTGCATTATCTGATTTCTTTAAATTCCAAATAATTTAGAATGGCAATAAAAGCGATACGTTGTTTATTTACATTATCTTCTGTTTCTAGAATAAAGGTAATCACTCAGAATTTGAGACAAACTCAGAAAAAAAAGATTTTTATTACAAACAAATTCTGTTTGCTTTCAGCATTATTTTGAAAATAAATTCAATATTAAACTTTCTGCAGGGTTTATTAAATGTCATTAAAAATTAAGAATTTGAGAACCAATAAATATATTCTGTCATTTATCTTCATTCAGCGCTACTTTGAAAAAAGGAAAGATGAATTATTTCGAAATAGATAGTAACGGATATCCTACCATTTCAATTTTAATATTCTATCAATAAAGTAATACTTCGTGACCAAATAAATAAATATTTATACTTTAAAATGACATTAAAAAGAGATTCTATAAATTGTTTCTAGAATTAACATTGAAATCCCAAAGCTACATAAAAATCAGCCTATTTATTAATTAAAAATTAAATTTGACTCTTTTTATGAGATTTTTATTAATACCAATCTAAAGAACTTGCTTTCGCATAACCTAAATAAAATTGTATTAGTATTTTAAGAGCAAATCAAGAAACTAACCAGAAAAAAAGACTCATCACTGTTAAATTTACGATAATTTATATTTCAAAGAGTAAATATGGTGATAACTGAGTAAAATATTATCTCATGAAAAATTTCATTTTAATGAAATAACTTATTTTTTTTAAACTATATAGGTGCGAATTTAAATTCTAATTTTGAACATTCGTTGAATTTACTCCCGAAAGAAAAATATTGAAATATATTGAAATGAATAAATCAATTTTCATAGCGGCACAAGAAATAAAAGTATCTCACTTTTCAAAATTAGGTGCACATATGAGAAGTCCCAAAATATTTCCGGAAAAGTAACAAAAGCGCATTTTCTCGAGATACTCCTCTTTATACCTTCGCTTTTCTCATATGCTCCATAAGTCTCTTTACTGTCAGAGAAAAGTGACATCCTTCAATGTCTAGATTCCGGAAGAGATTTCAGGAACAAATCCTTAACTGTATTCTTTCGTGCGAAATATTCTGCCTTCCAGATACTAAAATGTCTAGGCAGCGGAAAAAAAGAAGAACTCTCGTCTAGCATATTGTCTTTCTCGTGTAGTCATTTTTTACTTAGACCAGTTTATTTACTTCTACGTCGAGCATATATGACACAAAGAAACGTCTGTGACATATAGGATGGTCTCTCTCGTGACTATATAGTGGATGTAAATATGCTAGAAATATTAAAATATTTCTTTTTTCCTAAATCTTTGTTATAAAAAAATAGCCAGATCTGTTTCAATGTTTGAATCTAGACTCTTTCAGTTTGAGGATTAAGAATATGTTGTTGAAATTTCATATTGGTAATAATATTTTCATAAATTAAAATTAAAAACTTATTTTCTGTAATAGTTTTTAATCTCTGTTATGAAAAATTAGCCTGGTCTGTTTCAGTGTTTGAATCTAGACTCTTTCAATTTGAATGGTGATAATGCGTTGTTGAAATTTCATATTGGTAATAATATTTTCATAAATTAAAATTAAAAACTTATGTTCTGTAATAGTTTTTATTCTCTGTTAGGAAAAAAAATAGCCTGATCTGTTTCAGTGTTTGAATCTAGACTCTTTCAGTTTGAATGGCAATAATACGTTGTTGAAATTTCATATTCGTGATAATATTTTCATAAATTAAAATTAAAAACTTATGTTCTGTAATAGTTTTTATTCTCTGTTAAGAAAAAAATAGCTTGGTATATTTCAACGTTTGAATATAGACTCTTTTAATTTGAATGGTAATAATGCGTTTGTTGAAATCCCATATTAATAATAATATTTTCATAAATTAAAATTAAAAACTTATTTTCTGTAATAGTTTTTTTCTCTCCTGTAATTTGAGAATATATAGTGGTAAAAAATATACTATAAATATTAAAATATCTCATTTTTCCAGAAATCTTTGCTATGACAAAAATTTCAATGTTTGAATATAGACTCTTTCAGTTTCAATGATAATAATACACCATTGAAGTCTGATATTGGCAATAATATTTTCATAAATTAAAATGTAGGCTTCTATATTTTTTTTATTAATCAAAACTGACATTTAACTAACTAGACTCATCTTTCAGATTAATTTATTTCGTACAGTTATATCAAGGTCCCATTTTGAAGCAGCACTAGGTGATATTTTGGGATAATAATACACCGTTGAAGTCTGATATTGGCAATAATATTTTCATAAATTAAAATGTAGGCTTCTATATTTTTTATTAATCAAAACTGACATTTAACTAACTAGACTCATCTTTCAGATTAATTTATTTCGTACAGTTATATCAAGGTCCCATTTTGAAGCAGCGCTAGGTGCTATTTTGGGATAATAATATACCGTTGAAGTCTGATATTGGCAATAATATTTTCATAAATTAAAATGTAGGCTTCTATATTTTTTATTAATCAAAACTGATTTTTAAATAACTAGACTCATCTTTCAGATTAATTTATTTAGTACAGTTATATCAAGATCCCATTTTGAAGCAGCGCTAGGTGCTATTTGGGGACGATCCTCTTAATTTTGAATGGCGATTAGAAGACGAAGTTGACATTTGAGCTGAAATGCCCACTTCAAACTTCCGCTTCATTCTAAAAGAACATTTGGTCCCCAACGGGTTTAATATGAACCAGATTTTAACGTGACGTCGGTTCTCCATTGGAAATCGGCTTTCAATGCTGAAACTTACCGGTACCACAATCGAGATTGCTCCAGATTTTTGAGGCTTAAAACAGGACACATCGAAATGTGCACTAAAATATTTCTTCTACGATTGGTCATTTCAAAACTAGTAAGAAATGACTTCTTTCTGTATTCTTTGACTGTTTTCTGCATTATTACTAAGATTTTAACCTCTATAATGTCTAAAATAATTTCACTGCTACAATGTATCAATGACAACGGATATTGATAATTTTCAATACGCAGATTTCAGAATGTTATGCATAATTATTATAGGAAAACTGTGTTTCATTCTGACATTTTTTGAGTTTATTTAATAAAATTGTGTAGTTTTTGGCCAGAAATGGTGGGAACATACTTTATTTGTAAAATTATCTATGTACTATGAAATACCATCATGTCAGAATTATTCATGTAATCCTAATACAAAAATAAAACGAACAATCATAGTGATAAGCTATGATTAAATCATTTATTAATTTATTGAAATTAATTTTATTTTTTGCAATAGACTACATTTTTGTTGTTCCAAACAATGCAGTTTTAACGGGATACTATTTCGTAAATATAGGTATAATAATTTATTCTTTAAACGCTTAAAGCAAATTTATACTATACACACTTTTTGAAACGAAAGCGGAAAAAAAAATGAATGGTCATGAAATTATGTTTAAAAATATAGGGTGTTCATTAATTATTGTCGGGGTTTCCGTAAATCTTAATTTTTGAATTAAAAATAGTACGCAAAAACCGATTACGTATTCGTAAATTACAACTCAAAGAATTTTACGTGGCAACAATGCGATATTAGAGCATTTGCAGTCTGGGTAATTATGACATCATAAATGAAAAAGGCGACCATTCAAGAAAAAGCATTGTATGTATTGTGGTTTTTCGAAACTAAATCAGTCATAACTACTCAACGTGCAAGCTTTACTCTTTAATATCATTAATAAAATTCTTTGAGTTTTAATTTACGAATACGTAATCAGTTTTTGCATAATATTTTTTTGAAAGTTATGAGGTACAGAAACCCCGACAATAATTAATGAACACCCTGTACTTTCAGCGAAATTTGAGTATATAATTCATTGTCTTTCTCAGTTCATTTTAATTTTGTATAATAAAAATTTTCTAAAAAAAGAGTGCGTTTATTGCATTTTTTTTGTAGTAGACAGCGTTTTTACATCGCTTGCTTGTTACAACAAGTGGAGCTAGTCTCTCCAAATTTGTCTCATATAATCAATAATTATTGTATTTGTGTATCCTTAACTCCATGTTATTGGCAAACAATACATTAAATAACCTATTAGCATAAGATCTTTGATGATTAATCGTTGGAATTTAGTCAAAAGTATATTTTTGATTCTTTTCCCCAATCGATTGAAGTCAAAATTTGACACAGAACTACAATAGCCACAAAATCGCGTAACAAAGTTATTTCCTTTTGAGCTATTACTTTAATATAAAACGGAAGCACAGACCGACAGGTGGTAAACTTTTTGGCAGATTTGGTTCAGTTTTAATAAGAAACTACATTTTTTCTTAAACCAGGGTACTAAATTTTATTTCTGT
Source organism: Argiope argentata (assembly GCA_026289955.1). Classification (NCBI taxonomy): domain Eukaryota; kingdom Metazoa; phylum Arthropoda; class Arachnida; order Araneae; family Araneidae; genus Argiope; species Argiope argentata. The sequence goes on along the minus strand of JAOUZG010043946.1, from coordinate 945,992 downwards.
ACTCTTTGTGTTTTTGTTGCTGTTAAGGTATCTTGTGCTCAAACAACCAAATAGGCAGACTTCCTCTCCATCGATTTTATTTATACCTTTTCATATATCCCAAATTTGATAGAAATAAACAAATCTGGGTCATAATCCCATTCATCCATCTATTGCTCAAAGTGTTTTTGAGTTATCGCACTCACAGACGTACAGTAAAACATAATGGCATTTTCTTTCTCTAAATCTTTGGTTAGAATTTTTTTTACTATAATAATACTTGATCAATATTTCGTATACGTGATGGTGAAAATAAGAAAAGTGCATAATTACAATTGTTTCATAATACACAGCAGCGACTTCCGTTTCTTTAAAAAATAAAAGATGTTTGTTCTATTTGAAAAGTTTCCTGTATTATAAAAATTCGCTAATTAGCGCATTGTCTATTTTAAAATCAGTTTTTTTTTCTTCTTTTCTCTTAAGTTAATATTTACTCTGCCGAAGAAAGGAGATAATGATATGCACATATAATTGTTCCTGAAAATCACGTGATTCGTTATGTAAACTCAGAATTCAATTTTAACCTCGGACATTTTCAAAAAGCCTCAGACACTTACAAGCACTTGCACATCATACTACGTGAATCGGCCTCTGTTTTCTAAGCATGGAAAATAACCATCCTGCTTGCACTACAACCTTTGGGGTAAGATTTTTTTCTATCACATATCGTGTCCTTTATTTTTTTACAATTTATTTTTTGTTCTTACTAAAAAAATGTTCTCTTAAAACTAATGCTGTTAATGTGTGTGTGTGTGTGTGTGTGTGTGTGTGTGTGTGTGTGTGTGTGT
>JAOUZG010043946.1:856253-935435 GCA_026289955.1 Argiope argentata | reverse complement strand
ATAAATTCCTTATTTTAAAAATGGGCATTTTTAAGCAAGTTGTTTTTAAAAAAACATTTTCCGAGAACAGTGATTAATGTTGAGAAATATTTGCATTGCCTTTGACAATAGAGAATGCATTTTTTTTATTAAAAGGACAATAGTCAAAGAACTCTGTATTGTACAAGGCTCTTTATTGTACAGAAAAAGGTTTTGTCCTTTCACTATTAAGGTTTTAAACATTTCTCCAAACTTCTTTTTTTTTAATAAGAAAAGTTTCCGCGTAATCTATTTCCTTTGAAATTATTCACTGGCACTTTGTCTTTAGCACAGGGGAATTTTTTTTAAATTGAAAATATCTTTCTATAAAATTTATAGAAATAAAATTTATAGAAATTATTATTTATAAAATTTAATAGTAATTCTTCTTCTACCATTGGTAGTAATAATGCAATAATTCTATACATAAAATAGTCTCCGATGATATTCATTAAAATCTGAAAGCATAAAACGTGTAAATAATTTTAACTAAAATTTTAAAGATTTAAAAACATCACAAAAAATGTTTTATCTCACTTATTCGTAAATATGCAAAATATAGGATTAGAAAAGCATTTCTTTAAAAGTCATTGAGAATACTGCTTTCTGTTTTATTAATTTTTGGTTCTATGATCTATTTAGGAATGACAATTTCTTTTCACTTCAGAAAGAAAAAGAACAACCAGATTTGGGAAGGGAGGAAATATATATTCCAACAAATATGTTTTGTTTGTTTAACCTGAATGCTAATCATGCATTTTCATGTAAATGTAAAGTGAAATGTTTGCAAATGTAGTACCACGTTAAATGTAGTGCATTTAGCAGAAAATCGAGAGGGTTCGGTGCATGATGTTCAGTCATGGTGGTCAAGTGACGAATTCTTAGAACCGTCGTAAGATAATCGTAGTTCGAATCTCAATTCCACCAAGAATATAATGGGTATGGAATACCAACTATGAAAAATTATGTTACAAATTTATTATATACGATTATTATATACGAAACATACACTGTACTATAAGCAGAAATTATTTGAAATTATCAAATTTTTGAATGAATATTAGTTTTCAGGTATAACATCCACACAAAATGAAAAATAACTGTTATAATCCAAAGCAAAAAAAGGTTAATAAAAACTATTATTAGGAGAAGTAATAAATATACATTAAAGAAGGGTAATAAATATATATGTACGTGATCTAATAATATAAAAAAATATATAAAGTCTGACAATCCATTAAAATTACAGCATATATAATAAAATCAAACAAATCGAGTTAAAATATAAAAATAATTGTTTGAGAAAGGCTGTGCATTAATTTCATAATTTAGAGGAATCTGTCCTAGTATCAACTATTTCTCAATGATATCACACAGTAGTTTCAAAAATAACCTGCCAGGTCAGGTATTGTTATCATTATCTGATTAAGATTCAGGATTAGGATATCTACTCGTAGTTGGCATTAATATAGTTTCAATCTAGGTCATTACTTTTACAGAATGAAAGAAACTCAACGACAGCGAAATATTATTCTGGAAAATAAAAACATTGTCCAAGAGAGTACAATAACTAAGCTCTTCTTCTTCAGATTGAAAGAAGAAAAAAGATTTCAGTGATACAACGACTAACTTCAAGCCAGAACTGAAACTTAATCTGAAAAGACTAAAAAACTCCACAGAGAAATAAATAAAAAATTATCTCTAGTAATTTCGTGACATTCAGCACGTTCTGACTTTATTTTTATATCTTTCGGTTTCACTTATTTTTAAAGATTTAATAATCTTCCCAACTTTACTTGAGTGTTAGAATTAAGAATTTAAAAAATCTCGGAGACAGATTCAGATTCAATTAACTTCACACTCACTTCTGGCTTCGGTCCAAACCATGAAGAAAACATTGATATCTATTTAATTTATGATTCTTAGAAATGGCAGTTAATATTCTTCTGGATTCTTTGTCTTACTAAATAATTGAAATATCTAAACCTGTTCTTGAAAGCTCAAGTTTTCTAGTTATATAGCTCCCTAATTGCATAACTTTCATTCAAAAATTAATAAAATTTGATATTTATGTTTAATATAAAGTGAAATTAAAGGATTATTATTTCCAAATCTTTTACAATTTTTCCAAAATCGATTTCTCCTTATTTGAATATTCAAAAAAATCCTTAATATTAAAACAATCAAGCGTTTATATTTAAAAACCATTACATATTAATATTATATGTAATGGTTATTAAATATTAAAATTAATAACCATTAAATTATTAAATATTAAAAAAATCAGCATTGATCGACAACAAAAATTGACATTAAATATTTAAAAAACCAAGCAATATTTTGTTGTAGATCTGTAGTTGATTAAAATTAGATCATTTTATAAAGATATGGGTCATTAAAAAACATTGTAAAATATTTATTTAAAAGATTCAATCGTGTAGTTTTAGAAGCCTTGATATATGCCTAAAAACAAGTTTACTAATTATTGCTACTTTTTATATCAAATATTTTTAAAAATCAATCTTTTTACATACACTTACGCCATATTATTCTGTTCTTTTGGAATATGGATTCGGTAACATCAATTTAAATATTTTAAATCGCTCTAAAGTTCGCAAGAAGAAAAATTTATTTTCATAATTTTCAAAAATGATCCGTTTTGTTTATGCGAAGTTTTTTTAGGTTAAAAAGAGTGCGCGGTGAAGTTGTTGCACTTTGCTGGCTCTATTTTTCTTTATTATGAAAAGGAAGCCACATTATTATTGCAGATACCGCATATATCTTTAAAGTCATTAGTTAGATGGCTTTAGAAATTTATGAAAATTCCTTAAAAAGATAAATGCACCTTTTCGATGTAATTTATGGTTATTTACCGTCTGAAGAATTTTATGGAAAGCTAATATAATAAAAACGAACTATGAAAAATACAAATTGCTTTTAAAATACATTTTCACATCAGTCATAAAAGTGAATACTGTATCATTCTCATTAAAATGTAAAATTCCACTCTTTAGAGAAATGCATGAATATTCCATGAAATAACGTAAAAGTCACATATAATAGGATATAAATTAATCATTCCATTCATTCATTATTTATTCCATAAATTAACTAATAATAGAAAGTTAAATTATAAAATAAGAACATACTCTTTTCAAAGAAAAATAAAATCTTAATATCTTGAATGTTCCCTACCAGAAGATAAGAATTTTCTTTAACTTAATTAACTGAGATTTATTATATGTCTTACGCTAAATCCCTTTATTATTTTTCTTGAATAAAGTTTCATAATTACGTGTTTTGCATAATTGCGTTCCTTCCTTAAGTTTCATGTTTTTGTTTCTTGAATTAAATTTCATCAATTCGTTACCGTCATTAGATATGCTAATTTGCATAGTTTCATTTCTTGTAAGCTTCGATAGTACATAAAATAGGCCATTTGTTTAATTAGCACGCCATACTTATTATATATGTTATTAAAAACATTTTTTTACAATTGGAATTCGTGTCTTAATGACGTTTGTATAATACTTTAATAAAAGGGACGAGAAACTCCTCACAGCAACAAAAAATCTCCCTTTGGTTAATTGTTTCAAACACATAACAAATGCAGAAGATTCAACGAATTTTATTATCAGTGAATTCGAAAATAACATTTACATTTTTTGACCTTAAATCTATGCTCTCTTTCACAACTAGCGGTGTTGAGTCACCTTTCACACAATGGCCTGAATGAAAAGGTGTAAATTGCTGACTTGCAGGAGATTCTGTAACTCATTATTATTTTTGCTAATCCTATGCAAACAGCTATTTCTGTAGCAACAAATACAGCAATTATTGCGAAAAAAATAATTAGTTTGCCTTTGTTCGTTGTAAGCGTTGGCTATAATGTCTTCGATTGCAAAAGATTGCTGCAAATTATTTCAGAAATTGCATGTAAGGAAAATAATATTTATAGCTGATTTTGATAACTCCTCTTATTTGAATTTAAGTATTTCTACATAAATTATTTAATGACCTTTAAGTAAAAATGCGGACATATTTTTAATGGTCATGCTAATTTTAGACAAGGTGAGCTAACTAAACAGTTGACTGAAATTAATACAATGATGAAAAAGCAAATTTTTTTTATCACTTTGGAGGGATTTTGCATTATTTACTAATTTCATCACGCCTTTCATAATATTTAGAGCTTACTGCAAAATCATCATTTAAATTAGTTATAAAATACGTCTTTTTTATTAAATTTCGATCAATAGATGTTTCATATATTAAGATATTCAAGACATATTTGTTTTCATCTAAAAACTTCACTTATGCTAAGCGACATTTTAGAATAAAATTGCTAGAAAATGTTACCTATGAGTCTTTAATGGGCATATTGCATTGTAAAAAATATATAGTAAAGTTAGTAATTTAAATAAGTTTCAAAGAAATAACTCAGTGTTTCAAAAGAATACTTGTAAATATTCCTTCTTATTTTACTATATCAGAAAAGTATTTAAAAAACAAGCAGTCCATTCAGTCAAATTCCAATCACACATTGACACCACTAACTTTTTAGAATCTGCAATGATTAAGACATTTAATCATGTTTTTATGCAAAACAAAGGTTTCTCCAAAACGTATGAAATAAATTAACCCTTTTTTAATAGAATTTTTAGGCATTTCATTAAATGTAGGCCTACCCTTTCTTATAACACAAATAGATATCTTGGTCAATACAATTAAATGATTATTATTAAAAATAACCATGGCTAGTATTAATAATAATTGGTAATTATTCTTATTAATAGGTCATTTAATTTACTTTTTAAATAATTATTTAATCATTATTTACTCTAATAATTATTAATTGCTTTACTGTTATTTCTTTATTATTATTATTATCTTATTAACTATTAATTACTTTATTGCAAATAATTATAGATTTTAGTGCGAATAATAACAGAAATTATTTATATTAATCGAATCTATTACTTCAATAATAACATGAATATAAAAATTTATCATCAAATAGTTACACATCTTCCCCTTTTTGTTGTTATTTTTCAAACACAACAGAGATGAATTATTCTCGTTTTGCTTAAATCGAGAAAATACTTTTTGCAATAGTTAAGAAATATGATGCCAAATACATGCGAAAGTATGAAATCAGAATAAACATACACCGGTAATTCAGTTAAAAAAAATGTCAAGTGTTGGTTACAATGAACATTCAAAGTCGAAGATCTAGTTTTATATCTAACAATCATCGTTTTCTTGTTTGAAAGGAGAGCTATTGTGTCTCTGTTTCAGCAACTGGCATTACAATTTAAAGAAGCAAACGGGTGTTTTTTTTTCTCTCCTAGACGAACTCATGTTACTCTTGAGAATATTCTTTATGAGAAAGGATTTGCCAAAGTTTTGTCATAATCATTTTCGAAAAGAAGAAAGCGTTTATATTTGGCTCAGGAAAGAGTACAATTGGATTCTCAGGCATCTCTGTTTCGATGTATTTTTGGTTTTACGCTTTATAACAAAACGAAATATGATGCGGTGTTGACAATGAAATACAAAACAGCAAATTATTTACGGCAAAGATTATCGCTTTCTGGTGTAGGTTGTTGTACAGTCAATATCGACAAATTTCAATTCACCGTGATGCAATCTTGAAACTTTATTCAGAATTTTTAGAATAAGTATTGGATCAGGAAAGAGATTCGCAAACATATTTGTTTATATCCATTTCTTTTCCGAATACAAAGAAATTCTTGGTATTATATCTCAGAGAAATCCAATAGGGAAATCGATGTTTAGCATTTAATATCACTGAGAGAGTTATTTATAGAAAATTTTATCGTATAGTATAGATAGGAATGTAGATAAGCATAGATGATGTCCATATATTTTCCACCATTATTGAAATAGGTTACAAAGATAAAATAAAGAAACATTGTAAATAATTGTTCAGAATAGTATTGGGATAGATTAAACTATCGTGCAGAATATTTCTTTATTTATTGTAAATATTCCTTTTATCTGAACTCAAATGGTGAAAGAACACCTTGAAAATACAAATAAAATGCTGTCTGTTTACCAGAGGCTTAAATAATTAAGATATGGTATATCTGAGCAACATTAGTCAAGAAAGAGTGCTGTGAATTTTATTTTGGTATTGCAAATTATTTCAATTAAAAATCGGCAGACTGATGTGAGCTTTAGCCACAAGTTGCAAGCAATAATCTGGCGAAAATGTGGGGCATTTTAATTTAGCTTAATCCCGAAAATCAGTTTACTTACTTAAAATTAAATCAGTCATTAGTTCAAAGGCTGTAATAAATGTATTAAACCTCGATGTTTTCAAAATTGCTAAATTTTTGATACAAAATTTGCAAAAAAAAGGGGCTTTACTAAAAATGTTACAACAAAAGCGTTTTAAGGTTTAAAAAGTACTATTTGGAAATAATTTGCATTACCATAAAGGTCAATCAAATACTATTTTAAAAGTATTCATAAGTTTGATTTTCCTAGTAGATATCATGATTTTTTACCAAAATACCATTTCAGTTTTCGATTAACATTCCCCGAACAAAAAATAAAATACTTATTTTTAAATTTTTAGCTTTATATTATGTGTTTAAGGCTATTTTGTTATGCTGAAAATGTAATTTTATATTATACTTAAATATTGTAGTCTTTCTTATTTTACAGGCATTTTTACCTTTAAATGCTTTTGAATCGCTGCATTGCTTTTGTATTTTTTTAATGCTAGAGTATGGAAATAAATAAACTAGAAAAAAATCTTTCTTAGAGAAAATATAAGTTCTTTTGATATTTTTAAAATATTATCTTCAGCTTCAGGATTTTAAAAGGGAATGGGAAAATCTGAACCATGTAGCATTTTTAATGGAAAGAAATTTTTCAAAATTGTTGCATAAAGGAGGTATTTCTATAAAAATACAAAATATTATAATAGATTTCTTCAATTAAAAGATATACAGCAGTTTGAAATATATCTGCTTTTATAAATAAAAAAAGTTTTCTGTGATCCTTCCCACCGAGCAAACTGAAAACTGGCCTTTAAAGTTTCTTGTTATTCATCCTCTTCCCCATTGGAAACCTTATTAATATCATGTTGATTCCAGAATTTTAATGATCTGCCGAATTTGTTGAGTTATGCTTCAAAACATAAGTTCAAAAATTCTTTGAACAGGAACCTCAATGCTTCAATTTAATTGCAACCACAAGCAGAATTAATGTCAAAGACAAGATAAAATAAAGTCAAGGGCTCTTTATTCTTTGAAAGAAAGTAGGCGGTAAAATAACGCTACCCTTAAGGAAAAGAATACGAGTGAAATTTGTACCTTAGGATAAAAGCTCCTTTAATCGCTTGTTACAAATATTGTTCTTTCTTAGTTTAAGAAGCTTGTAAAACAGAAACCGTAGGCACAATAGAAAATCCAAATACTTTTCAACCAAGCATAAAAAGAAAGATTCCTTAAAACGGAATTTAGTTCTTCGTCTGAAATTATTATTTTAATGTAAGTTTTTATTATTAATTCCTAGCATGTATTAATTATGTCGTGGGCTGATTTGTTTAAACAATAAACGTAATGTTTTTAATCTACTCTTAGTTACTGGGAATAAATCTCACAATTCTAAAACGTGATTAGATGAAGAAGAGAAAATTTCGATCTGCTAGTCCTTCTTCGAAATTCCAAACCATGATAATACAGGACAGAACAGATGAGATAATAATGAAACACAGGACAGAACATATGAGATAATAATGAAACACAGGACAGAGCATATGAGATAATAATGTAACCCAGGACAGAAAATATGACATAATAAGGAAACACGAGACAGAACAGATATTAATTATTATATCAAGTCAATACATAGAGCGGATGTCCCATTAAATAATATTAAAAACTATCGATTCTTTGATCTTAAGAAAAATTGACAAAAAGCAATAACTCAACGTTGTTGTGTCTCCGCTACATCATATAATTGTCAGTTCAACTAAATGCAATATTTTAATCGAAATTTTACATGAAGAAGAAATATTTTATTTCACCTTTGACTCTCAGAAACAATCTGAGCCAAGATTTTACAAACTAGTAACCATGTCTGATGATGATGGTAACGTGTCCGCTTTACAACAGAAGGAGGGATGCAGTAGCTTCTGTGAGTATTGTAACGTTTTGGCCGGGGCTACTGGTGAGTTGGGCCGGAAACAACAGCTATAATACATATATATTTCGCACAAATACATCTTCTTGATTAAATATTTTACGAACACATAGGCAATTCAGTTCAGAGTTCCAATAGGGGAAGGTGCTATGCCTCAAATAAGTAATGTAGTCTCTCTCATAGATGAAGACGGAGGGTGGAGTTCTTGAAACTCCCGCAAGATCTGGCCCGAGGTTCGGGATTCTCTGCTTGTCGATTAACCTGCTGGGTTTTGTAGAGCGTAAGGTGATGAACTGGCTGGAAGACCAACTCAGAAGACAGCTGTTCAACTAATTGGAGGTATTCCCAAAGCTCGAATGAGCTTTCACCCTTCAGACGAGACGCTGAATGGTTCCAAAAGTTCCGATGAACTCTACGTGGGCTCAGCTACAAGGCTTGGCTGCCTACGTACACTCCAAATTCTCTCCTGAGAATTTTATACAGAATTCCAAGCTGAATTCTAGCTCCAATCCCCAGCTGTCGCTTCGTCAATCGGCTCCCAACACTTGGCTTCCTCTCCTGGCTCTCTCCCTCGATTCCCTTTTATCTTCTCAACTTTTTTGATCATCTGACCCAAGTTATCTTTTCAATCACAAGAGAGGGGGAAACGGTATGTAGCAAAGAGACGTCTTGGTCCCGTCTAGTCTGCAATCTTCACCTTTCACAAATTCCTCCGTTGTCTATGGTTGCTTTCCCGTGGGAACGCAGTTTGATATATTCCTACTTGTTAATTATCCGAAACGTCACAGTATGGACCCCAGACCACCCGAGGGCAGAAATCTAACTTTAAGCTCATATGAAGATGACACACACTTATCACATTCGCATGGCCCTCTTTATAAGGGGGTACATTCAAACACCTCACAGGAGAACAACCATGCCCTGACCGGGACTTGAACCTGAGACTCCCAGATCACGAGAAAGACGCGCTACCTCTATGTCAGGACACCGGCAGTAACCATGTCTTAACTACCTAATATAATATGCCACTTCAAAGTAAATCATTTATTAATTTTCTTCAAAATTTAAAAGAGAGTCCTTATATAATGAAATTTCGTTCATGCTTTTCTCTCTGAAACGATATAAATTCTTATAAATAAGACTCATGAGGCTTTTTGATCATATATACTCCCGATGTTTTATTTCATCTAACAAAAAATGAAATTAGCCACGAGCTGTTTACTGCGTTTTATTTTATTTTTAAATTGAAAAGAGTCTGCGATACCAGAAATGAAGGGGGGTTTCAATAAAATGCCATGATATTTAACTGTCTATTCATAAAAGTACACATCAAATAAGAGACCCTAATTCAGTGGTTTAAAATTTTAAAAGGGAAGATTATTTGATAAGATAAAGAAAATCGCTCGAATTAGTCTTTATTTTGATAACGAATCTGATGAAAGCAATCGTGTTTTCAAAAAAGGCGAAAGAAGATCTAATGAATGAAAAAGTAAAGAAATCGCCATAATGAGGGTTCATTATGCTATGAAAATGATCATTAGATTCTATAGACAAAATGCATATTTAGGTTTACTTGACTAATTTAGTTGCTACAATACGACATCATCAGTCCCTTGATGCGCAACTAAGAAAGATATCTGAGTTTCAATAAAATTATTTTTCTTCTTGATATCATTAGATTCACTTTTCATCCCTTTTCGTTCAATACTAAATTTAGGAATTTTTTTTCATTCAATACTAAATTTAGCTTATAAAATTCAATTTACTTTATCGTTTTTAAAAATATAAATTTGGCAAATGTCAAAACATTATATTTTCTAAAAAAATCAATAATTATCATAAACGTTTACGTATTGAAAAAAAATATGAAAATTGTTATAAATTAAAGTAATCATAAAAAAGTTAATTATGTCTTTAAAAAACTGATAAAGTATAAAATTTATATTTAATTTTATAATACATTTATTCCTCAAAAATTGATGCGCAATTCAAAATGCAATTCCAGTACAACAGGTAATAGTTCAATGGTTGTTTTTTTCACTTGAAAATTGTTAATTTATCTTTAGAAATATATTTCAGGAGATTAGGGCTGGCTTAAAAATTATAAATATATATTTTTCAGTGATGAGAAAGCTGTAATCTGGTAGAAACTCGACTTTTAAATCAATGAGTCATGAGTTTGATGCCCTATTCAATCTAAAGTCTTCGAGTGTGTAGAATTGATGCCCATTTCGTCCAATCAACTTACTCCAATTTATGTGGTGTGGTAATCTGAAGAAAGTATAGTTAGCTCAGATATCTAACCTTATCATCTTGCCTAATCATAGATTGACTGATTCGACCCGCCACCAAATCCCAGGCTCTGGTCGACGAATGACCAAGCCGCCAGAACATTGACGGTTTAATCCTAAGGACCATCACCGGCCACGGTACAACCCCTCCCAAAGGATGCATGATCCGTCATCGATGGGAGGTAGCCACCCCTCACCTTTTTGTATAAACAGAAGGGTCACCAGAAACAAACACTATATCGGAAGTCGGGGAAATATCACCCTGCCTAAGTCAATTTTTAATAAAATCTTGTTTCCAATATTTCCTAAAGAATTTATTTCCGTTATTTTTCCTTGCTGGTTATTCTAGTCAATGTGATATAAAAATGTGTAAAGGACCCCTGCAAAATAATATTAAAATATTACTGCTCTCTTCAAATCAGTAATCAACTGCTATCTTTTTATTTCCTAACGGCCACATTTCTTAACTGACATCGAAAAATGACCGCTACTGTATCAAAACGTCTTATTTCCAACAAATTACCCAAAACAACATAAAATACGGCGATGATCTTATTTTTTCCCCATCTTATGAGGCGGCTTTTCATCCCGGAGTGTCATTCCGGGCTGAATAATAATAAAAAGAAGGAAAAAAAAGCTAGTGGAGTAAGAATCCAGAAGCGGAAGATTAGGGCTATTAATTGGTAATTCTCTCTTCCGGAAGATTGGTATGACAGCGGAGGAAAGAATCTCGAAAAAAGAATCTTAGATTCTTACTCTATCTTTCTTACTCTCTGATCGCAAGCAGTGTATTCTTGCTTTAAGCTCTTTGCCAAAATGTTTTCGAACTCCTGTAAAAATATATCTGTATCTGAAAGTCCTCAATAGCAATGTTCTCAACTACTGTCACTTGATATATCTGAAAGAGAATTTCAAATGAGTTTTTTGAGGGGGAGGGGGGAGCAGGAGTGCAAGTAGTTAACCACCAAGTGGTCATAAAAACATTTTTATGTCGGATTTAAATCCCATTAAATTAGAGTTCCTGAAAACCAATCAGTTTCTGGGAATGTTTAATTATAGGTATCAAAATGCGTCTTTTGGAGATTTTTATTAGTAATTTCTGTTCTTCATATTTCTACTCATTTACACTAATTGCAATTATTCTTCACTAGTTACCTTTATTAATAGTCTTAATTATTCTATTCGGTAAGGAAATCGGTAACTTTTAAAATTATTCTAATGAAAATTAAAGTTGTTGCTAGCAGTGGCACTTGCCATGGACAAGCTTTGCCGAGACATCAACAAGTTTTAAGCCGAAAGGAGCGTGTCTTGCTTTGTAGTAATGCCAAATAGGGTCTAAGAGTACGACTTAGTTACTCAATCATCACAGTCGCTTACACAGCTCTTTTATACAGGGGAAGGGGCACAGTCCCACATCTCACAGATAGCACACAGAAGAACAACCATCCCCGAACCGGGACTCGATCCCGGGACACCCAGAACACGAGGAAGACGTGCTGCATCTGTGCCAGAAAGTCGGTTTCAATGTTTATTTTTAAATGCATAAAACATGCGCTAACCAGGAATAGAATCTGGGATACCTAGGTCACGGGAAAGACATGCTACCCCTAAGCCAGGATGCCGGCATTAAAATGTGTTTCATCTAGATATAATTAAAAGAATTTTTTTTCTATGCTTAAAATTTAAAAATTAGAGTTTTGATAATAATATTATTGCTAGTTTCAATTATAAACTACAATTAAAATAACACTCTCACAAGTATTTCAAACTGATTATTATCAATTTTAAAATAATCGTAATCAATGTATTTAAAATAAATAGAAAAGCAAAAGAACCAGTCACTTAGTTCATGTCTCTATTTTGATTTGTCAATTCTTGTTTCATGTGAAAGTTTGTCTTCTGAATAAGTCCTTAATGGCATTCAGTCCCTCATCATCCTTTAATTTTTCCACGATAATACTTTGATCCCAAAAGGGATGAAAGGCCGGATTAAGTATTTTATGAGCCTTGACCAATGCAAAACCTAATACCCCTTTTCCCTTCCCCAACTTTAAAAACCAAATTATTTGTTTTTGTTCTCGCGTCAATTTTTTTAACAAAAAAAGGGGTGCAGTAGCTTCTGAGGGTTTATACCCTGAGCACCCAAGGGCAGAAGTCTGACTTCTAGCTCACATACGTCACAAACCCTTTTTACTGAGCGGATTTATTCATTTATTTCCTTCATTCATCTACAGATCGTAATTTAGATCTGGAACAGAGAATGATCATTTCTGACCCAGTAACCCCAGTGGTATTACTCTCGACATGGAGGGCTTTGTAACTACGACAGATTCAACGAATGGCAGTTACCACACACTCGGGGAACCTTCGGCCGCCGAGATTCGGACTCGCAACCTAAGAAATACGAGTCCAACGCTCTACCAACCAGAGTATCCTAGCCCACTCCAAATGATTTACTCTATGTTAATTGAATCCTATAAATAAGCAACAAATTTTAAAACTGAAGTAGCAAAAAATTTCGTTTCAAATCACTTTCAGAAGAGATGAATTTAAATATAATATATGTGAAAAAATTTAAAACTGAAATGTTAAAGAAGATTTTTTTAAAAAAAATGACAAAAACTCTCTTAACACGATCTAAATAATATTTAATTATAGGATCGGACATTTTCCTAGAATAGTAAATTCCCATTTTTATAAGTAAAAAATAATATAATGCTTTAAAATGGTTATTAATCGGGACATTTCTAGAAAAATTCTCAAAATTCTCAAAAATCTGAATTGGGAATTCTCAAAAATTTGAAACATACTTGATTCTAATTTACATAAGCCCATTAAACAGCCTTTATAAATAATGGAAAGCTTAAAGTTAATGGATTTTGAAAATCGAAGAAATATTCTAATGACCTATTAAATTTGTTGGCCTTTTAGAATTGGATATGTGAAATTTAAAAATGTAAAAGCCAAATATAGTCATAGATCTACATTTGTGAGGCCTCTAAACCACTAACTACTTTGCCAATTTTATAATCTGACCTTTAGTTGAAACTATCTCGCTAATTTTATCCGACAGTTTATTTAAAACTTTGCGCTTCTATCTAACCAATCAGAATCCTCTATGCCCTTTGTGCCAGTATAATTTAATATAATACTTACTTCTGTTGAGATAAGGTTTAGATAATTTTCAAGAGATAAGACAGTAGTTCCTCAAAGTATGCTGACCTAGCTAAATTAATAATCAGTATCCTTTATGTTTATAGAATAAAAAAAAATTACGTAAAAGATACAGGATTTAAAACATTCTTGAATTTGAGTTACTGTTCTTCCCTCGAATAGTATGCTGGAACTCTAAATATTCCATTATATAGTTAAGTTTTAAGATTAAAGTTAAAAAATATATACTTCATCAAAAATAAGAATAATATATAAATTCTTAATGAAATATTTGCTGCTGAAATTTTGGAGAAACCTTGTCGAAATTCAGTGAATATGATGTAACAATTATTATTTTAAAAAGACGGTAGGCTGGTATTTCTTAACTGATTTTTTAGGCTGTCTTTAATAAAATTGAAACTCGAAAGTGTTTGTTTGCAAAAGTATCTGAATCGAAAATCGAAAGAAGTCCAAATATATTAAGTTTTAAATTGAATTCATGTTAGTTATTAGATGACTCAACACTTTCAGGTAAATTTTTTTGTGTCATTGAGTGCGAGTGAGCATACTTTAATTTGCAGTGTTGGAGAATGAAAAAAAAAGGAAAGTGCAAAACGAAAAAAAGTAAGGCGAAAAAAGTTTTTCTTGAAGCAGGATTTTTATATTTTACTATATTTTATTATTTTATTTTGTGACAGGCATGTGATTTAAAAAGCGCTTATACGCATGTTATAAAAGAAAACTTAATAAGAGTTGCAATTATGCAATGAAAGGATCCTATGTAGCTCAAGAGCTGAAAGCAAGATGAAAAATCGAAATTCTACCACTTTTTGTCAGATTCGGTGCCAAAAAATTAGAAACTCATTTTAATTATGAATGTGTTGAAAGAATATTTATAAAAAGAATATGATCCCAATGAATTAAGAGTGAATTAAGCAATCTTAAAGGTATTGGTTTAAATATTATGAAAATTTCCTGGAGGAAAATAAAAACAAAAAGAAATCGAACAAAAGTCTTTAAAAGATATTCAATAAAAGACAATCTCATTATCAAAATTTAATCATTGATTTTAGAGAATAATGATAAAAAATGATAGCCATATATGTGGGAGTTTAATCAGATCTTCCTAAGAAACCCCAGCAATATCTTCAGATAGCGGGGGTTTTAGTGGCGAGGTGTCTAGGGTTTTTTTAATGCTTACAAGTTCAGTTTCTAAATTAAGATTAAAATAATGCAAACGATTGAAGAAGAGATTTCTTTTAAAAAATAAAAGAATTTATTTAAAGTTAAAGGGGGGGAATTACAAGGGGTAGTATTTATAAGGAAATAGAAAATGGATTAAAACAAGGAGATGTGAAAAAAGCAAAAATCTAGATAATACCCTCTAGGAGGACGTTAGAAATCTAAAAAAGTGCATTATGTGACTGAAATATCTTACGCGCAGTTAGAGAGCGTGAAGCGCTAAAGCGTGAAACGCCATTATCTTACGGTGAATAATAGGCCTCTGCCTGAATATTAATTGCGTAGGTGTTACGAAAGCTCGACAGATGGCGTTGATCTGGAATGCTGTATTATTAATTAAAATGATCGTCCTCTAGGAAATGATATTACCTTTTGCAATTCTCTCTTTGAATTACGTCCTACAATAGGACAACAGAATTAAATGATGGTAAAACAAAATGCTTCCATGAGATATCTTACATATATATTTAAAAAACAAAACCATGCATCGATGCCTCATTGCTAATGGATTTTTACGCTAATTTTTTATACTATACGACGTGCTATTTTAAATTAAATTTCCGAGACAATTGTTAAATAATACAATACTGTCGTAATTAATTAAATTTCGGTTACTTTTTTTTTAGTTCGATAAAGTAGAAACTCTATCCCTTATTTTTGGCTGCTGAACAGATTTAAAAAGGGTTGTTTTTTCCAAAAATATTTTCCATTAGTTTCATTTATATTCTTAGATTTCAATGAAAAATCTGTAAATCTTAACATTTTATTTGTATTGATATTAATAAGCATTTTAGTTTCATAAACAGAAGGATTTATCCAACGAAAGGAATAACATCATTTTTTTAACGCCGAACAAAACATTAGTAGATTGAGAGCTGGAGCCTTTTAGCCGTGTTCACACGTTCGGTGGAGAAACCTAGTTTTCTTCTGGCATTAGTCTCCCGCTTTCTACATTTGTCCTATTCAGCACTGATATTAGTCTCCAGTTGTCAAAATGTTAGCTAAACGTGAATGGTGATCACTCCAGCTGATAACAGGTTTCCTTTTCAAGTCATGTCAGTTATCAGTGACAAGCAAAACAACATTATAACAAATTTTAGTGTCACTTGATTTAACCAGAAAGATGCACAAGAAATAAATAATCTTATGCCAACTTTAAAAGACAGATATGCCTCGAAATTTTAAAATATATGGAATTCCCATTCCAAAAGTAACCTAATATTTAATATCTAAAGTATTAGAGATAAGCATTAACTTGCAGTTAGAAAAGTATTCTAAATTACTTAAAGGATTGTATTTTCGTTGTTGTTTGAGTCAGTATATAGTATATATTTCTTTAAAAAATTCAATTTCTAAGTTTTTACATAGATTTCCACTTCTAAAAATTATATTTAGTAAATTATTCTAGACAAACTAACCTTTTAAACAAAAAATTCTGCCTTTCTAATGATTAAAACTGGCCAAGTTATGAAGCTATGAATATTATAATATTAGACCATCCTTATCACCGCCTGTATACATCATTACCAATCTGTCAAGAAAATGTTTTTAAGTGATTAATAGAACAGAATTAGTGTGTAAAAATCAATATATCGTCATATTTTCAACAATACATACAGGAGCTCAAACAACATAAAATGCAATTCTTATCATTAGATAGAGAATTTTTGCAATTGAAAATGTATTCCTTTATTTAATGGCTTAAAAATTAGCCCCTGGTCGTGATTAAAGAGGATACTCTATATAGAAAATTAGCTTGGGCAAAACTGATCTTTGGATCACAAAAAAACCAATCTATCTATAGAAGAAATACGACATGAGAAGCAGTCTAATATTTTAGTTGGATTTTCATTATCATTTCTCTAGAAATATGATAAATTTAACGTAAATTTATTATAAAAGCTTCACCAAGTCAGCAGTCATTTCACTTTTTTCAACCAACACAAGATACAATTATTACGAAAGTATTTAACTATATAAAATATGTGAAATAGAAGTTTTTCAGAAATTTTTATCGCTTATTTCAGAAGTTAAAAAACGAAAATGGATGCATATATCCTAGACTTAAAATAATCAAAATAAAACTCTTGATAAATGCCAAAAAACAAAAATACAAAGGAAAATTATTCAAATTAAAGCAAGTTCATTTTTATTCTTTATCTTGGAACATTTCATAATTTTCTATCAATTTTCTAATAACTGAAACCTAGACATTTTTAAAGAATTAGTCATCTGAAAAATTTTACTTAAATATTAGTTCATATTTTCCATTAATAAGCGTGTATTTGAAGAGAATTTAATTTATTTTTATGAATTTAGCTTTCTTGCCTTTACCTTAAGCATAAAAAGCCAACATTTTTATAATAAACTCAAGCATAAAATTCATTTTTTAGTCCAGAATTCTTTCAACCCTTAAAATATCGTACTTAATTTTATTACCTAACAAATTAATTGGTTTGTGAACTGAATCTTCCCTTCGTGAATATTTTTTAATTAATAGTTTCACTTTTTTCTAAGAGTCGGAATTCTTGCCCTTTGAAGTATTTTTTTAAATTTAATTTTCCTTTAAAAGGAGAAAATGCATACATTTATTGAATCATAAAATATCATTCCTTTAAAAAAATACATTAGTATGGATTAAATTTTTAAATGAATCAATTTCTTTTTGTAACTGATTTCATAATTATTTCAACGTAAAACTTTAAATGAAATTTATTGCGCAATATTCACATAATGATTATTAAAATTATTACTTCGGCAATGCTACTAAAATCCTAAAAACACAACAATTGGAAAAATACGAATAATCTATTTTTACACACTTATATTTAACTTATGTACGTAAAAATGGAATTTCGTAATTGATTTTTCATTCATGACTTAATTGATTTCACTCATGACTTGATTTTTGAAATTTTGCATACTAGTACGTTCTAGGTGACAATACAAGGCTTTGACATTTTCAAAGCCTTGTATTGCCTCAGAATTCAAGCCTCAGAATTCAATTATTAATTATTTAAATTAAATTTAGTTTTCATACGAGGGGGTACTTGATAGTGATATTTATTTTTAAAAATGCCATAATCTTTTAATAATGAATTATAATTAAAAATTAAAAAATAGAAAAAAATAAAATACTGTTTTTAATAAATTTCTTTCAATAGTTTACACAGAAAAATCGAAATGATTATAATCATTATAGAAGTTTTGATCTGAAATGTTTTTCTTGTAAATATTAATTTATTATAAGTAAAAAAATCAGTTTGTCAAATGTAAGTATATTTATCAATATATAATGGAACATGCAATTATTATATTTAAAAATATCTTAGCTGATATGATTTGTTCTTATATTCTTCTGCTCTCAGAGTGATGAAGTTTCTTTTTATCTTTTTTCAGTCTCAATATTTTAGCGAGTTATATTGCATTATAGTGAGTTAGAGTGATAAATTTAAAATAAATGTAATAAAACTAATAATAAAATATAACTTTCTGTGACTGTTTGTAAAAGATTTAATGACATATATGATCAATTAGCGAATTTTCAGAAAGGCAGTCATTTATTTGTAATGTAGAATAAGATTAAATATTTCTGTGGCCATTTTATTTTTATAAATTATCAAGCCTTATATTATAAAAATAGGACAATTAAAATTGGTATCCATATATATATATTGGGAAATTAGCATCCATATGTATTTGGCTTATTGAATAAACTTATAGTAAATTAAATAAAACCATAAGTGAAGACTGGAACTTGTTGAATTTGTTTCATTTTATTTTTAAATTTAGTGAAACCTTCATTGGAAAAAAAGAATATTTATTAAAATTTATTTATATACATATGTTTTGGTGTTATTGTAGCTAATTAACAAATTCTATTTAATTTTGAAACATCTTAAAAAATAAATATATTTATTTTTTAATCTGGATATAAATTAATAATAAAAAACACTCGAACGCACAGTTCCTCTCCAAAACACCTTTTTACTGTGTAATAACGAAACAAGAAACTAATAGATCAAAATACAGTACAATAAATCTACTTTGTGAGAATCTACTTATATACAGAGTTCCTTTAAGAAGGATAATGCTTTTTATTTTCCAAACATGATTGCATCATTAGAAGAATTTTCTCGGAAATTTTGCCACTCGGAAATTTGCTTCGATAAATTTTGCCACCAGAGAATTTTTTAATTGACGCTGTTCTTATAAGTGATTTGTAAATGACCAAATGAAGTACCGAAGTCCAATGGAACACGATAAAGAAAAAATGTACCAGGAGAAAAAAAGGTTGTTCAAATAATATGGCTGCACTCAAAATCGTTGATGTCTCCCTATGGGATTAATAAACTAAGCTACGACCATTAGTACATACAGCTACATCGCATTTACGATAGACATGATGAAGTAAGAATTCCTTTTTCGTTAACTAACGCCGCAATTGAACGACTGATTTTACGATCAGTTGATGCTTATCAAAGTATTTAGCAATGTAAGGATTTTTTTTTTTTTGCATTTATTAAAGTTATTGAGAAAAGCGACTTCGATAATTATTTTGAACCTTATTGCTTATGTTTTAGGAATATATGTAATATATTAGTCAGTTAAAGATTTTTGTTGTTTTGGAAAAAAATCTTAACCATTTTTAAATAAAAACTATTTTTGACAAATAGTTATATTTAAAAGGGATGCAATGTCTTCATGATAAAACTTCCACTTCAGGACTGCCTATCCCAATTCATCAACGATATGCCATGTTTAATCAGGTTCAGGTCAGTTAATCAGATGTAATGTTTATTCAGATGCCATCCTCATCATCTGATCGCCGTTCAAAATTACCAGATCCGTTCCAAAAGAACCCTAGTATTGCTTTAAAACAGGACATTAATATAACTAATGTCGTGTGTAAGCCTGTTGCCTCTTTTAATCTAACACCAATGGTCAGATTTCTTCTCCATTTGGTGCGGGCAAGAATATTTGTTGAGTGGAGTGTCTGCTCAGTTGTCATCCTCGTCATCTGGCGGCATTTTAGAATAAAGAATCTCAAAAGAGACACGTTGGCCTCATGATACTATTCTTATTCTAGATTTTTTCGTATCAATTTCACTAATAAAGTTTCAGATATGTAAGCCTGGTTAATGTTAAATTTGATATCGAGAGCCAAACATCATCACGTTGGTGCAGGGTGGGTGGGGTGGGGGTTGAAAAGGGGGTTGGGAACTCGGACTTCGCCCACATCATCTGACCATCGGACGTGGTTAGTTCCAAAATAAGCTTCATGTCATAGCTAATCAGGCCATTAATAAACCTAAATTCAGAGAAATTCTTGAAGCCAGAAAGATTACAAATCATTTCAAAGAAATCCCATTAATCCCATTTGAGTAAAAATAAATAATTAAACAATCCCATTAATCCCACATATTTTGCATTTGATGAAAGTATTTAACTTATTTCATCTTTATTAGCAAACCACATTAAGAGAAATGGTTGGTGGAAAGTTTTTTTTACCAAATCAGTTCCTTAAATATTAACATCAATAATATAAAGGGCATGTATAAATAAACTCATTTGACTGGATTATTTTAATCAGTTTCCTTATTCTAATTCGAAATGTCGAAACAATTTGTTCTGTCGAAAAACTATTTATTAATTTTTTAGATTTAAAATAAAAAATGTACTTTTATGCAAGAAAATTTACTTTTTCCAGAATTAATTCAATAGAACAGATGAAAAGGTTACACATTCTTCTTTAAAGAAAATAAAGAGCCACGGGGAAATTTTGATAATTTTCTTTCCATTTTAGGAAAAGTAACGGAAAAGCAGAGGCGGAATAACGTATATCAAAAGGAATAAACAGCGAGAAAAAGTTTCGTTAAAAAAGCACAACAAAAGAAAAACTAGTAATGGTTTTAAAGATAATTTCTTCCCACACATACCGATTTTTAACAATGAAATTTTCCCGCAGGCACAGAAGGCACTCAATTGTATAGAAGTTGAATATATTTAATACAACCTAGAGCTAACTTCGACCTGAGTTTATTTTGTAGATAAGAACTTTGCAATTATACTTTAATTAAAATAATTTCAAATACATTCATTGAACGATTTATATTATGACCACATGAATTAGATGAAATTACATCTATATTTACTATAAATTTGCATTAAAAAACATATCTTAAAGCATCTCAATTTGATTTTAATACAAAAAAACTGAGATAATTTGTTGTTATTAGTGGCATTTGCCATGGACATGCTTCGCCGAGACATCAATGACTTTTAAGCCGAAAGCAGCATCTCTTATTTTGAAGTAACCCCAACTAGGGCTAATAGTATGACTTAGATACACGTCAGAGTCGCTTGTACAGCCCCTTTTTATGAGGGGAGCACATTCATACACCTTACAGATATAACATAGAAGAACAAACATGCCCTAACCGGGACTCGAGCCCGGGATGCCCAGCTTTCGGGGAAGACGCGCTACTCCTTTGCCAGAGCACTGGCAATAAAATAATTAAGAAACTGAAATTAAAATAACCGTGATATTTAAAAGAGAAGATTACAATACGAAACCCAGCTGGAATGTTCTCCCCAAAACTTTCTCGCATACTCTTTAATAAAAATCCCATCCTTCTTCCCTTGAATAAATGTTTGTTTCTTGGGTAAGGCTGACAATACTTTATATGATTTGCAAACAATAGTTGCGAAATGTAGATCTTTGTTATAAATCTCACACTCTTACTGTATTTATCGTGCGAATATGTGTTTTGGGTGCCTTTTTTCGACAAACGCGATGAGAACTTGACACATAACTACAGCTATAGTTACAAGATCACATTAACTTAATTTCTGTTTTTGTTATTATTATTATTGGCACTTGTCATGCTAAAGCTTCGCCGAAGCATCAGCGAGTTTTAAGTCGAAAGGAGTGTTTCTTGTTTTGAAATAGCGCCAAGAGTACGACTTACCTACTCACTCATCACAGTTACTTGCACAGCCCCTTTTTACAGGGGGGTCCCATTCATCTAACAGATCAAACACAGAAGAATAATCATGCTGGAACAGGGAATCGAACCTGGGACTACCAGCTCTCGGGGAAGACGCGCTCCTTATGCCAGGACGCCGGCAATTTAATTTCTAGTTCAAGTGACTTCTTTTGAAGTGACATGATTTATTAATTCGAGTCACTTAGTTTATGAATTATTCCGTTTATATGAATGCTAAGCTGCAAACTGGAAGGCTGCCTATCCTTTGTCAGGCCTCATTCAGAATTTGATACGAGTCTGCAATTGATATGTGTACCAAATTTTGTCAGTCTAGCCCTTTACGTTCCAAAGTTATTGAAACTAGATGTATTGGAGCAGCTAGGCAGATAGACTTCCTCTCAATGGATTTTGTTCAAAATTTAATGGAAATCGCTGAAATTGGTATAAAGTCTATATACCAAATTTCTTTCATCTATTTATTCAAAATCTACAGTTTGAATTTCTTAACGATCAGAATAATTTTTTTTTATATTTTGGATAGTAGAAAGCTAAAACAATGCATTTATTTCTACAAGAAAAAAATAAAAACTTTAGCTATTCAGGAGTTTTATCTTTCATTTCTATTCTGGTATAGTTTTTCTTAATCATTCTACCGAGCTTGATCTCTTCTTTTTTCATTAGTTCGACTTAACTCTCTAATCATTATAGAGCTATTAAAATAAATTTCCTAAAAATAGCTAAAGAGTGACCAATGAGACCAATGAGCCACCATTCATTTTCTATGCTCTGTTACTACAGAATTCTTTGGACATTTGGGATGGAGTCACTTATTTGAATTGATAAAACTCCAAATTTATCTCAGAAATCAAAAAGAAAAATTTGTCACTTTTTTCTCGTAGGATAATAACCCATTCCAAAAAAATTAAAAATCAGTTTAACGCGGTAACAAAATACCCGAAGTCATGAAATTTCTTGGATTAAAAAATTGTCATATTTAATCCGATGTACGGTAATTATGACTTTTATATTTCAAAGTTTCTGGAGAAAGTTTCTGGATTTCAAAGCTTCTGGAAGAAAATAAGTTTTAGAAATCATCACGTGAGATACTCTCCTTTTAAATTTAATTCCATTATTTTCTTTAAAAAATGTGGATATTCTGATATTTGTCTTCAACCGCAAAATAAAATTTTAATCTTTAAAAAAACCTTTCTTGAGTATTGCATTTTTATGCCTCTATTTTCTCCTTAGTAATACAATATAAAACAAATATTTCTCTGAGACTGTATCGGATTATCTACTTTGTATCTCAACTCCTTTAAATGAAAGACTCTTAATTTGATATTTATTTGTAAGAAAGGCATTACACCCAAGACACATGATCATGAGATAATCGCAACAACAAATGATCGCCAAAGTATAAGGAATCATAGGCATTTTCCAATATAACGCTCTTTTTAACTACAAATCATGGACTTTACTCGCATTATCTTAAAAGATTCAGTTTTAAAAATTATAGTTGTAGATGTGGCAATGATTTTGATGACATTTCACACTGTATTTTCCACTGCCCTATTCTTCAATATTTGAGAAAATTTATTAAACCTCAGCTAAAGATTTCCCAAATTCTGTCAAATAATAAATGGAATTTAGAACCTCAAATTATATTGGATTTTCTATATCATAATGAAAATAGGATTTTCCAAATTGAATAGTAATTTATCCTGGTTTGTTAAGAACTGCTAAAAGTGAACAGTATAGTGAGTATAAGAAGAAGGGGAAAAAAGACAAAATGAACTCTATCAGGCCTTTGTTCCTAATGTTGGACTCTAACTTAGACTGATCCACTGTATATGTATATTTTCTGTTATTTTTTTCCATTTATTTACTGTTTTTCTTTTGTTTATTTTTTTATATTTTTCTCTTTGTTTTTTTTAATTTGGTTTTTCTGTTTTCAAAATTTAACTTCCTGTATTAGGTAAATTTTATTATTTACTAAATATGCTCCATAAATACAAAAAAAAATACTGCAGATGTAGAATATTATGCAGTCTCATCTTTTCTTCTCCACTTTTTTTTGCCTGCTCCCTTTTTCTCTCCCTCCCCCTTTTTCTTTGGCTGTTTTAGCTTCTAATACTTAAGCGTATAAAAGTTGTTTTGAATGGCTAGTCCTTTGACAGCTATTTAAATTCTATATATTTATTTTAATCTTAATTATGAATTTTTTACCGGTGTAACGCCACATTCGGCACACATCTAATAATCATCAGAATAACGCTCTTTACAAAAAAATATTCCCATTCTATTATGAAATGATAAAATTAATTAATTATTATTGTTCGATCTAACATTGCTATTATATATGGAGAATAATTTACCCGGATGATTAAATTCCAATCATTCCCTGAAATCCCAGAATTGAGCCATATACTGAATTTTGTAATATCCCAAGAAGCTAATCAGCGTTAAAACATTTTTTTAATATCCATGAAGCAACAAATTCCATACGCATGCTCACCATTTAGTTATAACATGACAAATGATTGGCCAAAAGGAAAGGGGGAGTCAGCAGTTTCCATTGTTACTGCTTCCGTGTGGAATGTCCGGAGGAGCGGGAACAGCTCTTTGTTCCAACCCCTCCACCCCCTCGATCACTCTTGCCTTCACGTGACCACGCTTCCTCCACCCGCATCTCTCTTCTGCATCCGGCAGCATCCCCCTCCATCCATTCGACTCCGATCCTTCGCATCCCGCGCTTCACTCTCGGCTCTCGCAGGACGAAACCCCATCCAAAAGGTGAGTGTTTACAACTCTGTTTTTAGAGGTCGTCTTGGATCGAACCCTTTCCCCAACACGTGTTTGATTCACAACTGTAGAAAGCTGGATTCGACCCTCGTCCACCAAAATTTCGCTAATAAAACTTTTATTGCGGTAGGTTTCGGTAAAAAGTTGTAACGGGATGGTATCGAATGAAACGGGATGAATCTGTGGTTTGAAAAGGGGATGGGGGGTCTTTTCTCTGTTTTCCGTGATATTTATTTGGGTTTTGTTACCTTAACGTGAGCTTGGGCATCGATCGAAGTAGATACGGGACGGTTCCTGAAGGTAAATCGATATAAAAATCTTTAAAATTAGGACTTTGTCTTTTGTGGACCCAAATTTCGTTTCGCTTTGCTAAGGCAAATAAAAGTGGAAAATCTTTCTACTTGTCTTTCTGAGTTAAAATTTCTTAATGTTAATTCTTTTAAAATAAAAAAATAATATATATATATATATATTTAATTTTTCCACGAGAATTGTGAGAACGCAAATATTGGTAACTGAAATCAAAAAAATTGCAATCATAATTAAAAATTAACAATTAATACATGGGAAAAAATGCGATGGGAAAAATGGGAAAAAATAATATTAGAAAACTCTAAAACATAGGAATTCTTTTTATCTTTTATCCATTTATATTCATGAAAAGATCACCGGATCTTTTTTTTCTGCTTTTAAAAATTTAAATTAACCTATCGGATATTTCAATCAGAGTAAATTCAAGAAGCAAAATAAGTTTTAAACAAATTTACAAGAATTTAATTTTTTCATTTTAAAGTAAAAAATGGGATTTTTTAGAATTTTAAAAATAAAATTTAATTAATTAAAATTTAAATTCTTTATTTTTAAAACTTTTAGGAATGAATCGAAATTTATTTGCATTTGTTTAAAGAAACCTTAAATAAAAAATATTGATCCGCACAAAAACCATTTTACTTTGCTCTTTTTTTTAGAATATCCATTTACCGTAAGGTAACATCTCTTCTTCAATGTCTTGTATGGCTGCTTAATATGGCCGTGATAAGCTCTTAAGTACAAAGGAGAATGTCTAGTATATATTCGAGGCTTCTTACTTTTAAGGATGAGGCACGCATTTTGAAATCGATTTACCATTCCTGTGTCATTATAAAATACCAAATTTCCTTTATCCAGCTTTTTGCGGTTTTGGATTCACATACCTACGAAAAGAGACTGGCAAACAATAAACGTTTAGAGAATTTGATCTAATTTTTTAAAATTTATTTTGATACAGTTTAGTGCTGCAAAACCTTGCTTGGATGCCATGCTGTTCAAGCATATGGTGCAGTCTAAAATCAAATTTTATCATCCCAATTCATATAATATAATTAATATATAATAATAAAGTATAATTATATTTCATTATTAGTAACATCAAAATTTCTGGTCATATTTTCAGTAAAATATGTTTATAAACTTAAAACTTAAACCACGTACTAAAAGATTAAAAGTTCATAATTCAAACTTTCAAAGTTAATAAAACAAATGAGCAGAAAAGAGCGCCATTATATAGAACAAGTTTTTATCTGTTTTTTCTTGAAGTAAAAAAATTATTTAGAATGACCCTGATGGCTTCCAGCATTACTGGCACGAAATCTCTTTCAGCTAGTAAAAAGAAAATTATTTTTACTCGCCGCATTCAGAGACGAGGATGTGTTATGATTTAAAGGCGGATTTGGTTTCGAAACCCTAAGTGCAGAAAATCCTTTTGATCTCTGTTAAAAGCAATAACATTTCAAAAAGGATCAAAGGAATTCGAGCAGTATCAAGGATTATCTGGCTTTCGATCAAGGACAACTGGTTACGACATTTTCTAACACATCCCGACAAGTCTCATAGCAAACTAAAATTTACAAAAAAAAAGTTTCTTTCAAGGTAAATAGCAAGATTTCTTTAAAAGAATATGTATTAAAAATTTTATAGAAAATAGAAAAATAAGTTTCTCAAGAATTTGTAAGTTAATAAAAATGTCTAAGAGATCTCATAATTCCTCAATCAAACTTGCTATTACTATGCAACAACATCATATTTTGCCATTTTGTAAGTTTTATTAATCGTTGTTTAAATAAATAACAAATATAATTTGCCTATGCTTTATATATAAATTAGATGAAATTTGGTTGAAGACTGAAAATATGATCCAAGGCTCAGAAAAAATTAAGAAAGCAAAGATGTGTAATGAAAACTTTATAAAACGATTCAGCTGAAACTAAAACAGTTTCAAATTGAATATGATATTTTACAAAATAATTTTTAATTTCAACTTATTATCAATCTATTAAAAAGCTTTCTCGTATTATCTTAGATAATGCATCTAAATTAATAAATAATGTCTAGCATTTACTTAGATAAAAATGTATAGTTATAATTGAATACACATTCCAGTTTTCGAAAAATAATTTTTTTAATTTTCCAGAAAACAAATATTTTCTGACTTAAATTACTTGCAATAAATAAATGCTTACAATCAGAAATATTTGAAATGAGATATATTAAATCTTTTTTAAAAAAATCATGATAGCGATAAAAGTTTATTTCGAACAGTTTTTTTTATTTTAAGTTAGCCTTAAAAGTTTAAATAATTGTATATTTGCGTAGTTATTTAAATCTAATTTGTTGCTATCGAAATTTTTTATAGATGCTTTGAACGTGGAAATATTTGTGTATTGAGAAAAATTTTATGTTTAAAATAAATATTATCAGGGCATTAGAGTATTAAATGTGAAAAAATTAATAAAACTGATAAAACTACTTTAAAATCTTGTTTCATTTTTTTATTTGTTGATTTTGATAATCACAGAAACATGTAAATACTGTAGATAATATGTACTTTTAATCAGTGGTTTTAACATTGATTATATTTCTTTATAAATAATAACATTTAAAAAGAGTTCATTTAATAAAATCATGACGACTTTCTATAATAATTTAAAATTCCGACTTTCATTCGGAGGCCAACAGATTAATTTTAAAAAACCATTTTCGCGATTTCTCTCTGAAAAATAAAATAAAATATTAACATTGTTCTCTTTAATGGAATTTTTGAAATTAAATACCTGAATAGATTGAAAATACCTGAATACTTTGCGCACAATCGATTTCTCCGCTGCGGCTCTCCAAACAGGTTGTTAAAAGACAGATTTACAATTTCGGAAACCCGATGTACGTTTCACATTTCATTTAGATATCTCCGAGTATTAACTTTTTATATTATTTTCCTATTTGTTTGCCTCCAAGTTAATTAAAATTCTAAAACATATTGTTCGCATGCTTCATCCGTTTTAATTTTTGTTAGTGAATATTTTATGACAAAGGATTCAATTATCCTTTTTCTCAATCTTTTCGCTGAAATTCTATTTGGCGATTGAATTATTAAAATGAGAACAAAAGAGTCTAAAACAAAAAGCCAATCGCATCCAAAAGTACGAATATTGGTTTTTTTTTCATTCTTTTATTCTTTTTTTCAAATTTTTCTGCTCCTCAGGGGGAGTAAATTCCAGCTTTCGAAAGCTGAGCTAAAATCTATATTTGTATTCATTGTATTTGATATGGAAGCAAAATTTGTATATTTGATTAGTATATTAGTTATATTTTAAAATGCATTTGTTCTGATAAATTTTATATGTTTCTTTTTTTTTTAATTTATTAATCAATGGTTGTCTGAAAAAAAGTACAAATTAAAACTTTTCCAATTTCCTCTGACAATACTATATAAAGTCGTTATTGAAATTTCTTATTGAAAAATGAAATTCTGATTTACGAAATAATGAAATATAACTATATTACATGTCTGAATCGTTTATGATCAATAGATAATATTTTGATAAAGAGCTAAAAGCTACTTAAAAATTTCGACTTCATTTTTATTATTTTATTTTGGGGGTTGATCTCTGTAAAGGATGAAAGGCCTAATGGTACCTGTTTTGATTTCACTACAGGTATCACTTAAAATTTAGCATTTACTTTAAGATTTTTTTTTTACTTTACAATTACTAAATAAAAATCGTTAAAGTAAATGAGCAGTTGTAACTATATTATTTATTACCCCAAAAACATTACAGAAATTTTATTGAAATGAAGCGAATTTTAATTTTTAAGTCCTCATTAAATTATATTTAATAAAGTGGAAATAACATGATGATGCGTAATTTTTATTATTGGTTTTTTTTAAATATATACCTTATAGAGACACCTAAAGTATAGGGATGGGAAGTTTCCGCAGATGTAAGCAGGTTCTCTCTTTCCAGGGGGTAAAAGTAATAGAGTGGATTTTGAGTTAACCTCACTCAAATAAGGGGTTGATCTCTGTAAAGGATGAAGGGCCTAATGGTACCTGTTTTGATTTCACTACAGGTATCACTTAAAATTTAGCACCGGTTCAGTCATTTAGACATCCTGGAAACTTTGACAAATTGGATGTAACTCTTTTAGGGTTTTGGTTTCGACCTTAACGTTATTTATTAAATCATGGTATATGAATAGAAGATATTAAATAAAGGTATATGAACCGAAGAGATATAAAGAAGAAAAATTTTACAACCTGAAAATTAGGTTAAAAAAAAAGAACAGCTTTTAAAAATAGTTTCACAAAATGTTTAATCGATTACTAAAATATCACCGTCGGGTTTAGTTATAGAAGCACCGATATAAAGAAATTTTTCTTGAAAAATCTACAACAAGTTTTAAAATTTTTACTAAGCAAATTCATTATGTATATAATATTTGAGAAAACATAAGAAAATAACTTCATCTAAAATAAAAAAAAAAATGTCGAATTAAAAATTCTGAGCTTGGAAGCCTAAATCGAATTCCTTACAGCCAATGAAATATCAATATTTAATAAAATTTGGTATTAAAATTTTGTCAAATAGATAAATTAGAAATATTTATATTGCCTGTTTCAAATCAATTAATACTAATTAATCATCACTGATAAGTGATTAATTTACATATTATATTCATCTTAACCACAAAAGAAAGAAAGGGCAATTTGAAAGTAAAGAAGCTTTCTGTGTATTAAAAATTAATAATTTACATCTATGATATTTACAATAATTTTGGGTAAATAATACATTTGACATCAGGGATTTTTTCAAGTACTTTTTAGTTTCGTTTTAGTTCATAAAATAAAGGACTCCCTAAAATGTATTTGTTCAGCCCATACAATAATCTTTATTTTGTCTAAAATCTTCTTGCGATCAATTTTTTTTATCTGATTTTTTGGAATTTGAAAGTTAATAACAATCACTTGAGGAATTTTTCTGATATATGTATTGCAACATATCCAAGTATGTATTACACATGTTACTTGAAATAAATGCAAACATAGCAGCAGGATAACTTAAAGAAGATTCGCTTCGGGAAAAACTAGTGTTATTCATCGTGAGGCATGTGGGTGTGGATGAGATTCCATTTCTTTTACGCAAGATGCTCCCTTTTGATACGAAGAAAAGACTTTTTTGCAGTATCCTGGAGAAAGGCAGCTGTCAGATTCAGGAAGCATTTTATGTTTTCAGTCGTTTTAAATTCAAAGCCGTGGCGTAATTTCAGGCAAGTTTTCAGATGACTTTGTGCTGATGATATGTTTTGAAAAAAATATAATGAGTTGACTCAAAGGCACAGTTTATTGTATTAAAGGTTAAAATGAAAAAATAATGAAATATCTTTTAAACTCGATAATGCAATACACTTATGAGAATATAAAAGATTTAGATCAAAAAGTTATCATTTCTTTTGTTAAATATTTTGGCATTTATCTACTTTTTTACAAAAGAAAGGTGGCCATCTGTTCTTTCAAATAAAACCTCAATTCATTTTTTTGTATCTATTCTTTTGTGTAACTTATTTTTATAAACATCTTTTCAGAAACTTTTCTATAAAATGCTAATAAGGAAAGATTTGTTGCATCATAAGTAATGCGTGTATTGTATTTTTAAAAAATTAAATAATTAATAATATTCATGTGACTTTAAAAAAATTTCCATATGAATTTTAAAAAAAACTTCCTTAAGAATGTTTTTAAAAAATTTCTGTAAGATTTTTTTTAAAAAATTCCGTAAGAATTTTTTGAAAAAAATTTCCGTAAGACTGGTTATTTTCGAAATTAACAAGAAATGTTATTTTGTATACATATTTTTTGAATACTTAATTAAAAGAAATAATTTAAATTTTCAGTCTAACATTGTAAAAGTCTAACATTGTCTTATATAATATTAATATAAATAAAATCTAGAGAACACTGAATGTTTGTGAAACTTTAATACTTTATGAAACTTTAGTTTTTGCATTTGACTTGGTTTTTATTAATTTAATAATGTTATTATTAATTTATTAATTAGAATCTTTAAAGATTTTTTAGTCAATTTGTCGTTTTAATCTATATTATCTTTATATATAAAATTCTTCTGTGCGTGTGTATGTGACTGAACTCCTCCTAAACGACTGGCCCGATTTTAATGAAATATTTTGTGTGTGTTCAAGCGGATTCGAGAATGGTTTAGATTCACAATTCAGTTCACCACAAATTGTAGAATTTTAATTATTAATTAAAAACTAACTTTCCCGCCAAAATAACTTCCTCCCCCCATCGCGAAATGAGTAAGGTTTTAGGTTTTTTTTCTAACAGTGATGAGGTTAGGCTTAACATGTTTCCGATCGATTATTTCAAACGATTTTTTTATTTTCATCGCATTTATTGCATTTAAAATTAAGCATCGTTAATTAATCGGCCTTTAAGGTTCATTCTGATGTACTTTTGAATTAAAATAAAACAGAATAAAGGAAATTAAAAATTTCTAATCTGTCCAACTCATGTAGGGAAAAAAAATGCATTTTCTGTTGATGAAGTTTAACGCATGCGCATTTTGTTGAGCACTTTATTTAAACGGGGACAAAACTATTGGTTTGTTGTTTTGTTTTACTTCGGATACACGCTGTTAAAAGGTTAGTTATGTTGCTTTCGTAATTAAACAGTATTTCTGTTAGTTATATATTTTTAAGTACATCTTTTTTTAAAGTTATTTTAAGTCGTAGTAATAAGTAATTGCCAAATGAATAAGGCTTCGGGTTTTTTCCCCATGCTAACAATGTTCGGCTTAACATGTTTTTAAGATTCTGTTTATATTCTATTAAAATTTTTGCTGCAAATTAAATCCAGAAAAATGTAATTTTCAGCAAAAGATTCTTTGAAATGAAATAAATAAATATATTTTTCTAAAAAAAGTAAACGCAGGTGCGATCGTAGTTTAATAGGAAAACCATAAAGTTGCCATCTTTGGCAAATTATCGCCAACTTGGCGAAGAAGGGGGTTAAACTACTAATCACCCGTATTTTTAGCTTTTCCTCAAAATGAAATTTTGTGATGCTCATCAAAATTTCAAATACTCTATGCATTCTACTTTTAGTTATAACTCTGAAACTTTATGTATTTATATTTTTTTTATTGAAGATCGCTCCCCTCAAGGCTCAGCTCCAGTAAACGGCCTCCGCCAAATTGGCGAGAAATTTGGCGATAAAGGGAAAATCACATTTTGAATAAATTCAACCATGCACAATATTATGAAAATTTCAAAACAATATTTGTGTCTACTAATAAAGATTTACAAATTGGTCGTTGGGTCCGATTTGAATGAATACTCTGCATGAATTAAACAATTTTGCTTTCATGAAGTTGATTTATAAAATTAATAATATAGATACTGTGAAATTGAAAACTATATTTTGTGAAAAATACGTTTAAATGTACATTTACTGATCAAAACCATAATTGAAATAAATTAAATTTGTTAAATATTCATATTTATTAAAATAATTGTTTATTTTATGAAATATATACATCTATAAATTTAAAATATTTTTGTAAGAGTTCTCAAAGAATATAAAGGAAATACTTTTGGTGAAACCAAACCAACTCCTTTTTTTTCATCAAAAAAATGTTCAAATAAAAATTAGACTTTCTTAATAGCATTTCATTAGCCACAAAGATTAATTTATATTCATATAACATTTTTAAACTATATATGCAGCCACAAACAAATATAATAAAAAATTTGAAGCAAATCAAAATTCGCCTCTTTCATAAATTATGAGGTCATGTTTTTCTTCTAATTTGACATGTACTGATTTTTTTTAATTTTTTTCATATTCATTGTTATTATATGATAACAATATGATACATGCTTCTAAGATATAATTTATTTTATATATTTTTTTAAGTACATCTTTTTTTAAAGTTGTTTTAAGTTGTAGCCATAAGTAATCACCAAATGTATAAGTCTTCAGTTTTTTTTCTTCCCATGCTAACAATGTTCGGCTTAGCATGCTTTCGAGATTCTGTTTATATTCTTTTAAAATTTTTGCTGCAAATTAAATCCAGATAAATGTAATTTTCAGCACGATTCTTTGAAATGAAATAAATAAATATATTTTCTAAAAAAGTAAATGCAAAATAAAGTTTTCTATTTCACAGTATCTATATTATTAATTCTATAAATCAACTTTATGAAAGCAAAATTGTTTAATTCACGCAGAGTATTCATTCAAATCCAGACCCAATGGTCAATTTAAAAATCTTAATTAATAGACACAAATATTGTATTGTTTTGAAATTTTCATGATATTTTGCATGCTTGAATTTATTCAAAATGTGATTTTCCCTTTAAAACGTGTTATTATTGACTTTTTTTTGAAAAAATTTAAAAAAATCAATGCAATAATATTACTTGAGGTCTTCAATAAAAAAAATATAAGTTACATAATTCATCTATAAATGCAAATTATATTATTATATGTTCATAAAGTATAAGAGAAAAGTTTCAGAGTTGTAACTAAAAGTAGAATGCATAGAGTATTTGAAATTTTGAAGAGCATCACAAAATTTCATTTTGAGGAAAAGCTAAAAATACATTTAAATGTACATTTACAGACCAAAAACATAATTGAAATAAATTAATTTGTTAAATATTCATATTTATTAAAATAATTGTTTATTTTATGAAATATATACATCTATAAATTTAAAATATTTTTGTAAGAGTTCTCAAAGAATATAAAAGAAATACTATTGGTGAAACCAAACCATTTCCTTTTTTTCACCAAAAAAAAGTTCAAATAAAAATTAGAATTTCTTAATAGCATTTCATTAGTCACAAAGATTAATTTATATTAATATAACATTTTTAAACTATATATGCAGCCATAAACAAGTATAATAAAAAATTTGAAGCAAATCAAAATTCACCTGTTTTATAAATTATGAGGTCATGTTTTTCTTCTAATTTGACATGTACTGATTTTTTTTTGAATTTTTTTTCATATTCATTGTTTTTATATCATAACAATATGATACATGCTTATAAGATACAATTTATTTTATATAATGTGCTTTTTTTCTGAGTTATAATAAAACAGCAATCAAATTTTGATATATTTTCTTCGTGGAAACAAGAAGGCCTCTATAACTTCGTTGTTCACTTCAAAAGTGTATTTTTTTATGTAAGTTCCCTTTCAGCAGTAAATACAGAACAAAATTCTTTACCATATTTAGCACATAATAGACACATTTTTGATGAAAAAAAAAACTTGCTTGAAGAATTTGAAGAAATTTTTCTTGACATTCATGACAAAGAATATTCTTCAAAAAAGAATACTAAAGTGATTGCACAAAACAATGTAACTATTATATACAATTTTTTGATGATGATTTCACTATTTCAGGCTTATTGCAGTTGGTAGAAGCTTCCAAAATGTCATTAGAATTGCTTGGTTATGAATCAAAGGATTTCTTAGTCCATCAGATCTTAACATTTTCAGACTTTTTCTGCTTTTATTTGGACGTCCTTTAGGCTTTCGGTAATGAAAACTGATAAAAAAAATGTTTAAAAGAAAATTTAGAAAGAAAAAAAAGGCAATTAAAAGTAATTTTCAATTTTAACTCTGAATAGAACGGTTTTTGTATCTAATTTCAAAGGAACTGAAATGAGCCATTCGAATATGAAATGTATGAGGAATGAATGAACAAACCAAAACAAACAACAAAAGAAAGAAAAGGTAGAAGTTTTTAACATCTGCCAAAGCAAAAACAACACCATAAAATCAGAATTACACATAATGCTCACTAGCAGTGTTTGGAGGAAAACGAAACTGTTTTTACTGCAGCTGTCCAAATGGAAACAAGTGGGTGTGGCATCCTAATAACAATAAAAAAATGCTGATATTGAGCAAACGAATTAATATATCATAATGATTTTTTCCCAAACGATAGCTTACAGTTTAAATATACATCAAATATCAAAATAAAGATATAGCAAATTTCATCGATTTTTTTATACCTGAATGGATATGTTTTATTTATTTTCAATTTTTATTATTTGTTCAATTTTATATTCAATTTTTATTTTTTTAGTGTTTGATGCATTTAAAACTAAACATTGTTAATTAATCGATTTTTTTCAGATTCATTTTGAAGTACTTTTGAATTAAAATAAAACAAATAAAGGAATTAAAAATTCATAACCAATTTTTGTTACCCAAACTGGTGTAGAAAATTCACGCATTTGCTTAAAAATTTAAAACAAACTCCCTCTAACTGTTAAACATTTGACATCAATCAAAGTATAAGAAAGGAGTATTAGGATTATCCTTGCCAAAGCCTTCAAGTTGATTTCTTTCGACCCTGCTATTTCATGATAACATGCATTTATAACGAATACATTATTAACCCAATTAATAAGCTTTAAAACAAACATATTTTAATTTATTTCTTTCCAATGCAGAGCTAATTTGTAAAACTTTACCACATAACTTGAGATTGAAGATTGGCTCACCTATCATTTTGCTTCGAAATTTGAATGCACCAAAATTAGTCATTAGTCATTAAAAAAATCATGAGAAATATTCTTGAGGCTACTATTTTGAACGGCAAATTTCAAGATGAAGTTGTACTTTTACCACGGATCCCAATGATTCCTTCAGACTCACCTATCCCATTCAAACGTTTGCAATTTCCAATTCGCTTGGCATTTGCTATGACTATTAATAAGTCAAAAGGTCAAACGATGGCAATTTGTGGCTTAGATTTAGAAAATCCTTGCTTTTCGCACAGCCAATTATATGTTGCGTGTTCGAAGGTTGGAAAACCATCGAATTAGTTTGTTTATACCCTAGAAGGATTAACCAAAAATATCGTGCATGAAATGGCATTACGATAAATTTATTTTTTGTACTTTAAAAAAAAATATACATTTAAGAACAATAGGTCGAATTTCATCTTTTTTTACCCTTTAATTAAAACAAGTTTAAGTTTGTATTCAACAAAGTAGAATAGAAACAGTAAAGTTTTAGTTTCAGTTCAGTTTAAGTTTCTTTATTCAACTTAGCTCATAGTATACGCATACTCACAAGCAATCGATAGGTTTAATTGTGGGAACTGTACACCTGATGACGTCAGGTATTATAATAACATTTTTATACAATTTTTCATCAAAACGAACGCCAGATTGTTATAACTTATTCAAGAAATGTTGAAATTTTCGGACAACGTCTGTCGGGTCCGCTAGTATTATATATATATATTGTTTGAAGGTAAGTTTAACTAACTTCAAATCAATCCTTAGAGAATTAATTTACTTCTTCATTAGCCTTGTTCCGTAATAAATCGATAGACTTAGGGATTATGAATATAAAAATATATACAATCTAAAGGCTCAAAAATTCCCCAACGTTTTAATCCCCCTTTAATAAGCCGCAACAATAGCAAAGTAATTAGTACATCTAGGGCTAATATTGGGTAAAATTTTCCTCTCAATTCTATTCTTTAAGCTTCAGGTTTCAATTTTATTATTTTCAATATCTTTCAGTTTCCTTTTTGATTTATTTGAAGAATTAAAATAATCATCGAACAGCTTAAGTCCATAATTTCTGTTTCTACTATAAATATTTAATAATTGTACTCTTTTCATCTGTCTCTTTAAGAGAATTTTCTAATTAATACGTCATCTGTAGATGCTAAAAATAAAAATGGTTGGATTCAGTACTTACTTTCAATAGCTTTTCTTCATAGAATTTAGTATTCTTTAAAATCCTTATAAAATCGAATTTTTATTTAAACTGAAAGATAAATATAAAGAAGAAGCGTAAAATTCTAGCTTCCTTGGATTAGTTTAATTATAGTACTTTCCCTCTGAAAGCGATTCATGCGAAATTTTCTTCACGTATTTAACACCTTGACTGCCTGGGGGAACACCGGTGATTGGCGGACTCTTATAAATTACATTGTGTGAAGTTCAGAGCGACAGTCAATGTCTTAACCTTCTGCATTACGCAGGCAACGTCGTGAGGATATTAGATTTCGGGCTTATTTTAAGTTCAAAAGGTATAAAATAGAATTTGTTATTAAAATAATATAGATAGACCGTTAATGAGATCGTATAGCTAATTTTGGTTGCTCATCAAATTAATTGCATTGTCTTTTAAGGAATTTAGTTGATGATTGCGACAAACAAAGCATTATACGCCTGTAATTAATTTTAGGGTGGCAAAGCAGAGTTAAAGGTTGGAATTTGTACATACTCTTCAGAAACACAACGATCTACCTAGTATGGACGAGCTTCTATATTAATTACATTTGCATGGAGTTTAATGGGCACGCAGAAACTTTCCTGGATTCGTTAACATAAACGCATTTCATCCTCAAGCTACCAGTTTGCACTAAATTGTTTGCGTGCAATCTATTCAAATTTCCTTTTAAGGGTCAACGCTCCAAAACAAGTTGACATTCTTAAGAGGTCTTAGAGAAGATTGAATTCGGAAGGTTGGATTTCCAGAATGCTGATTAAATGTTTTGACGAGATCGCTCATAAATTTCCACCAAGTGCATCATTCTGGCATGAATGAAAGGTAATCTGGAAACCATAAGAAGCTTGCTCCAGCATAAAGACGTAAATACCATAGCTTTATGAGTTTATGATTTGATAGGCGTATCTTTATTTAGCTCATGGTACTAAAAGTGGCTAGAATATGATTTATAAATCTATAGGAATGTTGTTTCGCTTTAGGTTCCGTTAAATAAAGCACGCATACGTTATGCTTAAAGGTAATAAACATCATTGCTGAAAATTTTGGGAGAACTCGTTGGAAAGGAATTTATTGTATCCAATTCGTCTTACACGCGATGCAGTTTTAGGACAAAAAACCTGTCGTAGAGTGAATGTCTCAGTGAACGTGTATTTATGTGCTAATAATTGGAAAGGCAATAAACTTTCATTTTGCTTCTGAAACTAAGGAAAGAACTTAGGATGAAAACTATAAATCAGAAAAACGCTTTATCTTTTATGGGCTGTTAATAAGATATACAATAAATGGTACTCTTAAAGGGTATGAAGGGAGTTATTAGAGTTTCTGGTACCCTTATTTGTAATAAACTTTGTTTTTGAAGTTTTTCTTCCACGTTGTATTGTTTTATAATCTAAAGTACTTGTCTATATATAATTTTACACAGATGACGAAACTATTATTGTTTCTGATTGAAATAAAAGGCATTTAATATTGTAAAAGCTATGTATTGTTCCATTTTGATTTATGAAGTCAAAAAAATTAACCCTAACCTCAATAAATGAGTATTATTACTCAATATTATTAATTAGTATTTTTATTCTTGTAAAAAAGGAAATATTACTACATAGAAACATGTATTTGCCCTATTTATTTGATCAACAAATAAGGAAAAGTTCTTATCATAGCAACAACCGAGTTTTTATTCAACTATAATTGCACGGAATAATTTAAACAATTAACTGATCTCTATTATTTTATAATTATAGCTATACATTATTGAATACTTTTCCACTGAAACTATAATCAGTATTAGTATCATTACTGATTCCGTGGAATTAAACAAAACTGATTAAGATTTTTTTTTTCCTTTGAAAATGAAATTGCAAAACTGTAAACGAATTTCAGTTCGGAAATTGCAAATGTCACAGAAAAAAATCCGCAATTGCATCTCTTAAACAAAAAAAAAGTTTTTTATAGTGGAAAAAATGCTATACTTTCTATCCTTCGGGCAAAAACTGAATACATTTCCAGAAAAAAAACCCATTAGAATCCTTATTCCCGTTTTTAACCGAGATTCAATTTAGAATTACGTCCAACGTGCAATGAAAATTTCTTCCATCTGGAAAATAATGGAAATCTTATTAGTGGTTTCTTCCACATTAACGCCTTCAAATAAAGTGGCTTTATTCATTCCAACGGTTTTAAGACAGCATATGGTCAGGACTAAATGTTGGCAGTGGCAGGTTAATTACTTTGCCAAGACAAAGTTTTCCTGTAATATTTTTATCTGCTCCTTACACAGTTGGGCATCTCAGCAGCTGTCGGATTAAAGGAGTCAAATTCGAAAGTTCTTACCTTTAATTCGCTAGTTTTATTTTTATATCCGACTATTCTTTTGCCAGTGATTAACCTTAACAGAAAATTTCGGAAATGCGGATTACATATAAGAATTTAAAAGAAAACTTGATTGAAAGCAGGTTTTTTTATTATGTCATATCTCTAAATCTATTTTTCCTCTTTGTCCACTTTATGCTTCATTATATTAATTTTTCGTATTATTTGCAATCCATTTCTAATGAACTTTCTTTAATATTAAGGTGTCCCATAAGTTTCTTTCCTATTTCAAATATGAAATGACGACACAGTATTTACTATTAAAGATACCATTTATTTCGTTATATAACAACCCATTTGCTCTGTTACCTTCTTCCATCTCCCAGAAAGACTCATTTTGCCTTTTTTCCAAAATTCTTATGTTTTGGACAAGAAATAATCCTCGAGGTACACTTTTATTTCGTTGATAGATTTAAAACGTTTATTTAGAAGATAATTTTTTATGGGCAGAAAGAAGTAATTATCAGATGAAGCGAGATCTGGAGAGTTTGCAGGATGTGGTAAAACATCCCGATCAAACTGTAAAAGCTTTTCTCTTGCGACTAATGCAACATGTGGTCTCGCGTTGTCTTGATGAAAATCAACGCATCGTTGGCTCATTAATTCTGGTCGCTTTTTGTTATGGCAGCTTTCAAATCCAGTTGATGAAAGCATTTCATAAAATTCATTGTTTCACCTTGAGGAAGGTGCTCGTAGAAAAGAACTGTAGGGGATGTAGTCCCGGCTTTGCGACAGTTCCGTATAAATTTTAAAATCTATTATAAACTTTAATTGCCAACAGAATACGTCGTTAGTGAATCGGAAAGTAAGTTTAAAATTATGTCAAGTTTTAAGACACAAAACTAAAAAAAAAGAATTATTTCAATAAAAAAATCAATTAAATACGTTTTTAAAACGGACTAAAAAATATAAATTAATCTAAAATACTTGAATCCTCTTTCTCTGAATTTTTAAAATTCAAATCATGAATTTCCAGAAAAAACTATATACAATTAGAAATATGTATTGGGCTATAAATCTAGGAGTTAGGAGAAATTATACTTTTGATCCATTTGAAAAACCCGATATATTAATAAAATATTTAAATAATTGTTTAGTTTTAAACAAAGTAAGTATCTAAATGTTATTTTCCCATATAAAACATTAAATCGTTTCGTCTTTCAATGTCATAAATATATGAATATAGTTTTCTCAAATTTAATTTTAAAGTATGATTAACAAAAAAGATTACATAAAGAATAAAGAAAATCGGAGAGCAAAAACTTTTTTTCGTGTTCATAAAGATTTTGTTTCTTTTAAATTTTATGATATGATCTTTTAATTCGTT
This sequence comes from Argiope argentata, assembly GCA_026289955.1. Lineage (NCBI taxonomy): Eukaryota > Metazoa > Arthropoda > Arachnida > Araneae > Araneidae > Argiope > Argiope argentata. The sequence continues at coordinate 894,956 of JAOUZG010043946.1, read as the reverse complement.
TTTATAAGCTCTTTCATTCATTCATTCAGAATATTACTGATTCATATGCTTAGTGATACAGTTTCGTTAAAAAAACTTTCGCGACGTTTACTTTGTAAAAAGACCGGTTATTCAATATACAGTAAAAGAAATCAATTTATTTTAAAATAAAAATCTTATATTGATTAATATATTGTAAAATATTTAATATTAATAAAGAATATCCAATTTTAAAAGCATTGTTCATTTGGTTCCAAGATAAAAAGGATGTAGTTATTATCCTTACCAAAGTTGAAAAAATACTATTTAGAAACATATAACTATATATAGTATTGCAAAAAAATCTATAAAAGCATTAAAGTTTCTAAAATTATTAATTTTTAGAATATTTACTAATTTTAGAATTATTTTAATTTTAGAAGATTATGATTTCAATACAGAAAAAATATTATTCATGATTATAGTTTAGTTTTATTTTTTTTTCTAAAACAAGTCAGTAAAGTTTTATAGACCGAGTAAAATAAAGATAAATATAAATAACTTTGTAGTAACAAAAGTACCAGAATATAAATACTGTTATATGAAAAAGCAGCTTATTTTAAATATAAAGGACTGAAAATTGGATAACTTTATTCTAATGCATTATATATTAATTCCACACTAGTTTCAAAAACTTAATTTCTATAGTATTTACAGATTAATTAAGTTTTTAGAATTGATTCTCTACTATAATTTTTTCGAAAAAACTCTTCTAATTAAAAAATTATTTATTACGCATATTTTATACAACAGGACGTCCACTATTTTGAAACTCTTTGAATTTTTTTCTGACTAGTACCTATCATCTCACCATTTGGAAAACCGTATTTTATTACGTTAACGTTAAATAACGTACGTTATTTGTTTAAGTAATATAACTGTATATTTAAAAAACAAACCCCAAAAAATTAACATTTTTAGATTTTTTGCGTATTTAAACCTTATCAGAACCAATTTAATTATAAGCTTTATTTTTCACATGCAAACTCTTAAATGGCAAATTTAATATTTACATTTATACAGGTAATCAAATCAAACACCCATTTATTTTTTCCTCGCTAAAGAGAAATGAAAGTTTGGAGGATCAATAAAACAGCTTATCAAAAGCCCCAAACACAATTTATCAATCCGAAATCAATTCTTGCTTCAGCTCAATATCAGAAATTGAATTTTTGGATACGAAACACCTGCACCTCTTTGAGGACTTTTAAAGGAGATCTTCTATTTTAATCCATCCGATACTTCGGTCGATACATTCTAAATTGTTAAGTCTTGTAGATGTTATCCCCGATGATGGAAGTTGTTTCTCAGTTTTAATCTGTTATATATTTATAAGCTTTTCTCTTTTCTTTTCCTTTATTTCCGTTACCCAAGCTATGATTATCTAAGCAGGAACTAAAATGGAGATAAATAATAATGAATGTATTGGAATACGAATAACATTAAATATTCGGTCTATTTATTTATTCCTTGCTGGCAGAGATTTCGTTTTGAGCCGATTGGCGTATTTTAAACCTTCAGAACATCAAATGCTTTCGAATAAAATATTCATTTGAATAGATGTAACAGTTAATGCTTTTTTTATTCTTTTTCGCCTAGTTTAATATAAATTATTTGGAAGAATGAAGGAAAATAAATGCATTTGTGGAGGAATCAGTACTGTTTATCACTAGTTAAAGGAATGCACAGAAATATCCGAACATAGAAATCATCTACAAATTGAAAATAATGACTTGAGTTCAATACTGATGGTAACAAGAAATTTTAGGACTCTGAAGGACATGATGTCTAAAAGTGTCAGTTTTTTGCTAACTGTTTGAAAGTTTGTAGAGGAGGAGGTGGTCAGTATTTGACCACTTAGGAGCCAATTATCTTGAAGAGAATATCAGTTTGACAGATTTGGTCAATGTAAGAATGGACATTGCTACAGTCCACAGTCGGCCACAACAAATCCTTTCGAACGGTTTCGTTCAGTGGTGGTGGGTTGGTCGGCTGTACACAAGAAGTTTAATATAAATTCGGGACGAAGGAGTTTTCTATTTGAAATTTTGAGTTTGGATTAATTTAGTTATATTAACGTCCCAGTTCAAAGTAATACTAGTGTTATTTTGAGACGGTTCTTATAATGTTAAACCGTGGTCAGATGAAGAGAACGACATATTGAGCTGGCATCCTTTTCTACAAATTTCTGCATAACACCAGCGTTTAGACATTTAGTGACAGATTTAACATGCAATATCACATAAATGGCAGATCTTTCGATTCTGGAAACAAGAACTCCTCTCCTCTGAGAACCTATTACAAAATTCCAAACTTTGAAAGGAAATTAAAAGATTTTTCTAATTTACTTGAATTTTATGAAAATAATAACTAAAAATAAAGTTGAAATAAAAATTCTTACTGTTAGTATATTTTAACAAGAAGAAATGCATTAAGGACTAGAATTACTATTTTGATTGCTATTATTCTAATTTAAATGCTAGAACACACAAAAAATTATTTATTTTAATATAAAAATAAAACAAAAATTTAACCCTCGAAAATAATTTCGGCTCTCTCCGAATCAGTCTGAATGCCTGTATTATAAATTTTTAATTTCAAAAGTTCTACAGTAAAAGAATTTTAAAAAATCGACTGTCTGCAAATTGAAAATGCAATGTTGAAAAAATTTTCCATAGCTCAAAATAATGTTTAATCAACATCATTTGGCATAATTTGTCCGAATTTTTCAAATTATTTATCAGTCAGGAAACTAAATACCATTCAGAAATGTCTCTCATAGTCTGGTAATTCTATATCAATATTAATTCTGTTTAATATGATTGTAACTACCTATTATACTGCCGTTTTACTTTTGCTACAACAGAATAAAAATTTAACGTGGAAAGGTTATTAAAAACACTATTTTATCAATATAAAAAACAGCTAGATTTCTTTATTTTAATTGTTTCCCATTTTTTTTTATACTTCGGATTTTTTTTTCAAGCTCAGTTCGAAGCAGCATCAGGAATACAGAAACAAAATTTAATTAATTTAATAATTAATTGATAATAAAAGGTTCGAAAATATTAAAATAGCATATTTTTATAAAGAATTCACAACAAAAACAAAAATAATAAAATTTCAAAACTCCAGGTCTTTAAGAAGCAAATGAAAATTGGATTACAAAATTCAGTCTTTAAGCAAACGAAAGAAATCAAGTTAAATAAAAGTGCTTAAGACCATTTTAATAGTTCTAAGATATTTGAGTAACTGTGCTGAGCGTTAATTACCTTTTCTAAATTATCCATTTACCTTACTAAATTACAATAAATATTTAGAAATCAGAATGTGTATAAAAAAGTAATAAGTTTATTTCCTTATCTAAATCCTATATCTTGAATATCAAATTTTCAAAATTGTTTGGTTACATTCCATTCGAGAAATTATACTTAAAATAAATAATTATTATTTTCTTCTATGATAATAATTATTTATCACTTTTAGTCTAAAATTACTAATTCAGGGTCTTTTTTTTAGTTTCTCATGAGATGTATGAGAGAATATGGGGCAATCTGGACAATTAATTACTAATTATTTTATGACGATAATGTCGCCAAAACAAAAGAATGCAGATCCAATCATGAAATATCCCCAAAACAGAACTGATTTTGGTCCTGTCATGAACTAGTATATTTATTTATTAGTACTTCCATTTATCACATCTTGAAAGTCCATCTTGTCCTCACTCGGCAGGAGGTACCTCCCAAAACGATCATAAAACTGCTTAGTGGCGTAGAAAGGGTCGACAAATGGAGTACAGATGTAGCAGGTGCCAGGATTGATAGCGTCTGGGAGACAATATTTTTTAGTTTATTTCGAAGTTGGAAGTCAACAAATGAAACTGAGAAGAGAAGTGAAAAATAAATAAGGCAACCTAGTCCACGATTACCCTCGCCATATCACTAAAAACAGTTAACACTTTACATTCAGAGAAGTAATCCGATGCATAATTATTCATCTAATACAAGAACTTGTTTATTGATCCGAAAGAAAAACATATACAATTGTTTTAAGTGAAATTTTTCCGAAAAATTAAATTATATCTTTTTACCGCTTTGTAGGTATTTTTAAATGTCAAAAATAAATAAATAAATAAAACGTCAAAATGATGCACAGCCATGAAAGGTGGCTAAGAAGAGACATCCGAGTACAAAGGGTTAATTATCTTTATTTATACTTAGTTTCACTATAAGCATAAAAGGCATTAAAAAGCGCTTTAGCTATTCAGATGAGTAGTAACTTTCTGAAGTAAGTTTCTGAAGATAATATTACAATGAATCATCACACTTTTGTTATGTTTTTAGAGGGAATATTATTTTTAAGTAATGACAGGAAAGACATAATAAATATAAAAAGGTGGATTAATTGTATGTGGATTATTTTAAGAAGGAAAAGGCGCATTACAAAAATAAACATTTAATTAATATTCAAGGACGAGAACAACTCTCGTGCGATATCGAATACAAGTATCGAACTCTATCATAACAAAACTGCTGTTGCCACTCAGCATCAATAAATACAAGAATAATAAAATTAAACATAAATGAGAACCTTACATTCGGCCCCGCTCAATACTAAATTTAGACGTTCTCAAATTTTAAATTGATGCGATTAAAACATTTAATTGTTTAATGAGATTGTCCAAATAAAACTAAATCGGCACGATGAGAGTCCAGTTCAATCAGGAACATCTTGTAGGTCACCTGCTGGATCGTGTATTTCTGCAGCAGATTCATCCTCTTCCTCAAAGTTGTTATCTCTTTCGTTGATTGATGCATCTCGTTTGTAATAAGGACTAAGATGCTGCACATGGACAACTTTCCAAACTCCATTTCTTGCTGTCATAGAGTTGATCTTGTAACATACGGCCCCGACTGGGCCAATTATCACAAACAGCCCCATGAAAATTGGAGAGAGTTTATGATCTCCTGGTTTTGGCCAGTCGTACAACACGAGATCTGACTTAAACGAATAATTTCTGCGATGAAGATCGAATCTGCGTTTATTCGTTAAATACGTTTCATGCACAGAATTCTCAACTTCGGTCCAGGTCAACATTAGAAGGTCAAGCTGATCCTCACGTGGCATGCCGTTTCTGAAACTTCCAAAATGAAGTTTAGGAGGAAGGCGTAGCTCATATCCATGAAGCAAATAGAATGTCGATTTTCCTGTGAAATTCTATTTTGTATGTGGATTATTTTAAGAAGGAAATGGCGCGTTAGAAAAATAAATAATTTAATTAATATTAAAGGACAAGAACATTTCTCGTGCGAAATCGAATACAAGTAGCGAACTCTATCACAACAAAACTGCTGTTGCCACTCACCATTAATAAATACAGAAATGATAAAATTAAGCATAAATGAGAACATTGCATAAAGAAGTAACGCTCTGAGATGGATGCAGCATATACGTATCATAATTTTATTTATATCTAACTGGGTAAGCATTAGTAATATATACTGCGCATGCGCTTTCCTTTGTAAGCTAGTTCATCTCAGGTTATACCATCCTCATCTAATAATTTAGTCGGTAGTGTAGCAATATTAGTTCTATTTTTTTATTTAGAGATTTAAAAGAGCGAAAGATCTTGACATATTCCAAAATATCAGTGTTTCATATTACTTTGTATATCATGATAATTAAATTCAATAATACCTTATTTTTCATGCTCTGTATATGTAAAGTACAATCATTCCATTATTCGTCATTAGTTTACACTAAAACCAACAAAAGAAGTTATTTACTGTACAAATATTTGCCAAAGTAAGAAAGAATGAATGCATGAAAGCAAGGACTAAAATGAAGGCAGGAAATTTATTATATCAATGAATTTCCTTTACTAAAGAATATATTTACAGAAAAAAATGTATACACAAAAAACTAGCACATTTAAAAATATAAAATATTTGAGTATGGATAGGACCTAATATACCTTATTTTTATGATGATAATGTTGAGTTTTTTAGCTCTTCAGATGATTTATTTAGAAAATGCAAAAGTAAGGGTTTTTTCACTGTGTAAGAAAATAAACAATTTCTAATTTCGTTGAAGCACGAGTTTTACCATGTATTTGTTCCAGTATAAGCTCTTGCTGCATTAAAATATTCCCCTATTTAATTCCACCATTTTTATGAGCACTAAAAACGGATCTTATCTTTTCTTGTTTATAGGCATTGATTTTTTCGGTGGATAACAAACTTTCACCTGTGTTCAGTAAAAAATTGGGGAAAAGGGAATTTTTTAGAGTAATTTTTATACCGAGCTATAAATTCCTTGGAATAAGAACCGCCCATTTGTGCTTGAACCACATCTATAAGTTATCTCTTACGCTTCAGTTATTCCATTTTATATGAATAAAAGTTTCTTTTCTTTCCTCTCGAAGAAGTGGTCAGTTTATTAAATAAATAACAGCCCCTAAAAGTTATAATTATAGAAAAAGGGCTGATTTTCTCGAGAAAAAAACAGTGAGAATAAAAATTAAACGGCCAATAAAAAGAAAGCAGACAGTAAATTACCTCTTTTGCTGCCTGGTGCTTTAGTCCTTTAACAGCTGAAATTATACAGTGAACATCTCTCTCTTCAGATAAATTAATCTTAAAGCACTTAACGCACAGGAAGATAAGCAAAGAAAAAATTATGGTACTACAGAAAAATTCCAATTAACGAAATAATTTTCTCCTTCAGCTAATTAGTAAAAGAAAGCGGTTTGCGACCGAAATCTGACGAATATATTGTTGATTAAGTTCTTTTAAATGCCTCTCTTATGTAGGGTTTATTATTTTTTGTCCTTTTTGTGTATATGTGTTCCCCCTTTAAATATTACTCTAGACATGCAAACAACCTGACAAGGCTACACAGAAGAATTGAAAGTGTCTGTCACCACAGCTGTGATGAATTATGTTCTAGAAAATGAGGTGGAAAAGCATTAATTGACCTTAGCTGTTGAAAATGTGCAGGAGTTGAAATATTTGCATAAGCTGCTTAGATAAAAATATGCGAAAAACCAAATGGAGTTTCAATTTTTTAACAGCTAATATTCACCAACTTTCCTTTGAAAAGAAAAACAATGCTTCTTCACAATTTCAGATATCCTTCCTAATTTTACTCTATTATAGCTACATAAGTATTTTTACTTTCATTATTATTTTTCTATTGGACTGAAGTCACTGGCGAACAAAATCTCTATTTAGAGATCGGAAAGTAAAGAATTTGATATCTGACCCTTCAAAGATTCCATCATATTTACTGACACAGTGTGTGTTTAATCCATCAAAGGAAAAGTCCTTTGTTACTGTGGTTTAAAAGTTTGGATAGGGGATGCAGTTCCAGGCTTCAATCTCATCCTCTAATTAAATTAAATAATTCAAAACAGCTCTCTTGTATATTCTAGGAGTGACATCAATCAGTTTAAATTATCATTACTATTAGCTAACTAGATTATTGTTAGAAAATAAAATCACTATATCCTTGTAATTTTCAGAATTTCTAAGATTTAAGCTGTTACCATTTTCGTAACGATACGTTATTTAACTATTTTGATAATCATAGCAACATATAATATCATTATTTAATTAGCTTAGTAAACATTTTCAGGAAACTAAATTGGTTAGTATATTTTGGTATCTGCTATTTAAAATATATAAGACATTATCGTGAGAAATTGATATAGTTACTTGTTAAAAACTTTTTTGAAGCAATGAGTGTTTAAAACGTACCGTTTCGAATAAAATCATATTCATGTAATTAGCAGCAATTTTCAAAATTGATGTTTAAGTAAAATAACAACTTCCCTCTTCTTCATAAGATTTGGTGATGGGGTTAAAAAAAGTAAGTGCCGTGAAAGGAATTTATTTCGAATTTCTACACCCTGACATTGGAGGCAGAAACCCTATCATTATTATACCCATTAGGGAAGCGAGAACATGCTTATTTATACTGCGATTTCTTTTTCTCACATTTGAGATTCCCATAGGAGAGATTATTCTTTAGGGTATTAAAGTTTATATAAATTGTTTGCTTATTCAGAGCTTTAAATTCTTCATATCAAGTAACCTATTACATATTTATAATTGAACCAGTTCCTAAACTTTAGAAAACTTTTCGTCACACATAAATCGTATTACTGCATGTAACTTTATTTAAGAAATTTCCGAACTTCATTATCATCGATGTGTTTCTTATTGAGTTTATAGACTGTAGATTTAAACCCTCGATATATATAAATTAATTATTTCTTATTGAGTTGTTAGACTGCAGGTTTAAACTCTCGATATATATCAATTAATTGTTTCTAATTGAATTGTTAGACTGTAGATTTAAACCCTCAATATATATAAATTAATTGTTTCTAATTGAATTGTTAGACTGTAGATTTAAAAACTCGATATATATAAATTAATTGTTTCTAATTGAGTTGTTAAACTGTAGATTTAAACCCTCGAAGTATATAAATTACTTAGAAATAATTTTTCTTCGAATAAATTATATCAGATATTCTAACGAGAACTGATAAAATAATGATAATATATCAAAATGATTTACTTATTTTCAGGTTATTATTCTGTATTTAATACCAGTCATCCTTTGAACTGAGATAAGCTTTAATTTTTAAAGGATTCCTGTTTTAAACTACAAAAGCAACTCAATCATTTTTATAATCATTTCTGAAGCCATCTGTTTCTAGAGTTTCGTGAAAATTTTATTTTTAACGAATTCATTAGAAAAAGATTACTATTATTTTGAAAGCTCACAAGTAATAACAAATTCCAAAAATACACTAAAAATAATTCTTTAGTAGTTATATTTCATTAAAATAGTTTTCTCTTCAATTTACCAAGCAAAACAACTTCAATTTATCAAGCAAAACAACTTCAATTTATCAAGCAAAACAATTTCAATTTACCAAGCAAAACAATTTCAATTTACCAAGCAAAAAAATCAAAGCTCATCCATGTAATTTTTAATTTATTTATCACACTATCGCTTTTCAGAAACCGATTAAATAGATAGAAGTAAAATTTTTAAAACACGTCACTTCTTAAATCTAGTTTAAAAGAAAATAATACATTATGCTAAGTAGTTCCTAAAAAAATGTTATTGCTGTAAAATTTATTGGTTATCACAAAGATATAAGCTTATTTTCTTTTATTGAATGAAGTGCCTCAAGGAATTTTATCGCTGAATTCAGTTTCCTTCAAAAATGAGCTTTATAAAATAGTTTTAATATTTACTTATTGAGAAAAGAAATGTCTTATTAGAATAAGATTCTTATCTTTTTAAGAAAATATAATCAAACATTAAGCCCCTTAGATAGTATTTCTTTTGATCTTTTCGCAATTATAGATTTTCACATGAAAAACATTTAATCCATCTTAAAATCTCATTTTATAGAATTCTCAGAGTAAACACTCTGCCGCCTTTATCTGCCACAAAATATTGGAACCTTTTTTTGTTGTTGTTCAGAAAGGTAAGACGGAAAGAGTAGAATGGGGACGGTTGGCCAATACGTTTCTCTCACGAAAAAAATAAAATTTCGAATAAATGGTAGTTCAGACATTCGTATATAAAAATGAAATTCTAAGAGCTTTCAAGGGAAAATGCGATGAATAGAAAAGAAAGATATTTTTTTATACTTTTAATGCTGTGATGTAACATTAATTTTAACATTTTAATGTTTAATACTTTTAACATTTCATGATGTTATGTCGTTTTTATGCAAAACCGTAATTTTGAAATATGAATTAAAAATTTTAATACCTTAAACTCGAAAAGAGTACAATAATCCAAAAAAAACATAATCGGTTTTACAGTTTTAATTGTTAATCTTGTTTTATATAAATGAAAGCATATTCTTATCATTACGCAACTATTTATTTGAATAAGTTTATACACGGGTTAATCAGTAAAATAAGTTAAATAATTAATAAAATAAATGAATAGAAAATTAACTAATTCTGTTAATTTATGTGCCAAATCTAAAATTCGTCGTTAATACAAGAATTCGAGTCTGTCAAAATACGTTATTCATAATTTATTGATATAATCTTCCAATTCTGATTATACATCTATTGATGCAATTTTTATAACTTAAATTAATAGTTATAATTAAATAAATTAAAACAAAACTTATAACGAATTCGATATATCTTGCTCCAAGAGCAAATGAAATAAAAATATTTAGCTTTACATTAGTTGAAAACCTATGCCTTCATTTTTAAATAATCCTTTTTAAGTTATTGTTTAAATAAGCTTCCAAAAAAATAATAATAGCAAAACAACATATTTCGACAGAATATATAATTCAATATAACATGAAATAATTTTTTAGACGCTTGACGAATCTATATCCATATCTGTACTTTTAGAGACATGAAAGTTCTGAAAAAATTAGGATTATGTAATGCACCTTTTATTGATGAATGTAGATGTTTTTCTTTTCTATATAATAAATAAAATTATTTTTACACTAAATTTCAGTGGGATTACCATTGCCCTTTGAGAAAATCTATTTCAAATTGATAAAAATCAAAATGTTTATAATGTTATTGATAATTCCTATAAATTTTATTGAAAGCTGAAATAGAACATTCAAGCAAATAAAGTATCGTCTAAAAGCGGGAATCTTATTTTTATAAGTAAATATTATCAAACATTAGATCCTGGGAATGGCATTTTTTTTATCTTTCTGTATTTATAGATTTCCACATGAAAACAATTTAAATTAGTTTAAAATCTCATTTTATATCATTTTTAAATTAAAAAGTAAAAGATAGAATTGTAGTAATCTTTACAAAAAAATTATTTCAAATCGACAAAAATTCAAAAATAATTATGTTTAAGAAATTTTTGATAATTCTTACATATTGAAATCAAAACTAAAATGAAAAATTCAAGAAAATAATTTTAAATAAATTATTTCCTAAATATAAAAATCTTATTTTTCTAAAAAATATATTCAAACACTCAGCTCAAAAAATGGTACTTCTTTTGAACTTTCTACAATTATAAATTTTCACACGAAAACCATTTAATCCATTTTGAAATTTCGTTTTATAAAATTTTAAAAGTTAGAAGTAAAAAAACGAATGGTAGTGGCTTTCATTAAAAAAAAATCAAATCAACAAAAATTCAAAAATAAAAAGGTTTAAAAGGTTTTTGATAATTCTTATAAACTGAAATCAAAACTCAAATGGAAAACAATTCAAAACAGATTCTTTTCTAAAAATATAAGTCTTATCTTTCATAGAAATGTATCCAAACTCTACGCTCAGCGCATGATATTTCTTTTAAACTTTTACAATTTTAGATTTCCACGTGAAAACCATTTAAACCAATATCAAATCTCATTTCATAGAATTTTCAAAGTAAACATTTTGTGGCCTTTATCTGCCAAAAATATGGGGATGGGATTTTTTTTTTTTTCCTTTGGTTATAAAAGGTAAGAAAGAATGAGAGGAGTGTGGGCGGTTGGTCAATATGTTTCCCTCACGAAAAAGAATTCTAGCAAAAAATAGTTCAGACACACACATGCAAATATTATATATATATATATATATATATATATATATATATATATATATATATGCAGTTCTAAGAGTTTTCTAGGATTTGCTATGATGAAACGAAACGAAGATTACTTTTTATGAAGGTTTCAATTTCATCTTTAATTCATTTTTTATGTATAATGATCTACTCATTATCAATATATACTAAATAATATTATTAAAATGTTCTTTTTATGTTGTATGATTTTATTACTGTATGGAATTTTATTAGTGCTATACATAATCATAATAATATTTATTAATTATAAAAAGATTTCATAATCAAAATGATATATTTTTATAACAGTAATATTATTTATTAATTATAATGATTTTTGATAATGATATTTATTGAAAAGGTAAGAATTTAAACTTGAAAAGAGATTATTAATACAAAATAACATAAATTTATCAAGCATAGCCAGTTTTATAAATTATATTAATATTCTCCCTTTTATGTAAATTAAAATACATTTTTATCACTTCTCAACTGTTTTAAATAAATTAATACTAGGAATGACTAATTAAATAAATTAAATTAATAAATTAAAAGAAAAGTAATTAATTATTTAATTTATATATCCAATATAAACATTTAATAAATGAACTAGAATATGTTAAAATGTAGTATTCAGGATTTACTGGTATAATCTGATTATTGTCACTCCAATCCTAATTATTGCCACTAAACTTTTGATATGACGTCAACTAATTATTTAAAACATAATTTAATCGGCTAAAATGAAGTGCATATTAAATCAGACATATCAATTACGAAGCAAACAGAATTGAATAATTTTACCATTAGGTTAAATAAATATATATATATTCCTTTTTTTAAAAAATCGTATTTTTGATTGCTTTATTTAAGGATTAAGAGAACATAATAATAACAAAACAGCAAGTTTTGACTGAATATATATTCACTATAATGTATAATAACTTTTTTAGACTTTCTAAAAATCTATTTCTAAAAATCTATGAGATAAAAGTTCTGAAAATATTAATGCTATAATAATGCATTATTTTTGATGAGTTCAAAAATTCAATGTTGTTCTTTCTATACAACGTAAATTCAAATGTTGTTCTTTTCAAATGTTGTTCTTTTCTATACAATGTACAAACTTATTTTTAATTTAATTTTCAGCGAGATTTTAATTAATTTCCAGTTTTTTCTCAGAAAACTCGTTTTAAATCGATAAAAAAATGTTAATGATGGTTAAAAAATAATAATTCTTTTTAAAATTAAATATACTATTGAGTTAAAGCATCAGAATCTTTTCTGAATATTTTTCCTAAATTGAAAACAAATTTCACAGTTTTTTTTAACAACTGTCACAAATTTTAAGCATAATTTCTATTAATATATGATTAAGCTAAATGAACAAACTCTAGGAAAGAAATTACCTTTTTGAGATAATATAGGCCTTTAATAAGATAATATTTAAAAAAAAGAAAGTAGTAGAAAAAAGAAATTAGTTTATAAACCCTCACATTAAAAAAAACTTTTTATCAATCTCAACTGGCAGCAAATTTCCAATTTAAGAATTTATTACTTATAATCTTATTCTACAGACGGTTTTGTCTTTCACTTCATTGTGAATCCTTAATTTATTTCATTTATTACAAGTATTATAGTAGTGCAAGTTATAAATAATATTTATAAAATATCTTAGAAATTAATAAGAATATCTACATGCTTTTATTATCAATGTGCATTATAAATATTTAATTTAAATATATTTCATTATTCTTTTGAAAACAAATGATGTTAGTGCAGAACATACAGAATTAGTGCAAAATTACAAGAACCACATTCTTGAAACTAGAATGATAAAGAAAAGAGGGCAGTTTACAAAATGTTAAAAATAATTTGGCCATATGCCATTCAAGCAGCCACCAAGAAAGATAACTTGAAAAGTGAAATAAATCTTTTCATAATGTTCGGATGCTGAAAGATTCTTCTCTACTAAAAAGAATATAGACAGTTTTTTTTCTAACAAATAAATTGTTTTAATTTTAAAATACTTAAAATATTTTCCTGAAGCGTTATCATTTTAATCAGTATAAATTTAAATAATACCCGATTGTTATTTCTAGTATATATGAAGAGTTGAATAAGTATGTAATTAGGATAAAAGAGTTATAAGTTCGAAATATATTGTTTCTAATACAAAAGTCTCTATATTTTTCATTTTAATCTCATCAAAATAATCAAAATTTTCTTAAAAACACACTTTTATTAGTGTATAAAAACATAGCAAAAAATTCTTTATCAAGAATGTGAAAGTCAAAACAAAATCATAAAAGCAGATAGAAGATAGAGCTGATAAAAGTATTACAAGTAAACTGGAATTTTAAATATATTTTTAAAAGATGTTCAATTTTTCTGGAATGTTTAGAAATTTAATTGCTTAGAATATTGGTTATGGCATAATTTTTATATTATTTTATTAGTACCTCAAATTTCTCCGACTTTGAATTAATCAACATATTTTTGGGAAAAATATATTTATTACATTAAAAGAGTGTGTTTTATTTTTACCTTTTATTTTTATTATTTTGCACTTTTCAAAAAATGGTGCATTTTATAATTCGTTATCCTGAATATTATAAATTCTTTCTATTTTTTTCAATTCTTTCAAGCTACAAAAAAATTAAAATATTATTTCGTCATCAGAAATAGAATTTTACAAGTTTTCGGAAATCTCGGATAACATAAAATGAGTAAAATATAAGCCAAAAAATTACATTTTTACAAATATGGAAATAAAGCATATTAAATGTCAGCATGGGGAAAATGTAACTATTTACTGAACTAATTAAAATTACGACCAAATAAAAGAGATCAAAAACATATCATCCGGTAACAGACAATGAGCTTGTTGGAAAAAAACGTTTAAAGTTCTTACAAAATCATCACGGAATTAGTTTTTTAATGATGAATTGCGTACATTACTCAATTGAAAGGCAATGGTGTTGTTAGTAATTAAAACTTCAAAGAAAATGCTTTTTAAAAGTTTAAAAACTTTATTTTATATTTTTAATTTTATTTTTCAAGAATTATTCAGACATGAGCATCAGAAATACGTATAACAACTAATCCAACTATACATCATTTTCTACATGTACATTTTGTTTTGTTCTGAACGTCTGATAAATAAATCCCCTTAAGTTCAATACAAATATATCATGTCGATATCCTTTTATTTCTGTTTCCTCTCCAAGAATGATGGATCAAGGTTCTGTTGAAAATACATCATTTTGAGATAAACAAAGTGATATCTATAATTTTCATTGTGTTTGCTGTGTCACCGAATTATTTCTTTTTATCTAAAAAAGCATAAAACGAGAAAATCTTGATATGATATGTGAATAAATTTGTTTACTTATTACGCTTGAACAAGTTGATTTTAGAAACAGGAATAAAGTGTCTTGTTTTCCGAAAAGAGAAATATGTCAATCACGCAATCAAATAAAAACAGACTTGTTATTTTTTTTACCTTACCATAAATACAAAATGCTTGAATGACGAATAAAAGCTATTTTTATATACGCGGGATTACGCAATATAAGATCGAGGAAATTTCTATGTCTGTGTAAGAATAAATCATTTGTCAACATACGGAGTCTTATGAATTATTTACACCAAAATTGAATTCTTTCTTTATCAAGATTACCTAATGTGATTCATGCGCAATTTATAAATTAACTTTTGTTAATCACGCAGTATCAATATTTTATTCATATTTACGGGCTGTAAATATGTTTTATTTTACATAGATATCATAAGGGAAAAAATCCTTTGTTGCGAAATATTATTCTTTTCATCTGCAAAATTGAGAATCAAGAAGAGGAAATTTAATACATTTGGTTTTTATATCAGTAATTAATGACACTTTGATTCTTGCTTTTTATATACAAGATATAATATAGAGTAAAAAAATATTGCAAACACTAAGATTTATATTTGAGACAAGGCAAAATCGAGCAAATAGTTATAGATAAGTCATTCCAACCATGAGGATTAATCTATCACGTAAATGGACAGTTTATAGATAAAAAGATTAATAGTGGATGAATATGAATATGAAAAAATAAAAATAAAAAAACTGCTAATTTGCTGATAATTAAAGGGAAAATGAGATAGTGAGATTTAACAATCCTTGTTAAACGGCATTAACAACAGTTTCCGTAAACAATTATTTTTTAGAAGAGAATAATCTAAAAAGTTCAAAACTTCTTTGTATCAATTATTATGATCAACCAGTCGATCAACCTGGGAAGATTAAACAAAATGCATCGTGTCAAAATTCTAAAGAATTTTGCATAAAACAAGCAAAGATCTCAGTTTCACGGTTAATTTTTGAATACCGAGTCCTTATTTTATATTTAAATGTTGAAATTAGGGATATTTATGATGAAATTTAGCTTATGACCACACGAGGTAATTATTTCAAACGAATAAATTTGAAATTACACGTAGTAGACAGGAAAGGTTTTTTTTGCTTTCCCTTGGATAAATGATAGTTACTTCCTAGAGCTTCTACCTGGTAATAAAATGTTCTTTCTTAAAATTAATAGCGTGTTCGTAAAAAGTGAAAAAAAAATTTACAAGTTGTAAACTCTTCACTTACATTTTCACAGATGTTTTCTTTATGCGCATTCTTTGAATAAATCCCTTTTGACAAAAAAAAATCAGAATCAATGCTATTTCTCTCATCCAAAATGCCCTATTTAACAAAAATCAAGGTTGTGGTTGTTCCTATTCGAAGTTTCACCCAACAGCTTGGTCTGGTGAACATAAGATAATTATTCTCACAATAACTGGCTTAGAATTTAGCTGCTATATATGCTATAACAGTCTCCAAAAACCAATTAAGAATTTTGAGACCTATCCGCAATATATCTGCACAATTCAAAATTGTTTTTAATCTAACAAATATCTCAATCACTCTTTCATATTCTTGCTTTTTTTCCTGAACTTGCTTTTATTAGCAAAGATCAAAATTTTGCAAAAAAATTGAAGTTTAATACCGCTTTCATGGACATGACATTCTATTAATTAAACAACAATTATTAACATTTATCCACTAAAAGGCAAATTCCGAGCTAACTTTTCTCTTCTATACGAGTCCCACTTTCAAGGCAGGTTTTCTGAAAAGGTAGTGGAAATTTATAATTGAAAATATATTGATTCCTAATGGTTGACTTTCAAAAACGGAAATATGGATAATAGAATTTTAAACGGAAATATGGATAATAGAATTTTAAACGGAAATGTGGATAATGGAATAAATTAATCGAATATAAAGCTATCCGCCCAACGGACAAATATACGGGATAATGAAACATCATTGAAACTAAACATAAATATAAGATCTTTTGTTTGTTTTATCATCGAATCTTATCTTAACTCAAAGAAGATGATATTTCTGTTAAAACTATTTATAAATGCAAATATGCATGCCTGGAATAAATAAGTTTTTCTGCATGTTATGATACATAAGGTAAAACGTTTAAATATTTTCGTTTATTTAAAACATGTATAAATGTAAGTTACTAATAAATGTCGTCGATTACAAGCATATCGAATTCATTTGTCAGTTTTATGAGAAAAATTATTTTTCTATTTTTATTTTAAATTTATGGGGGCTTTTACATAAATGACACTTCACATTTCTAATAAGAAATCATTTTGTTTAGAAAATGGCTCAAATTTATGATGAAAATATTTCTCTGTGTTTTTGTGGATCTTTATTTCCTTCTTCCGCTTTCAAGTTCAGTTTCGCCACTTTCTTATGTATGCACATACTTGTATATTTACATAATTTTCTTTTTGTTTATGCTTAAACGTGCATACATATAAAGTATGCACACAGGAAACGAAAACGAAACATTTTGCCAACGCCTTCAGGGATAAAATTTGATTTCTTTCGTCGGCTTGTATTTGTGTTAGAGCTTCAATATACATAAAAATACATTTTATATCCATGACATATCCTGAAAGGTTCCGAAAATAACATCTTTTTTCTTCTGCTTTTCCAGTCTATATTCTCATGTATGCAATCCCTTTTTCGCCGCATGGCATAGAATTAAGTTTGAAAAATGTTTTCTGTTTACAGTCGCCGTACGCAAAAAAAGACTACTTTCTTTTCATTTTTTACGCATTTTTATGTATTTCATATCTGTATATATGCAATTTCGTAGTCAATTTTTCACTCACTTTCTCACATGCTAGATTTTTTCGCTCGCTTGTGTATTACAGATAATAATGCTCTATTTTTATATGTTCAAGGCTTGACTGTCGAACAAAAAAAATAATTTATTAAAATTTTCATTCCAGACGAATGGCACTACCTGTCTTTGAATTTGTGTAAAATGATTTCAAGATTCCATTATATTCATAATAATCATTTATAAATTGAAAATTAAAAGATAGAAAATAATTCAAAAGAAAAAAAGAGGATTACTCAATTTTATTCAATTCATTTATCCATAAAATTTATTTTCTTGCCGTTTTATTTTTCGACATTATTTTTTATCCTATTGTTCGAATGAACAGAATAAAAGAACAAAATTGGAAAAGCCAAGTATTCCTGATTAAATAGTTTTTTTTAACAAATTGAAATAAAATTCAATAAAGAAACCTAGAACTTCAATAATATAATATTTCACTTGTATTTGGAAAACATAAAAATGAAAACTGATGAAATTCCAGATATATTAATGATTAGCTTCATGCTGAACCATTTATATAAGTTAAAAATTCTCGACTGTGTTCTTAATATAATTAAAGAGGATTTATATATTCTAATCATGATTCCAGTTATCTGTTTTAAATTAATTATATACATTGTATATTATTTCAACATTAGATTTTTACATATTTCAAACACAGAGTATTTAAAAGAGATGAATATTTAGACAATCATTAAAAAAAATTAATTTCGGATACAAAGTCATCAGTTCATTCCTTAACGTATCACAGTTTGCACCACAGGCCCGTCTTTGGTTAGGGCACCTCGCAGTTTTTACAAAACATAATTTAATATTAAATATCGGCTTTAGATATTTTAATCAATAAAATTATATATTTAAAATTAAAGTTATTCAACTTCGCCTTAAAACACTTAGAAACACTTATTATATCATTCAATAATGATGCAGCCATTTGTAGTATTTTATATATTGTTAACTTTTTATATCAATGATTAGCTATTTACTCTTATCCTTGTGAAGCATCTTATTTAGGTAAAGTTTGTAAGAATAACTGAAAAAAGAAATATTTATTATTTTGATGTATACTTTGAAATAAAGAAGAGATAAAATTAAAAGATAATGAGCATAAAAATTTGTTGTCGATCAATTTGTACATAATACGAAGAAATATTAAAAACTTAAACCCAAATAAATAATTTTATATATCTTTTCCAACCAAAAGGATATCCCATAATTAATCGTTGTTGAAAAGAAATATTGAAAGCAAAAATCAGGTAAATATCGAGAAAGAAAGCAAAAAAAAATCCTTCTTTAAGTTTGAAATTTTTCAAAAGTTTTTGAACAGATAATAAAATTAGTGAGATAAAAATTTTCAAGCATGAAATAAGTTTTAAAACTCCAAAATTTTACAGTTATTTGAGGTAAAATGTGGATGATAATTCTTCTTTACTAAAAGAGACTATAGGAAATTTTGACTTGCTGGTACTGTAAGCTGGTATGCTAAAATGCCTACTATAGCAGTGTAGAAAAAAAGAAATAATTTTTTTGCATAGAATTTATAGTAGTTGCAAAGAAAAAAATATTTTAAGTAATTCCATTTTCTAATCCAAAACGATTCAGCAAAATAAATCTTCAAAAACAATTTTTTTAAGTTTCTGTGACAGATTTCTTATTAAATTTAGCAACACTCTCGTAAAATCCACCTGAGGAATACACCAGAATAGAAAAACTTGAATCATGAAGAATAAATTTCCTCAGATACGTCATCTTTCCTGAACAGCGACATAAAATATTAAATTGATTCACGCATTTTTCTCAGCGACTGAAATCAAAGAAATCCTTCCGTACAAGAACTACCTTCTCAATATTCTTAAGTCGGGAATTCTTTTTAACTGTGCAACTCACAGACATCTCCCAGCGTTAATACCTGTTGACACACACCTGGTATTAATTAACTGTATATAAATATTTGTCACTCATTAATAGCGACGACGTAGTTTTCATTTTCTGGAGCTGTCCCAAGTGTGCTAGCTCTCTTGCCAATTGATTCTCAACGAAGAAAAATACCTCCTCAAGTAGTTGGCGTCACTCTTAAAAAGTTGAGCAGCTTATTCGTATTTTCAGCCAGATGTTCTTCATACATACTGTTTTGTTTTTATAATTGAGGCTTAGGAAACACCATTCAGATTGCAGCTTTAAACTGGCTCGTCTTCCTGGGGAGACTCACCAACGCAGCGTTTTTAATTGAAGGCAGTGAATATTTCTGAAGCAATTTAAAAGCAATGCGCTTAATCACTCTGTTTCTTCTGCACAGTAACTACAACTTAAACCTCGTTTAATTTATTGGGTAGCAATATAGTTTTAGGGCAGCTCTTAATATTCGTATGAAGCAATGAACTAGAAACAGATGGAGAATATAAATGATTGCATCTTGAAGTCTTGAAAGAGGAATATATAAACTCTGTCTTCGGTAGCCTGTTGACTCATTGTCAATGATAGCTTCATTTTATTTGTTTTAAATTACAGCAATATTTTGAATTTATATTAAGTGGCATGGATATATCTACAAAAGTTAAAGCCTACATATTTAAAGATGTAGAACTGTATTTTTAAATCGTGTTCTATAACACATCATATTTACAAAAATTATTGCACTTAATTTTTAAAAGCAAGTAGGATATAAAGGTTTCTGAAAATTAGTAAAAACTAAAACTAGTCAATAATATAATAAACATTTCATTTTCTACATCATTTTTTTTCTCTTTTCGCATGTTATATAATGATTTCAGTATTCTGAAAATAAATAATTAATCGACATGTAAGTCAAAAAGTTAAAATAACACTTGTTCTGAAAGGAGGAAACCAAGATATGAAATAAATGAGACTGAATTACAATCATGGTATCTAAAGGCAACATATACTTTTTATTTATATATTTATATATATTTATATATATATATATATATATAAGGTTGAAAAAGATTTTAAAGAACAAGTAGAGAAAGAGTAAAGATACTGATAAAAAAAGCATTGAGATACTATATTTAATGAAGTTCTGATTAGTAATAAATTATATTGTAATCTGATTATTAGTAAACAAATTGAACGTTGCAATGATATTTATTAAATACATCCAGGATTATTTTTTGATAATTCTCTGCCATTCTTTTTTATTATTATTATTTGTTACTTTTCTTTTTATGGTTACGTTAGGAGCTCTATCTGCCTGCATTCAAATTACTCTGCAATCAAATGCAAAAAATTGCGATTTTAAACATAAATGTGAACTTCAAAATAGTTATAAGAGCAATATTTTTTGTATAGGTGAACTGTTCTTTGCTCTAAAATGCTTTCGTTGGTGATATTGTGATGAAGATACAATACGCCATAATGATATAGCGCAACAATAGAAATGAATACTTTTACTATAAGTTTAAAACAAAGAGTATGACTAATATTTCTTACCACAACCTGAAACAAGGCGAGTTAAACCTTTAATCTGACATTAAGAAATATTTATTAATATAAGTATTAGTTATGACTCCAATTCTGGCAGAATTCTCAATCACTTCCGATAAACACTTAATAAATGTATGTGTTGAATAAGGTATTATATGTAGTTTTGAAATATCTATTTTATTCTAATCGAGAAATGTGATGCCTAGTATTGTATTGGAAGGGAAAATATTTGCTCTATTCTAATTGAAAACATCCTTTACTTAGATATTAGTAATTATACATTATTATAATTATTTAACTTCACTGCCATTTTCGTTTAATTTGAAAGGAGGCGAATAGAAATTATAACCGATTCCCAGTTATGTTACATAATGTTATCCTTTCCTTTAACTATTAGCGTTTCCTATTAATAATTACGACTGAGAATTTTAGAACAAAAAGATGTAAAAGGCGTGATGGCATTTTTGTCTCTAATAATCTTCAATTTCTATAAAAGTGAGAATGAAAAAAAATTACTAAATTATTTGGAATAATAATAGTTTAATTGTTCTCAATTACAATTAACTTAAATATTTAATAAACAGTCTACCTCTCACTTTTCGGTAGCAGTCTAGATAATAAAGCCTTTTACGATTATCATCTTTTAAATGCAGGTTATATCAAAATATAAATGTTAGGAATATAAAAATATTTTGTTTTTATAAAAAAGATAATTATCTACTTAAAATATTATTTAATTCAGAAATTCGTCATACAAAATTTATTCGTAACCATCTAGCATTAAATCTCTCAATTTACATGAGATTGTAAATTTTATTTTACAATTTCGAACAGATATGAGGCTTGTTTATTTAATATTACTCTAGAAACGAGTTATATTATAATAGCGACACATTTTATTGTATTATAATAACATTGCATTATTTTATACTATCATAACGTTACATGTAAACATTTGTTTACATAGTTGCGAAAAGTATTTGAGCATATTTGTAAGTATATACTATTAACGGCTATTTAAAAAATGTCTATGGAGAATTAAAGCAATAGGTCGATTAAAATGTCAATAATAAAATAATTGAGGTGCTTAAATAATAATTGTGCTTGAGTAATCATTAACCCGTTAATCGGCTGATTAATAGGGTCATTTAACAGGTTAATTGTTTCACTCTTTAAGTTAAAAAAATATTTTTCTTAACTGTATTTAATATTTGGAGTCGTATATAATTTTACAATGCACATTTAAAATATGCATATCATAAAATCAGACAATCAATGAAGCAACACAAAATTCCATTGTGACTAAGCATTGAAACAATGCGTAGCAAGGTAGAAATACCCATGCCCTAAGCATGAAGTAAGGGTGTCATTGGGCGACACCAGCGTGTTCTGCTTTATGAAGATGGGGATATAATCGAGAGGTCTGTTTGACGAAAGGCATGAAGTGGTTAATGCAGTCGGAAGCGTGCGGTGATGATATTTATACCTCAAGCTTCCTCAGCACTTCTTTTTCATCATTCTTCCACTTCGTAAGACAGCTGGCTCAGTATGTTTTTGAAAAAGAAAAGAAGAAAGACAGTGGCGCTGTCTTCTACAAATCTATCCTTTAGAGATGAAAGGAAGTGCCAAATAGTAAGATTTCAGCCGAAACGAACGCAAAAAGAGATTTTCTCCCTCGGAGTCTGACTCAAAAGTCTAAATGTATTCGATACCTAAGGGCACTAGACGTTCTGTAATCCGTTTCTGGAAGTGATTGGAAAGAAGTGGATCACATTTTAATAAGGGTTTTTTTCCTTCGACAAATTTCTGGTTTAGAGATGAAAGGAAGTATCTCATAGTGAGATTTCAGACGAAACGAACGCAAAAAGAGACTTTTCTCTTCCGATCTCTGACTTAAAAATCTGAATACATTCAAAACTTATGGATATTAAATTGGGATTCATTTTTGGAACTCATCGGAAAGGACTAGATAAAATTTTAACTGGGCTTTTTTTCTCGACAAGAATATCTCTAATCTTAATCATTAGTATGTATAAATTTATCATATTTTATGAATTTAACGGACAAAAAACGAAATGTAATAAGTTAATTATTGATAAATTAATTTAAAGTAGGAGACTAGACTGGAAACACATATTTTGGTGAAAGTATCGAATGTTTTTTTTTATTAATGCTCTAAATTTCTGAATAGTGTCCTTTACAAAACATTTTGAATATATAACGTCTTTGGAAAGTTATATTCATCTCTATATTTGCATAATATGTGTTTAATAGTATTTTTCATTTTTAAATGCCATTTCATAGAATTTGAAAATTTTATCAAATTTTTTTACGTAAACCCTCTTAAATTAAAATCTAATGCATGGGGGGCTTTTTTTTTCAAATTTTATAAGATAATTTCTCCTTGTATATTTCGGTTTCTGAATAATCTATTCAATCAAAGACATTTTACAATATTTTAAATACTAAAATTGAAAATTTCTTGTTATTTATCTATGGACTGGCGATATTTAAATATCAATAGAAATACAGCTTATTCCTTAGATCAGAAACTAGGTAACATGCTTCAACAATTAATTATGAGTTATCTGAAAAATTATGAACAAATCATTTGATAAATGAAGATGGATTTTGATTTATTTGTCTTCTTTTATCCAAAACAAATCCAAATTCCTTCCAATTTTTCAACATACTTTGGCTTTTAACAGAGATATTTTTGTTTTTAGAGGTGTTTATCCCCTCTATTCTATGCCGAGACACAAAAATAAGTATATCATTATATTTTTCAAAAAAATTCATTCATTTTTCAAGCATTTTCAAAGTATTATATATCATCTCCAAGTAAGATATTGCATAACTTTATAATAAAATATTATATTATATAGCAAACGATCTTATTGCATAATATTGTATTGTTTGAGAATGCATGAATATACAAATTTTCAGAATTCTATAACACAAAAAAATGGGTGAAAAAATCGATTCGAAAATTCATAAAAAAATGAAACAAGACACACTAAATAAGAATATACAAAATTCTTTATCAATTACAATGTTATATTGAACAGTCTTTTAAAGGAACAGGCATTCTATACAGGGAAATCGTTGCTATTTTACTGAATATGCAGAATATATCTACTTAAATTTTCCTTTCTTTGACTGAATTATTACATAGAAATTATGTTAGAATCTAATATATTTTTTTAATTCTAAGATATTGAATAGGCTAAAAATTAAAAATGTATAGAAAATCTTAAATATTCTAATGCATATCTCCAATACGCAAAAGGAGAAAACTTATAATATTCACAAATATAATTTAATAAATATATGACGAATCATAAATCAGGTTTAAAAAGGTAATCTATTTCCTAAATTATTTTTAAATATTGTTGCAAGTTCAATTTCGAAAACAATATAATTGCTACCTTAGATCTAAACAATATTGAATTTCTTTTTCATCTCTTAAGTGAAAAACAATTAAATTGTTTTCATGGAAATATAAACGAAATTATTAACTTCTTCTGATATATAAGTTAACTTACAGAAGCTACATGGTTGATTTTAATGTTATTCCCGTTTAAGGTTTCATTGCAGTCTATATCGTATAACAAAATAATTGACTCATTGTTAGATAAACAAATTATAAAAGTTGATGATATTTTTAATAATTTCTTCTATCCTCTAAAGTTACAACTTGTTTACAAGAAAGGTGGTGCAATTAATGAAATTTGTGCTCGTAGAATATAAAAACATATAAAATAGTGTTTCCACGACTAATGAGCAAGATTGCTCTTATTACTGCAGAAAAGTTATTAAAAATTCGATCCTTTTAAAGCAAAAAAGTATCATATGGTGTATTGAAAAGCTGAAGAGTAATTGCTGTTTTTGAAACACAAACTTCTCAATTTAATATAAAAACATTTTTTTATATTGTATCAAAACGTAAAAAATCGGAGTAATATTTTGATAATTAAGCCCATGGCAACAATTGGAGAAGATTCTAGAAAACAGATACTCTTTCGTAATATCTTGGTAAGTAGTGGGGTAAGACTAGGTGGGAGGTAAGATCGGGTACTTTGATTATGGTGGCATCAGTTCTGCTGTTTAGGAAAGAGATTCAGAATTACACTCCTCTAATCAAGAACAGGCAGTCAGTCACATTGGCTCTTCTGCTTCTCATGAATTCCCTCGACACTGCCGGTAAATTTGTTTTACAATGTCGGATCTCTAATGTTCCTTTGTTTTTAAACTATCCTTGTTTAGTAATAGTTAATTCTGTAAAATTCCTAATTTTTTCCAATTTAATATACTTTTAATAAATAACTGTACTTACGTATTAGACCGTCCAACTTTATCGCCAAATTTGTAGTCGTCGCCAATGAGTTGTTAAACCACCTATTATGGCAATCCGGTAATGGCGTAATCCGTTGATCTTTATCGCCAAATTTAAATCCGTCAACAATTAGTCACTAAAACGTTATCGATCTTTGGCGAAGACGGTCTAATTACCAAAATAATAAGGTCTAAATACCTGATTAATAAGGATTTTTGAATTTAGTCGAATGGCAGTGTGGATCTTTTTCATTTTTATGATGTAAACACTCGGAGTAAAACGGGATGAGGTAATGAGACAAAGATTTAAAAATAAATTATATTTTGAAAAATTCAATCAATAAAAAACTTACAAAAAATACAAATTCATTATCATGAAATCAGAAAAACATAGAAGAAGTCATTAGATAAAAATGGGCATTTGAAAGTAGCCAAACCCCATCATTGTTCCATAGAATATTTCAAAAGATAGAATTTTTTAAAAAACCATAAGTGCAAATCATCTATTTAAGCGCTTATTAAAGATGGAATTGAACCCCACACTCTTGAATTTTGAATTCGTGCAATTTTGATATCTTTTTACATTGAAATAATTTCATGATCTTTCCATAAATAATTTTTTAAAAATTTAAAAACTTCGCACAATATTGTGAAAAAGTTCATGACTGTTAATCGACAAATTAAAAATAATTTAGTTTTTGATAAAATGCTAGGAGACAATTTTAAAAATTATACAATAACGGAAATAGGAAAATGGTAATTTTGAATTCCATCGTATTAATTTGAATTAAGGAAATTAAAAAAGATTAAAAATAAATTTCATATTGTATTTGTTATTCTAATTTTAAATTGTACTTTTTTTATGTTGTATTTGTTATTCTAATTTTAAATTGTACTTTTTTTATGTATCCCTGAGTTTCCATATGATTTTTTTAAATCTTATCTTTCCTAACCCTTATTTAATTTTAAAAAAATATTATCTGAAGCAGGTAAAGTAAAATTAAGCTTTATACGTATTTACGTTTGTTAGCAAACATGCTAAAATTATAATATTTATTGAAAGGTGTAAGTTAAGAATCTATCCATAAAAATATAAAAGTCTTGAAAAAAAATATTTAAAAAAACATTTTTATCTTTTTTTTATTTTTAAAATAAACTAAAAAATTTCACATAATTATTTTTAAATGATAATAATTACTATGCTTATATTTTTCTTGACCTTATATCCTTAAAATTTTATATACATTAGTTCAAAATTTCTTGTTAAAAATAATTACACCTTGTCTATTGTCCATATCTAAATGTCTATGTTTGACATTAGTTCAAAATATCTTGTTAAAAATATTTATACCTTGTCTATGGTCCATATCTAAATGTCTATGTTAGGTATTCAAAACATTTTGTTAGAAATGTTTATATAGTCTAAATGTATAGTCGAAATGTTTTCATGTATTGTATATTTGATAAATTCTTAGTTTAAAAATATTTAAAAGATACATTTGTTAAGCAAAAATAGTTATGTAGTAAAAGTGTATTATAGTGAATTTTCGTTCATTTGATAAAACTGGATTCCATCGGCTTTACATGAAGTTTTAAAAATAACAGTATATTCCAATAATTTGAAAGATCCTAAATCCGTTAGTAACAAAAACAACTTTCTAATTCTATTTTAGTAATCTTGCAATATTTGCAAGAATACATATAAATTACCTGGAAAATATGTAGTGATAATTTCATAAATGCATAGTAAAACCTGGAATCATTACTCCTTTGATTTGAAAACAAAATTAATAACTAATTCTTTTCAAATGAATCAAAGTCGATAGCAACAGTAATCTTCCGAAAAGCAGAACTATTCTCGTAGTTTCAGAATTCTAGAGTTACCTGAATTGATCGATACTGTTCTCCATTGATTACCGATGGTAGAGGTGAAAAAAAAAATTTTTTTTTGAAGTTCATCATTATTTCGAGATTTCTCTTGAGATATTATTACCTGTACGGTATCTTTGAAGTAGGGTCTTTACCTGTAACCTAGGAACAAAAAAGAATAGGCATCATTAATCTCAAATTTAAATAAATCTGTAGACAGAAAGAGAGATTGGGGAATACGAATTTTCCCGCAGAGAATTTAGGTGTTTTTATATGGAAAAATACGTCTTGGTTCTTACAATATAGTTTTGGATTCATTTGGAAGGAGGACGTATAAAAGAGAATTTCTTTCGGGTTTTTTTATGAGTGTGTTTTTTCATGAGTAATTTTGCGTATTTTAATTTTTTTTTTCAATCTCTTTGATGAGAGAAAGTATATAAAATATTACTTTTTAAATGTTTTTGAGTGCATGAAATCTTAAAGTATCCTTTTAAAATGGAGACTATATTGTAACAAAAACTTTTTTCCTTCTCCACGCCAATGGCTAATAATATTTGTTGATTCACTTATGCCCATCGTGGAATGACATATTCTTGTATTTTCTCATTAGTAATTAAAAAAGCCATTATATTCAGGAGATACAATAAGATTGAAAAATAAAATTATCTCTTAGTTGATTAGCGAATGAACAGATATTTTAAAGAAAGTTTGAAATCTTAATTGTCTAGTGATACAGTAAAAATTCTGTTTGGAAGAATTTGTGAAATTTTGAGAACTTTTCATATAGAAATATATTTGTGGATTTTTATTTCTTTCTTCTTTTTTCTTTTCTTTCTACAATTTCTAAAAATTTTAATTGATAATAAACCCTATCGAGAAAAATGTCATGAAAGATTATGCGTATTTTGATATGACGCGATAAGATGGATTTGAATATTTTGAAATATCTAAAACAGTGAAATGAAAAATTTTGAATATAATTTTAGTAAGTAATTTTATTGCATTTTGTGTACGTCACAGGTTTATAACTGAATTGACAAAACTGGTAATATTTTATTGTCCCGAAAAAGAGAATTCTCAATTTTTGGAATAATATAAATTGCGATAGATTAAAAAATATTAAAAAATTATTACAAAAACCGTCTAAAGATTTGATACTCATTGTGAAATAAATCATATACCCACAGCATTAAGAGACATCGATGGCTTACTACAATCTTTTATTGTCTTAGAGAAATTAATGATCCAACAAATAATAAAAATATAGTGATATTCGAAGAAAATTAATGAATAGTATTCGCTAGGATAAAGAATGTAACACAAGTAGTATTTATAAACATAACAGGACTTCTATTTCCTATAAGAGTTTATTTCTTCTCAAAGTTATCTTACAAGTTTCTTTAAATGTCTAAAAAAGGAACGCTGAAAAAATTATGGCAACATAGACAAATAGAACGTATGTGTTAGTACAGCATGCAAAAAAAAAAAATATTCTAAAATGTAAATTTATATTAATAATTTACGAAGAGAAAAAAATTTATAATTTCAAAGTTAGAAGGGTTTTTTTAGGGAAAACAGATAAATAAATTTTAAAACAATATTTAAAAAGTACATTTTGTATTAAAAAGAATACAATTTAAGCCATATAAACAAAACAAAAATAGTTTAGGAATTCTTCACTAAGCTCATAATTTTTAAATTCTAAGTAAATTTTTACCATCTCTCATTTTGGTAACATATCAACATTTAACCTTTAAAAAAACGTAATAATTTGCTTAAAATAACAGATGGTTTTTAGGGGGTTTGAATTTATATAAAAGTCAAAATTAAGTGCTAACCTATAGTGGCATTAGAAGTTAAAATTTAATGAAAAAAGGAAGAATTAAAATAATTATGAAATTAATGAACTAAATTTATTTACAGTACACATCTGAGCTTTCATATAAGCATAAAATTGAAACTGATTCTACCAAAAAGAATTATTTCCTCTTCTTTATTTAAAGCATTATTTTTTTAAGTTTTATTTCATTTTATATGTTTCTACCAAAAGCCGCTTTCCTCTTTTCATGCTATGGAGAACAGACTACAAAAATGAATATTTTGATTAAAATCCTTGTTCTGCTTCATTAACCGATTTTCTTTTGAATCCTCGTTCTGTCCTCCCTTATCAGTTGGTGAGAAGTGCTTCATTTTATAGATGTCAGTTTCTGATATCGTGGTGCCACCTATTGATGACACTATTAATCATTCATGAAGTTAGCCATGTATTCGAATTCTTAGAATTTATTTTATTTAGTTATTTAAAAATTATTTTGCAGTCAGGGAGGATTATTTAACTGAATAATGATTGTATTCTACAGCATTTGCATAAAAAATACACGTGTGAGTTTCCATTTAGATAACTGAAATAGAAAAATTAGATAAAAATATAATTTTGAAATGAAACTTTACATGCATACACAAATATATACAGAATTTTCAAATACAATAAAAGCTGATAAAAAATTATTTGCACTCATTCGGTTTAAACCTGTTACGTTTTCTCCTTAAATAAAAGAGTTTCTTTGCTTAAATATTTGTTTTAAAATGAAACATATTTGTAATTATTATTGCAATGTCAATTTTTGTGCTTTCTTTGCAATATTAAAGAAAATCGAAATACTTTTTACTGTTGATAAAAAAAAATTATACTTAATATAAATATTAAAATATATTAGCATTATCTACAGCTTGACAACTGTTTATACCTTTTATCACTTTTGATAGTTTCGTAACAGCAGTTTGAAAAAATCTTAATGACTTGAAAAGAATGCATATTTTATAGCAATCAATATTTTAATTATTTTTAATTTTTATTTATCAATATTTTTATTAATTTTTACTTATCAATATTTTTATTAATTTTTACTTATCAATATTTTAAGGAAGAGTAAATATTTAAAGACAATTACAAAATGTATCCTTATATGAAATGTTCTCACCGCTTATAAAATTACAATCACCATTAACATTTGTGGTATTTATCTGTAATTAAAAGAATAAAAATTTATTATATTTATCATTAGTTTAAAAGAAATTTGAAAATGATTATTCGTAATAAAAATAATATATGAGCCGGTGATTAATCTACGAACTTCAATGCTATTTTGAGCAGAAAGATTATTAGCGTCTAGTATTTCACACGGAAATGATTTTGAAACCCTCCAATCCAGACACAAGATAAAGAATTTTCCAAGATTATCATTAGAAAGATAAGATGAGACTAATAAAAGATTCATAACAAGAAAATATAAACATAATTTTTATGAACTTCATAATAATCTGAATAGAGTCATGAATTTTTTTAATCAAGTGTTTAATCGAATTAGGAAAATTTCTTATCCATGTTCCTTGATAAATAGAAATAGAAATATATTGGTAAGGTATTGTAATAAGACAATCAAGTTGTTATTATGAGATTTAAATTATTATTACAACTCATTTTTAGCTCTAACTTTTCTCAATGGATAAATTTGAAAAAAATTTGAAACAATTTATTTAAATCATTCCTCATTTTTACTCTCTTCTCTAAAATTCGGTCTGGTATTTATTAATCAATTTTCATCCGTTTTTAATCATTTGTGGAATAAATAATAATTTATAAAAAATAAAAACTATTTATTCGTAAGTAGCATTGAAGTATCACCTTTCAAAATAAATGGCAAAATTTTAATTAGCTTTTAAAAGAAGCAATATCTTGTTAGATGAAATTTGTATCCAAAAGACTTTGAACGTTTTTTGGAAATCAATAAAGATATTTTTGTCCTAAATTAAATTTTTACAGGCCAATTCCTAGCTCTAGAAATAAAAACAATTCTTTAATAGTAAGCAAAAAAAATCACCTGAATTCAAGTATTAATGCTTATCACTGTTTGCTTTTTCAAGAAAAATGAAATACACCCAAATTAAGAAGAAATTCGCAGTTTTTCTTTTCAAAAAGTGTATCAATTGTTTGAAGCAAGAACAAAAAGAGAAAAAACCGATAACATACATAATTTAAAATCAGTTTGGCAGATGATTTTTTGTGTTTATTTTTTGAACTCTAATCGCAAGGTATTTAAAACTTTAACAATGTAATTAATCATACACAACAAATATGTTTTAAATTAAATATATTAATTAAATAATAAATAAATATTAATTAAATATTAATTTAATTAATAAATATATTAATTAAATTAATAATATATTAATTAAATTAAATATATTAAATATATTAATATTAGAAGCCACGGTGGCTGGATGGTAAGATCTGAGAGTGAGGTACGAGGATTCCAAGTTCAAAAGTCAATTCTGCCAAATATTTATTTATTATTTATTTGGGTTTGGTACCCTCTAAATATAATATCCACTGGTGAGTTGCAGTAGCTTGGGAATGAAGATTACAGTTCAGGTGTCGTCTTCATTATCTGATGACGATTAAAAATTCAAACCCATTCTCATCTACCTTTAGTATTGCTTCAAATTAGAACGATAATATAATAGTTCTCCAATAAGATCTTATCAAATAATAGTTCCTACAAACTGTATTAACTAACATTAGAACTAACTCTTAGAACACTGGCTTTTCATACAAGAGAATGTCATTTCATGAAAAGGATATTTCGGTCTGGAAGTGAGGCATAATCACAAAAGGAGGACTCTTGCCAAAGAAATGAAGGTGAAATTACAAGACCTTCCATTACCACCCGCTTAATTGTCGCTACATGACAAGGCGCGCTGTCATACAGTCAGTTTGAGGAAGACTCTCTTTTTCCCATTCTTCTTATTTATTTGATTTAATGTTCTGCGATTGTGAATCTGCCCTCAAGCTAATCTGAATATACGAAGAATCAGTTTCTTGAAGTCTCTGTTCCTATCTGTACCGTCATTGGGAATAATTTTCTGGGTGATTTTATT
Source organism: Argiope argentata (assembly GCA_026289955.1). Classification (NCBI taxonomy): domain Eukaryota; kingdom Metazoa; phylum Arthropoda; class Arachnida; order Araneae; family Araneidae; genus Argiope; species Argiope argentata. The sequence goes on along the minus strand of JAOUZG010043946.1, from coordinate 862,527 downwards.
GTTAATACACATATAGTTAAAAATATTTCATAAAAATAAATCGATTCCGATCAATTATACTTGTTAAAATCTGCTTGATCGTGCATCGCATAAGCTAGAATAACGATTCTTGAAAAGCAGATCTTATGAATTATGCATTTTGATGGAATAGTAAAATTTTTCATACCTTAACCAGCCCTGCCATTCATATCCTATCTTCACAACCCTAACACTAAAACTTGAACTTAATTAATTAATCCCTTAATTAGATCTTTATTCCATACAAGTAAATTAAAACACTAAAGCGAACTTAATTTATTAATCAATTAATTAGATCTTTATTCAGCACAAGTAGCGCCATCTGAAATTGAATCTGAGAAAATTTTGATTTCAAGATTCCATAATATAATCAATAGAGAATTATAAAGGAAAGATTAAAAAGAAACACACTAATAAAATCGAGTTTAAAAAATATGTTTTATTAAACTTATTGAACTCTACCTTCTTTAATTTTCGTGAAGAGGTAATATTATGAACGATGGTTCCCTCATTTGAAGTTTTGAAGCTTTATTCACTTTTGTTTTCTCAATGAAAATCGATTAATTCTGTAATTATTTAGTTTTTTCAAAACTTAATAATGTTTCCACTTATTAACTAATCAATTGATATAATTAAATTATGATTTTATACGCGTGGTGCCCCCTGAATTAATTTCTAGACTTCATAGCATTACAATAATAAATAATAAACTAAAAAAGAACTAAAATTGAATTCAATAAGAATATAAATAACTAAAATCGAATATATATATATATATAAATTATTGTTTTTAGTACAATAATAAAAGTGTGTTTTAAACACGATTTTGTTAAAGTTACTTACAATAAAAATAATTTACATTTTCATTAACAGTTTTATGAACCAATACACCTTTACAGGAGCAACATCTTTCACTTTATATTAAATCTTCAACCCTATTGTGAATCTCAGCTGGCCGTAATCCAATGAAAGTTTATTTTTTCCAGCTATCTTATGCACTATCTAATGAACATTTATCAGTCGAAAGAATTGTTCTTGAAGACATAATCTTCTCAACAAACTTCGTTGATTTATAAGATACACAATCAGCAATTGCCAACACTTATTTTACGTTCTCGTAGACTCTTTGTTCTGTTAATAGACTTGGACGAATTACAAATTATCAGCTGTTACACGACGCTTACGTGTATTCTAAGAAAAGGAGCACAAACAAAACCCTTCAAGTCATTCATGACATTACGTTCATTGTTGTTTACGTAAGGTGTCTTAAACATTATAGTAAATGCGAATTTGGCACCTGGGGTGACTGAAATAACAGCAGAGCATCAAAGAATTCGTACTAATTGGATCTTTCTACTTCTGATTTATCAAGGTACATCCGGGTGCTTAAATCCCTCAATGAACAGAATTTAGTAAGTTCATTTAAAAAAATGAGAATTTAAACAATTATTGCATTTCAAAAAAATTATAGACTGGCACATCTTAAATCTTACCCTTCCATTTCACATAACAGTAAAAAAAATTATCGCAATCCGTTTTCGACCTTTTTTTAATCTTTTTTCGACCTTATTTTTAATTCTCCATATTTGCATGTGCTTATTATTATGTCATCAATAATAATAATAATAATTGTAGAAGAAGATCAAACTAATCATAAATAAAATTTAATGATTTAATTTATCAAATTTTTATTTCATATTTTAAATAGAGGTAACTTTTAATCATTATCATTGACAATCTAAATGAAAAAAAAAACTGCAATCAAAAATGTATAAACAGTTCTTTCATGAAATATATAGTTTAAATCTCGCTTGAACCCAATAGTTTTTTTCATCGACTTTTAGCTCCATCGAAGCGAATTTTTAATTGTATTCACTTCTATAATAATCTAATATAATTTTATGCTATAAAAGCTGAATTCATTATCCTAAAAATCTTCCAGAAGCATAACTGGAAGATTGAGTTTCCTCTCTGTATACTTGGAGAAATATACTTACAATCAATATGCTAGAGGAATAAGCTTCTAAGCAGTGAGCTCAAATTTAACCTGTAGAAAGCTAACAAATATGGCAGTCATTTAGAGGCATCCAAATAGCCACCAAGGATAGGTATTTGACTAAGAATATACGGCATAATTTTACAGAATGTCTACTCAAATCTATGCCTAGTAGTTGATTTTTGAATTATTAGAGATAGGGCATATATTTTCAAAAGGAAGAAAAAAATGTTCTAAATGGCACAATGAATTATAGTTTCAATTATTTAAGTCGATAAATGAAATAAAAATATAAGAAAATTGAAATTTTTTAATGCCTTAAAATCCTATCAATCATATATAGCTAAATGTTCTTGACGTACTAGCATTTTAATTAAATGAAAAGTAAATTTTTTATTGTATTGAACATTAATGTGACAAGAATATTATACTAAACATGATTTATAAGACAGGGGACTGTACAAAAATTTAAATTTATATTTATTTTTCGGAAGTATAATTATTGATTCAAATTGCCCAAAATACAATTTTTTAATAGATTTAAAAAGCATTTTTCGAAATGACGGTATAAATCAGTTGTATAAAAATCAATTGTGACACTAGTATTAAGGCAAGCACCTGTTTATCAGTATCTGAACTGGCTGAAAAAGTGATTAAGAAGTATATATAAGAAATACTTGGAGATTTTATCAATTATTTGGCAATTTCTTTGCAGCTGTTTTGTACATTCTCTTATGGAACAGTAAGGGAATTTTATTTTTTAACAGTGAAAGGAATTTTTCGATTTAACAGGTAATAAATTTATTCACAACATCAAAAGAATATTTTATTATTAATCAATATCATTAAAAATTAATTATTTCCCTTTTTTTAAATTTTGATACATAATATTGTTGAACTACTTATCTATGAATTTACTACTGCTAATCTATCCCAACAGCTAAGTTAAACCTATACCAAAAAAAAATCAAAAAATAGTAAAGAGATTCAGTGTGAACGTATATTAATGTAATGACTAAAAATAACCTCACTCAAATATTATAATATCACTTAACGAAAAATGAAAAAAAAAAAAATCCATTCCGCCTAAGTTATTTATACCAAGAACAAGATTAAATTCCCTAAGCGCACATTTTATTAATTCTTGCCATCTGCTAGCAAGAGCAATTTCTTGTTTCTTTCACCGCTAATGCCTTTTATTCTGGATGTTGACAAGACCATTTCAATTTTTAAGTATGTGCCAGGAGGGGGAATTAAGTGCGAAGAGAGGAGCGTTAAAAATGCACGTCACTGAGCTTGATATTCATTTAGAAAATGAGCATTTAAAATCACTACTCATGTCCAACCTTAACTTTCTTTTTCTTTTTCGACCTATTGCCCTAATCTTCTGCACAAATGCCTTTATGAAACTTTCTTCTCGGGAAGGGGGGGATGAGGTCCTCAATAGAAGGTGATGAATTTCCACCCACTCACCGCTCATTTGGGGGGTGAGGGGGTGCATTGCCTAGGAAACGAAGACTGTGACGTCACATCGCTCGATGGCTCCTCCTCCGTGGTCGAAGTTTAGCCTCCTTTTTTTCCCCCTTTCCCTGTTGGCCCTCTTAAAGAGAGCGAAGGGCTCTATCAGGAATCTAAAAATAGAAGCAGGCCCCGGTGAAATTGGCTCAAAAGATGTGCTTGGAATCTCCAAGTGAGAAGATGATGGAGGCAATCTAGTTTCTTTTTCACAAATCGTTTCCTCGAAGAGACTCGACTCTGAATCACTACAACTAACCTCCCCTTGGTGACACCTGAAATGTGAATCGATTCTAAGTTCCCTGAATCCGATGATTGTGCTTAGTATCAGGCGCAGTGGCGACACTTGCTCCGATGACATCCCCTTTTAATCTTTCGCCAACTTGACCAAACTTAGGTAGAATAATTTAGTCTAAAATCAATGCCAGATAGTAATTTAACATATATAATAAATAAAATTATTTTACAAAATGTAAAAAGGTGCATTTGAGGACACCATAGATATGAAGATGGACAAGGTAACAAATGAGGGGACTTAACATATTAGAAAGAATTTATTTACAGCTAGGTATAAATTTAATTATTACAGTATTTTAGTTGAAGGAGGAAAATTGCATAAACGGCTGAATACTATCCACTAAAAAAATTGACTTCACTAAAAATGCCAAACGCTATCTATAGCAAATAGTCTATATTAAACAATATTTAAATCTATTGATTCGGAAAAATAACTTGGAAGCAGAAAGATAATAACATGTGTAACGATTACGTATCTCACTTTAAGTAACTTGCGCTGCGGCATCTATAACTACAAATTCTTATGCGTATCAAAAAATCCATTAAAAGCTTAACTTCTTTTCTTTGATTACTGGATATTTTAAATGTGGTGCGTGCGTGCGTGCGTGTGTGTGTGTGTGTTTCAACGATATATTATTTTTCTCATAAACATCAGTTTTAAGTTACTGCATGCATATTTTTAACAGTCTGAAACCACTTTTCTATTATAAAACCATAGTGAATACCTGTTTGGGAAAGTGTTTATTCAATGAAATATAGAGAACGATTGTTCTATCAAACTTCTTCCTCAGATTTAAAAAAGAGTCAATCTCTTTTTATTTTCTTATGTTCGAATTACGAAATGAGAAACTATTCTAATCGTTCTCCAGTCTTATAGCTTCTCTGTATTCGAAACATTCTGGAGTTGCGCATGTGTCTCCAACTGCGACGAAATGAACGCGGTAGTTAAGTAAAGTAAAAAGTTAGGTTGATGAAATTTGGCATGAGTAACTTTGAGTATCAAGGTATTAAAATATGAAAACAAGGAGTTTCGGAAAATTTTAATAAAAGAAAGTAATAGCTCTGAAAAAAATTCTAATGCATCAAAGAAAATAGTAATCAATTTTAATCATTACATTCGAATACCAGAAATTTTATTGCTTTTTTATTTGACTAATCACATATCTAAAAATTGAATCGAATCATCGATTTTTTTTAATACATACTCGAATACTAGGCTGAAGTGCATAGATTTTATTATTCCCAGTGACAATACTTTTTTCTTAGTATCAGAGTTTAATTATGAGTTAATCGATTAAGTTAATTATATGTTTACTGTCTACGAGTGACGTAATCCAACACAGAATATGAGAAAAAAAATTTATAATATGAATTCATGATATTCATAATATTCAATTATACTATTTTAAAGATTAAAAAAAAGAAAGTAATAAAAAGGAAAGAATTCTACTTATTTTTGCATTAGTACAGATATGCCTTTAAAGATTGCTTTTATTTTTTTTTTCCATAAAGTACTTTGTTTTGAAAACGGGGATTGTCATTCATAATAAAGAAAATAATTCTTTAAATCCATTTACATCTTTTCCCATCAAATGATTTGAAATTTCTACAACGTACATTTATTATTAATTAGGATTCATAAATTAAAATAACTCCATAATGAATGAATCCGATTTTTTGTAGTAATGCCTAAATATTCAATTATGATAAATAGTAATTTAAAAATATCTTTTAAAACTTTTGTAAGACTGTCATACAACGACCACTTTTTTTACCTTTTGCCACTTTAGTGAGCTTGAAAGACGATTCTGAAAAATTCATGATTAAGTAATCGATAATTCTTTTTCCCTTTATTCAATCATTCTTCTCGGTGTTAAAAAGATTTTCGGAAACTTAATGAGCATAACAAATTAGCCTTTCAGGGCTCTTCAAATTCTAATCTTCTTGAGAAAAATTGTTCGGAAAAAAATTGTAATTTTGAAATGATTTTTTTTTGTTCAGACTTTAAGTAAAAAATTTTTACAGCTATCGCAAAGTGTAAACGAGTTACTTTAAACAAATTTAAATCCAACAACAATTTATTGACAAGGTAAAATATTTGTAAGGAATATATTGTATTTGTATTCAAAGGCTCTTCAGATTGCATTGCATTTGCATACAGTGGGGAAAACCATTTTAAAACAGTAATAAGAAAAATGCTTGTAAAATAAATCTATTCTCTAATTTATTTTACACAATAAAAATTTATTGATACATTTCCTATGCATTGGGATAATAAAAAGGACTTTGCATATTTTTAATAAATGGCGTTATAATAGTACTGTTTATTTGCAAATAAACCAGATTATAGAAGGTTTGACTACTATCTTCAAAAATTAAGGTGAGATCAATAGTTAAAATGTTATCTATTAAGAAAAATGTTATGAGTTGACATGTATTCTATTTTTT